>CM067504.1:4461941-4806941 GCA_034509495.1 Acestrorhynchus altus | reverse complement strand
CTGCTTCTTGCTTCAACAGGCTGCCAATGAAGTACAGATCTCAGCACAGGAGTCATGTGCGCTTCTTAAACTGTGTGAAGTTATAGAGCAGCATTCTGGATGATCTGTAGAGGAGAAAAAGCACATTTGCAACGAGGGAACCACAAGGGACAAATCTACAGATGGCTGGAGCTTGAACTAGTCAGGAAATATGGCACATATTCAGAAGTTGATCATCCAGGATCACATCATGGATATAGGTCTCCATCCAAAGACAGCAGAAAGGCAGGAATGGGTATACAAAGATAAAGCAGCATAGCAGAGAGTGATTTTGGACCCAGAATTGAGCCCTGGAGAACTCCAGCAGTCAGGTAGTATGGGGCTTCATAGGGTCAGCAGCTAATAGGTCAAGGAGGAACAATGTATAGTTCTTCCTGGCTTTGCAGGGACAGGAAAGAGGCTGCTCTCTGTTGGCTTAGATCCAGACTGGTTGGTGTCAGGAATTTTGTTCCTCTCAAGAACTAGGTCAGGCTATTCCATGGTTTGGGGTAAAAATGAAAAGGGTGAAATAGGTCTATAATTTAGTAGTTGGTGCATCTTGAGAAGAATTCTTGAGAAGTTTTTTCACTTAAGCAAATTTTAAAAATGGAAGGACTGGTGGACAAGTTGTTCAGCGAGTTCTTGTTTTCATATTCTCATTATGTTTCTGTGAATATTCACTATATGCATAATCCTGGCAGCACAGCCTGGTTACAGAGTAGACATCTGCATAAAATTTGCTCAAATGTTTTTATAAAATTTATATTTATAAATTTTATATTGTCATGCTAATACTGTCCAATTCACAGCAATAAATCTCCATTAACTGCTGGATGTGACGAATAATGGTTGTTGTCCGCTGACTAATTTGAATTGCATTTATATTAAACACTGATATTGACAACAATTTTACTTATTTATCTCAATTTTTGTCGCTGCTCAAAACAAAGATGTTGTTTTGTGCCTTTATTGGAGCTTAATGGTTGGCTGATGCGAGAGAGGCATTTTCAGCCTAATTCAAGTAGAGCAGTGACTCACACCATTACAGCACCAGACAAGAGAGTGACTATCCACTGCCTCTGCCACTCCATGAATCTCAGCCAAGAATCTTGTGTAAAGTGTAATTCAGTGAGATGGCCATTCAGTCTCACTCGCTGGCAGCAGAACTTCTTACATATCAGTTAAAAATAAGACATGAAAGTTGCTCATTTTTTTTAGATATGCTGTCATTTTTCATCTTCTTAACCCTAATCACTGGCTATCTGTGTAAAAAATGAAGAATGACGGTTTAGGACATCATTGATACCATGTGAATTGTACAGAGAACATTTTAGCTTGAGGTTTTTACTGGTTCTTTTCAAGGCTCTTTGAAATATTTGAGGAGCTATTAAATGAATGTACGTTAAATTACAATGGGTTATGTGAAGATTTTTGACAGCAAGATAAGTTATAATAGCTCCTCTGATTGTTTTGAAGAGTCCATGTCCGTGAGAAATTTCCCATTAATGATTGGTATGAATGCATACACTATATGGACAAAAGTTTTGGGACACCTGCACAATGGAATTTTAACAAATGTATATCCTGCTTTTATTGCAGTAATTTTCTCTACTGTCCTGGGAAGGCTTTCTACTAGATTTCGGAGCATTGTTGTGAGGATTTTAATTGCATTCACTACCAAGAACTCCCCTCTCAAATCTAACAGCCTATACATTTTAGATTGCAAATGGTAGCAAACAGGCAGTGTATTTTTTTTAATTCTGCTCTCCTGGGACTTCCAGCACAACAGCCTCCTGAATTTACTCAGGATTCTGTTATAAAGAAAAAAAGTAGGTTGAAGGTTCTGCAGATGGACATTTGAAGGTTGATTAAAGAAATTAAAGGAGAATGGCCAGCGCTGATGAAAGGCTGCAGTAACTCAGATGACGACTCTGCATAAGAATGCACTCTGAGAATGTGCAACACAGACTTCTATGTCCAGTTCCTTTTCCGAGAGCCAAGAACAAGAAGCTGAAGTTAACAGAAAACTGCACGGTTACAGACTGGAGAAACACAGCTTGGTCTGGTGAATCTCAATGTCTACTGAATCAAACAGATGTGAGGATCAGAAATTGCTGCCAACAGCACAAATCCATGGACTTAACCTGTCTTAAGTCAATAGTCCAGGCTGGTGGAGGTGGTGTAATTATGTGGGGAAGATTTTCTCGGCTCCGTTTGGGGTTGGTACTACCAATCGATCATCACTCGAATGGTATTTTCTTAAATGTTATTGCTGACCATGCGCATCCCTTCATGGCCATTATTTCTAATAGCTACTTCCAACATGACATTGCACCATTTAACAAAGCAACAGTCATCTCAGTCTGGTTTCTTAAGCATGTCAGTGAGTTTTAGTCACCTGATCTGAATCCAATACAACACTTTAGGGCTATATTTGAGAATTGCTTTATGAAAGTGCCCATGACAAAATTGCAGGAACTGTGATATGATCATGCCAACGTGGACCAGGCTTGTAGTATCCACTAGAGGCTATTTTGAGAACAAAGGAATGTCCTACCTAGTATTACTACAACATTCCTAATAACCTGGTAGATGACCAAGTTCAAGAAAGATCTCATCACAAATTGGTGCAAAATGCTTTGACCTCTTTCAAATATTCTCATTGTCCAGAACGTAGCGGCTGGACAGTCGGACTTTCCCTTGTCCAGTGCCTTTTGTTCTGTATATGAGGTGAAAGCGAAGCATCCTGCAGTATTCATCACACAATATACCTCCACCATCAGCCTTATTGCATGTTCATGAGGTAGAGCCCACGTGTGATCTCTGATTCCTTCTTTGAAATGGAAATGGAGGGGCTTATAAAAATGCACAACAGATGTGATGGTGGATGGTGTTGGACAGGTCACCCCCTGCCTGATGGCAGGACAGCAGCCAGGTTTGGAGAATGTGGAATGAGTTTGTGGAAGGTGGGTGGTGTGTGGCGCCTTTTATTTTAAATTCAAATGATATTTTTGGGCCCGACTCTCAGCACATTTTAATACGAGTTACGACCCATTCAAAATATTCATACATTCCAAGACATAATATATTATCGTGCTGTGCATGATCAGTCCAACCAGATTTGAAGCTGGAAAACGATTCTTACCCCCAGTAACGTAGTCAAGGGCGGAGAGGGAAGTGGCTGCATGCCTCAGTCCCTCCAACAATCTTTATTTGTTTACAAACAATAAATATGTGCATTTTAAAGAGCGTAATCCAGGTTAGTGCACAGGTAAAGTTATGTCAGCTCCATTCCCTGCATGCAGAACAAGCACTTTTTTTCTGCTTTCATTGCTTGCAGTTCTCCATACCATTTTTATTTCGTGCTGTCTGTAGCATTGGTTTTTTTTAAAAAAGCCCTCCAGCACTGTGCCCTGGAGGTGTGTGTGAGGAGAGGCTGGGTTGTGGTCTTGTTAACAGCTTATTAGCTTCCAAGTGGGGGAGTTGGAGTTTTTAGCAGGAAGCAGAGGAATCCGCAGGGTGCATCTGCATCCCTGTTGGAGTTCAGTGTGGAAGAGTTCAATCACTGCTCACACAATACACACACACACACACACACACACACTCACACTACAATAAATACACTGACACATATGCCGAGGCTCAGGGAGAGGCACCTTCACAATCCATTTTATCAACACCACTGAACCTACAGGATTACTTTGTAGTTCTATAATTACAGTCTGTAGTCCATCTGGTTCTCTGCATACTTTATTCTCCTCCTTTCACCTTGATCTTCAATGGTCAGGATCCCACAGGACCACCACAGATCAGGTCTTATGTGGGTGCTGCACTGCTATGAGTGGTTCAGACAGAATGTTTAAACCCTTCATTGTCACTGCTGGACACAGAACAAGCCACCAACCAGAAATATCCAGCCAAAAGTGTCCCGTGACCAGTGTCCTGTGATCAGCATCCTGTGACCAGTGTCTTGTGACCTGTGAGGAAAAACAAAACAAACTGTGCAGAAAGAGATGGCTTCACTCTCTGACTTTACATCTACAAGGTGGAGCAACTAGGTAGGAGTGTCTAATAGAGTGGACAGTGAGTGGACACAGTGTTTAAGCACTACAGCAGCACTGCTGTGTCTGATCCATTCACACCAGTGCAACACACGCTAACACACCTCCATCACGTCAATGTCAGTGCACTGCTGAGAATGATCTTCCATTCAAATATTGCCTCCACTTAGGCGGTCCTGCAGGGTCCTGACCATGAAGATGGGTGAAAGGAGGATGACACAGTATGCAGAGAAACAGATGGACTACAGTCTGTAATTATAGAACTGTAAAGCACTTGTGTGGTCAGGGATGGACAGTGAATATAGAAACAAGTAGAAAATATTAGAGTGAAAGAATGTTTACTGCTGTTGAACCTGGTGTCCCAGTTGGTCCCATAAATGGTCAAATTTAATTGGAATCTGGTGGAAACATTCCTGGGAATGCCATTGGAAGCCCTGCCATGAGAGGTGATACACCTGGTTAAATGATGTCCTGCACATATCACTGAGTTTTTAGTGTCCACTTCACTACTAGGGGTGACCGACTGTCATACAGGATGGCACCCCAGATGGCTCACACCAGCAGTTGGTGAAGGATTGAAGAACTCCCTATGAGGCCTCCATACTCAAACTTGACTGTTGTCAGATTCCCAACAGAACCTGGATATGTCACTTAAGGAGATTCAGTGCCAGTCCTTTATTGCCAAGTCCGTCAACTGGGCAAAATGTCTTCAAGTGCATTATACACTTGCCAGAAGTAGCCGCTGAGAACCTTTTCATAGGACTGTTAAGGACATGCCAGATGTCTATCTGGTGTGTTGTTGGGTTTGTTTGTTTGTTTGTTTGTTTGTTTGTTTGTTTTGGGTCAATGGATATAGTTTCTCCATCCCAAACACAAAACATGCTACTCATATACAATTTTTACACTCATAAATAACCATGAAAAGACTTATAGTCCCAGGTTTTCCATTAAAAACAGGTCATGTGGAATAATTCTCCTAGTTCCGTCTAAGCGTGGAAATGTTGGGGGTGGGTTTAAATTTGTTTTCTTAAGTGTAATCCTCCATGGCTAACTCTGGTCCAAACTGCTGTGTAATGTATGGGAGGATTACTCTTGTAGAGACGAGTGAATGTCCCACGGCCGTCTCACTGGAGTGTAACACTAACAATTAACTGCTTCTGCTTGGGAAAGAGCACTCAGCCAGCTTTACATTTGCACTGGGGATTGGGGATTGGGGGTTGGGGGTTGGGGGTTGGCGGGTGAGGGCATGTTGCTGTAGTTTAAAGGCATTGCAGAGAGATATAAACATGAGTGACAGTAGAGTGAGGTGGGACAGGAGAGTTGGGGTGGTCTCAGCCTTTCAGCCTAGAAGAAGCCTTTTATCTGAAGAATAGATGGCAGGATGTGCTGTGTTTGGGGCTGAAGTGGAGCAGTTACAGTAGACAGAGATAAATTGGTGCACTAATGAAAGGGCAAAGATGAATCATATCTGAACAATGCTTTGGAAAAACCACTGGGGTGGTTCACTGACATATGTGACCTTTTCCGTTAACCCTGGTAAAAGACACTTTACTGGCGAACTGCTAACTTCATGGCTGATCGCAATATATGTCAGGACATCTGAACTTGGAGTAAAAGTCCAGTATTAGCATGGATTTTTATTCTGTGGCATTGCACTCATTTACATTTCCTAAATTAAAAAATACCGAAATAATAAATACCTAAATTGCTGGACCTTACAGAGCAATCAGCCATAACATTATGACTGCTTCTACATACATTGTCCATTTAATCAGCTCCACTAACCATACAGGAGGAGGAGCACTTTGTTGTTCTGTAATCACAGACTGTAGCCCATCTGTTTCTCTGCAGACTTTATTCTCCTCCCTTCGCCCTGATCTTCAATGGTCAGGACCCCACAGGACCACCACAGAGCAGGTATGATGTGGGTGGTGGGTCATTCTCAGCACTGCAGTGACACTGACATGGTGGTTGTGTGTTCGTGTGTGTTGGTCTGGTAAGAGTGGATCAGACACAGCAGTGCTTATGGAGTGTTTAAACCCCTTCAGAGTCAGTGCTGGACTGAGAAGAGTCCACTAAGCAGAAATATCCAGCCAACAGTGTCCTGTGGGCAGCGTCCTGTGAGCACTGATGAGCAGCACCGCTGTTTTGTACCAGAAAAAGCAATTTACATAATATTTAGTTAATACTATATATAACAAATATTTTTGTTGATTTAAAACTAATATACACTGTACATATATATATATATATATATATATATATATATATATATATATATATATATATATAATCTGCTTTTCATTCCTGGCCATGAACTTAAGCACCCTCCAGACAGTAGATAAACAGCTGCGTGTGACCAGAGCAGGCTTCAATCTCTAATTTCTGAGGCTCTGTAAGAATTAACCCTGGTATGTGGTGCTGTCCACCACTATATGTTTTCTTGATGGTAAAATGATGAACCTATGAACACTTCGACTTTGGGTCATAACAATTTGCAGCTGTTACTGTTGACTGTATTTGCTGTCTGATATTTCACTTTAATGAGCTCCCCTGAGTTTATCAGTCACTACCTGCATTAGATAATTAGCATTGTTTGCTGCAGTTGAGCAGTAATGCACGTATTTCCCTTCAGCGTCCGACTTCGCCTTTTTCAGTTTATGTTATTTTTAGGATTAGGATTAGAGTAAGGTTTAGATTAAGGTTAGGCTATGGTTAAAGTTAGGGCTAGAGTAAGGGTTGAGTTTAGGTTATAGATAAGGTTGGGGCTAAGATAAGGGTTAGGTTAAGTTTAGGTTAAGTTTAGGTTACGGGTTTGGGTAATGGTTAGGTCAAATTTAGGTCATGGTCAAGGCTAGGGTTAGATTGTTTCCCTTCTGTGGGTCTGCATATATGTGCATTGGTCTTATAATCACATCACACACATGTATGAATTACTCTTGAGACCAGGCTGGACAGAGCTGGTCTCTCACCTAAACACATTGTACATATTTAGGTTTTAATGATATGGCTAAGAGTAATGGATTTGTAAGAAATGTCATTGGTGCTGTTTTAAAATAACAATCCAGCCTTTATGGAAACAGAATTGTTTATACACTTTTCTATCACATTATGTGATTAGTTATAGCCTGGACATATTACCACAATACAACGGAAAACTGTACATTGTTGATGCCTAATGTTCACAATTCTAATCAAAAGGATTTTTCTTCTTGAACGTCTTATGGATGCACGTTGGAGCAGCATTTATAAGGTTTTCAGTGGACTGAAGACCATATTTTAAGTTCTTGTTCAGCTTGTAACTGTTTGGTGCATGGCATTAATGCTTTGTGCAAGATGTATCTGTAAAAAAGATTGCCTTTTTGTGTGGGTTCAGCGATTCATTTCAACCAGATTCCACAATCAGATAGAGGGAGCAGAGAAGAGGTAGTGTTTTTCCCCAAAAAAATGTTCCAAAGAGAAATTTTTAATTTCATCACGTTGAATAGATGTGGATCTAGAGTCTCTGCACCACATTTTAAGTGTTTTCCCTGCTTAAACTTCATGAAAGACTTATTAAGGAGCTGGTGAGTTCGGTCAAGTGGAAATAGAGGAACTAGGACTGTGCACTGATGTGAACTATATCAGCAACATTTAATCTTAATGGACTTTTCTCATTAAAATGCATTAAATCTGGAACGTAAGTATCTAAAAAACAAACGTCTCTCAGAAATTAGAACCCATTTGTCTGGTGAAGTTGTGAGCAATGATATGTGTTTTAGTCAAGACTCTCAGTATCTCAGAATCGAAACAAGCAGAGCGTTCAAATGAAGATAGAAAAAAAAAACCTGTATGACTCTGATTGACGACGTGCAGCGTTTCTGGGGCTGATGGGTTTGTGTTTAAGTCTCACTGTGGCTTTGTTTGATTGTGTCTCTGAATTTCTTGACTTTGTCATCCGTCATGTTTATGGGGTCATCATGCTCAATCTCTCTGGTGCCTCTTCGCTCTGGATAGAACTACTGTCCCTGTTTTGTCTCTATTTTCCATTACCTTTCAGCCTATCTTCCAAATCACTTTCATTTCACCATGTCTGACCAATGCAATTTTTGACCAGTTGCCTCTTCATGTTCTTTCAGGTCCATTCTGTCTCCATTTACCAGCAGCCCATACTCTACTTACTATCAATAACTGCAGCCATTATCTCCTCTGAGAAGTGAGGAGATTGTATAGCAATCCGATGCTTGTGGCTTCGGTGTGTTCAGGCAGTTATTTTTAGTGATCTGCCAGCTTTCATTCAATAAATTAAAACGAATTCATTCAATCATTTCATTTTAGTCATCAAGTCACTGTTTATAGCAGTGATACTCAACCCTGGCACTAGAGGCACTCCTGCCCTGCATGTTTTAGTGTGTTAATGTTAATTAGAGAATAGTGTATTTTAGTTCCAGTCAGTGAAATTGAGCTTATGATGAAATGAATGCATTTAAAATGACATTAGAAGAAAATTGTATTTAGGTCTTTAAGCCCATACCAAAATAATATTTTATAATATAATATCTATAATAATATCTTTACCTTAAGGTCTTAATAATTAATTGATCTGTTATTGTTTTGTTTGTGGTTGTTTTTCCATGGGAATGCAGTTTGAACTAATAGAACAGTCCAGATATTAAAGCAGAGCCACTCAACAGTGACTGAGGTCAGTAGAGGATATTTCACACTGTTAGTGTTTCTCGTTGTGCAGAACCATTTTACTGGAAAGGTCCCAGTTCTTTGGTTCAGCAGTGGTTTTCACAGTCACTTATAGTCATCGCAGTAAGCTTCCAGCCACTGAGCCGCAGTGCTGAGATTGCCTGTTTGAGCTGTTTTCAGTGTTTTAGCACATCAGCCAGTTCTTATCTGACCTTACTGTCAATGCGGCTGATTCTTCCTCATGCATACAGCATTGCATTGTAAGCAGTGCAACATCAACAGCAACCAGCTGCAGTTTTGCAAAGTGGGTATTACAGATAGCCACTGAATGAACCATAAGACTACCCTGTATGTACATTACCTGCCAAACTCAAATATATATTTTTGAACAGCTGATCACGCTTGGAGGTCTTGCATCTGCAAACAGACGATTGCACTGGTTAGAAGTATATCAGGAAGTCATTCCGAGAACAAGGCCAACGTATCACAAACATTTGGACATATTTGACAAAAGCGCACCTCAGGAAATGAATAAAATTAGAATAATTTTGCATAATTGATACATATATTACATACCAACGCAGTTCAAGTTCACTGGTTGTGCTTTTTTAAACAAATACACACAAACCAGCCTGACGTACTCGAAGAAGATTTGAGAAAACAGCGTCACCTCAGCATGCTGCTTCACTCCGTTATGGAGCTTCTGAAAAAGGAGAATTTATAAATAGAAGCTCAGGACTTATTACGTTTTACATTATTCTGTTGTTATTCTTAAGGTTGACCTTAAAGTTAGGGTTAAGTTTAGGTTATTGTTAAGGTTAGGGTTAGGGTAGTGGTTGTATTACATTTAGGGTTTTGTTAAATTCAGGATTAAGGTTAAGTTTAGATTTAGGTTATATTTAGGTTATTGTTAAGGTTAGGGTAATGGTTACTTTAAGATTACATTATTGTTAAGGTCAGGGTTAGTTTAAGTTTAGGGGTAGGTTAAGTTTAGGTTCTGGTTAAGGTTAGGGTAGTGGTTGTATTACATTTAGGGTTTTGTTAAATTCAGGATTAAGGTTAAGTTTAGGTTTAGGTTATGCTTAGCATTAGGCTTAGATTTAGGTTACATTTAGGTTATTGTTAAGGTTAGGGGTATGAGTAGGTTGAGTTTAAGTTAGGGTTAAGGTTAGGGTTTGATCATTGAGACCACACAATGAATTGTAGACATTGTACACATTTTTAAATGGTCTTTTAGTCACATTTGTATGAATTCCTGTTGAGACCAGGCTGGACCACCTCTGCTCTATTGACCACTCAAGCACAGACTCTCAGAATTACAGAGGTTTGAGATGGTGATCAAATTATGGTTATGCGTGAACATTTTGTCCACTTGAGTAAACCAAAATTGGGATCCTATCTCAAGCTAATATGGTCAAAAAACACTTTTCCCTAGTTTTTGAGACCAGCTGCTGCCTTACTCTTCAGTTCAGCTGCAGGCTGATGGGTGACACCAAAATTATAATGTCTCCATGCTTGATAACGGCATTATGGTTACCTACAACACCATCATTACCTACAGTCACCTACTGCAGAGCACTCCGATAAATATTTGTCTTGTGAAACAAAAATGGACGAAACACTTTTCATCATACAATCATTCTTTACAGCCAAAATGAAACAAAGGCAACCCAAAGCAAAGTGTCACTATAATTACAGTCAGAAGAGAAGTGGGTAATCATTGTGTTTTCGCAAGTAAATATAGCTGATTGTGTTATTATACATATTCCACATCCATAATGAGAAGAACTCAGTGAGGCATCCTTGCTTTCTTGCATGGAAGCAACTGACAGCGCTTACTGGGAGTCGCTGAATTCCCATGGGTCATTGCAGGCTTTTCATCAGTGTTTGCTTTACTATTCTAATGCAGTGATTCATGCTCTGAACCTCCATGTCAATGCAGTTGTGAAATGTATACAGCTGAATGATGAAGATGCGCTTTGTTATGACTGACATTTCAGAGTGTAGCGAGGTCTGCATCACCATGATGACAAATACATTTATTGTTTTGCAAAATATGCTTTAACATTTGCATTCGGAGTGAGCACAAAGACATTAAGACTGGAACATTTCTAACAAAATAGCAGAAATTGTTCCGTGAGCAGGGATTTTAATGCTTTGAGGCGTTTGCACAGTGAATTTGGTTGAGCTATGGGAAGCGTAATAATGAAACAACGATAAAGACGGATGACAACGTTGACGGAGGTAATACATTTTCATTTTTCTACATTAAAACAAATGAAAGAAGATCCACCAAAGGAAAATGTTTAATAGTGGAACCTGAACTTAATGTAGCTCTTGAGGGGCATGGTTGTCACAGATATATATCAGCCATAATTCATTTAGAATCAAATTATATTTATTAATGTAACTTATTGTTATATTAATTAGTCATCATTTAATTTATTAATGAATGCACTTGTCTTTATTAAATATTAGTTAAATATTTTCAATATATTCAATATATATAAACGACTTGCTCATGTTAACTAATGATCAATAGCATGTGTGTATTCATAAGTAAAGCAACGTTTTTGTCCATTTCAATTAAATAATTCATTCAAATTAATGTGATTAAAAAAAGTTATTGATTTTGTCGTACATCGTAAACGTACGCAGATATACAAACAAAGTTGTTTGTCATTTTTGTAAAGTCAGAGACAGAAGCTTGTCTGTTTTTGCACAGTTTGTGTTGGTCATCCTCTAGTCCTTCATCGGTGCTCACAGGACGCTGCCCACAGGACGCTGTTGGCGGGACATTTCTGGTTGGTGGACTGTTCTCAGTCCAGCAGTGACACTGAGAGGTTTAAACACTCCAGCAGCACTGCTGTGTCTGATCCGCTCATACCAGCGCAACACACACTAACACACCACCACCATGTCCGTGTGACTGCAGTGCTGAGAATGACCCACCACCCACATAATAGCTGTTCTGTGGTGGTCCTGTGGGGTCCTGACCATTGATGAACAGGCTGGAAGGAGGAGAATAAAGTCTGCAGAGAAACAGATGGTATTTACGGTGTATATTAACATGCAAATTGCATTTAAACAGTACAACAGAAAACTAAGTTATGGAATCGTGGACCCTCTTTCTCCCTCTCTTGCTCTCTCTCTTTCATTGATCCTGTGAGTGGAGGAGTGTTTACAGTGTCTCAGTGCTGTGTGTCACAGGAATGATAAATGACATTTCTCTGCCAGCTAGATCAGTGGAGCTCAGGGGTCTGCTTCGCTCATCCATTACTGTCAGTCCACTCTGTCATTCTTCACTCCTTTCCCCGCCTCCTTCTCAAAGTTATTTCTCTTTATTAGGCTTTCACAGCTGAAAGATGCAAAGGGTCACCCCTCAACACACTCTCTCTGCAGTCTATATCCTTCATGTATTCTTTATGACCATGTAATTCACTCTCACTCATCAGAGCCATGTCTCAGTACAGGTCTTGGGACATGCACGTGACACTGTGACAACTGGGTCAATACCCACACCAGGGCCGAAGCGGCGTGGAAGCAGTTCTGCTAATTATATGTGGGAGTGTGAAGAACCTTTTGTCTTGGGTTGTAACAACAGAGATCTTAAGAAACGACAGTAGGCTGTGTATTGACATTTGATTGACTTTGAGTGTGTATTGGAATGTCACAGTGTACGAACCAGATCCCCAAGGTGCCTCTGTTTTGCAATTCAAATTGAGTATCCAGGGAGGAATTGTATTAGAATTTGGTTTTATGCCTTCATAACCTTATCAGTCACTCTTATTTGGGGGTTCCTAATGCCCCCCACCCTTTCCACTCCCATATCTGTCTGTATTCAAGCTGCTTCTCTCTATTTGACTGCACTGATAAACACACTTGCACAGGTTGCTCCTGGTCAAACGGTCTCTAGCGATGCCCTATTGCCTTGTTAATCCTGTTAGGGCTCACCTGTCTCTGAGCATCCCCATGTACCCTAGTTCACCTAACAAAACATATTGCATGTTTATGAATGAGAGGCTGAGGGGCATAACAGCATGCCAATGACTAGAACCTCTCCAAGCATGATGTTTTGTATTCGTAGTAGGAAACGTTTAAATGGAAATGTTCAAACACATGAAGAGTCACTCTAATGCAGCTCGGAACCTCCAAATCATTCTCGTCCCTCAAAAAGGCCTCATGATTCCTGGGAATTTGAATTTTAGTCCATCCAGTACAGGCCTGATCCTGCTTGTGTTTAAACTACGGATTAAAGAATTTGTTTGTTTTTTTTTCTATTGTTAAATTTTGTTCTGGAAAAAAAGAACGAAACACTACTGGCTGGGACTTCACGAGCACAGCAGAAGGTCTAACGTGTCAAACGTACCTCCAACATAATTAGAAAGTGAGAAATTATGCCATCACATTATGACTTACAGTGGTGTGGTCAGTTTATTCAGAGAGAAAACATCAATCTGGGCTTTTGAAATGTTCTAGATTAATTACCAATGATGAATTTGAGGGATGGACATGATTAAACAGGATGATCAATCTAAGCTTTGTAGAGTAACTATTGAACTACAATGTACTAGATAGATGATAATGTCTGTTATGCATTTAGCAATCATAGCCCAAACTGAAGGCTTAAGGGTGTTTTCACACTCGTGCTGAGGTGCTCAATAGGGTAGAGAGACTGAGCAATTTCAGAGTCACTTTTCTACCAACAAGATCTCCATATATGGCTAAACTGGACTCCATTCATTTTCACACACTTGTGTTTCATATACTGCACATTATGATTCACAAGCTCGTGTCCACTGGTGCCACTGAGTTGCCAAATGCACACAAACCCACTCAGAATGTACTTGAACAGAATACATAGTATTTTTGTACTGTTATTCAAGTGGAGCTCATTAAAAAAGTCAGAAACGTCCGCAGAAATATTATATTTAGGGCTCGGATTATGTTTAGGGTTAGGTAGACTTTAGCTTCAGCTTATGTCAGGTTAATGTTAGGGTAACATTTATGTTTACTTTGAGAATTCAGTGATTGTTAAGGTTAGGATTAGAAATTTGTTAGGATTAGGCTTTCTTGTAATGGTTATGGTTAGAGGAAGTGTTAGGGTTTATGCTTAGGTTAGGGTTAAGGGTTAGGTTTAGGGTTTATGGTTAAGGTTAGGGTTAGAGTAAGAGTTAGGTTTAGGGTTTATTGTTAAGGTTAGGGTTAGAGTAAGGGTTAGGTTTAGGGTTTATGGTTAAGATTAGGGTTAGAGTAAGGGTTAGGTTTAGGCTCTATGGTTAAGATTAGGGTTAGAATAAGGGTTAGGTTTAGTGGCATTTTAGTGACATATGTACAATGTTCCCTCTTGAGACCCGACTGTTTCTGCAGACATTTTTGCAAAAATTCTTACATTCTTCCATTTACTGCTTTCCATTTATATTCCTTTGAATCAAAGACTCAATCAGTAAAGAACAGCGCTTTCTTACATCACAGCATTTCACTGTGCTGGAAAACCTGCAAACAGGGAGCCGTTCTCTAAGGACAAGGCTTTCAGCCTTGCAGGCAATAAGTTGAAGCAATCACGTGACTAAAATAACCAATAACTCCATATGTGCTATACGACTGGAATGACTGAAATGCTAGTGTTCACGTATATCTTTGAAAGCTTTTTGATGAGAAGGTTATATTTTTATGTCAAAGTGACAGACAAATAATCTGCTCGGAGATCACTGTAATTCATATTTCTTATATGAGTTATACATAAACATGCTGCTACAACAGGCCTTCTCTCAGTGGACAGATGATGATTCTGCTTACCTCTGGCAAGCTGTCCTCAACGTCAAAGTAAAAAGAGTTACATTCTATGCTTTTAAAAATTACATATTTTCACACACGATAGTTAACCAGGCAAGCTGTCATTTCCTAAATTTTCATGCATAGTCTGACCAGTGACCCTCTCAAAGGTTATGGGCAAAGATTACACATCTAAGCAGGTACCACATCAACTCGTTTACGGTGTAAAGGCAGTAGTCAGCAACCTGAGGAAACAAATCTGTTGCTTTCATGCTCTGCATACAAAAGAATCAAGCTCTCCGTGCATCTGAAAGCAATAGCCAAATCCCACGCTCCATGGCCGTCTCTGAAATGGCATATCGGCTATGCGGAGCAAATTCTGGCGCGTGATTCCATGGATTATGTTCATCTAAAGAAATATGAAAATGAAACAAAAAGCTATTGTTATAGGTTATCAGTCAGAACGCTCCTCTGTTCCATTTCCTTCTGCTGGAATATATGAGATATGCTTGCATAGCCACCTTATCAGCAGCTGCTATGAAAAAGATGTTATCAGTTTTATTTTGGTGTGAATTTCTTTTTGTTTTTAGCCCCGTCTCATCATCCTGCTGTCAGCCTTTCTGTGAGAGAATTCATTATAATGGCTCTCCATTACTGGCTGGATTATTTATACAGCCATGGCAAACATGAAACTAGTATATAATCACTGCATCTAGGTATATATCAGTCTTAAATATATATATATATATTCACCCTTGTCCTGATAAAAGGAGGTGGTCCTAATGTTGTGGTTGATCAATGTATAAACATATATACTGTACATACAGTATATATAACGTGTGTCATTTTGTGTGACACTGCAAAATGTAACCCATCTTGTAAAACTTGAACAATGCTTACATACTATAATAAAACTCTTTTATTCTAAAATATGAATAAATGTTGGTCTTTTATGACCGTTTGCAAGTAATGCACAGTTGTGAATGTTTGTAAACCCTGAATTTGTCATATTTCTCATCAGATCCATTCATCAGATTTCACACCTAGTCCTTAAAGTAGATAAGGAGAACCAAATCAAACAAATGAGACAATAATATTAATAATAATAATAATATTTGCTCATTTATTTCTTGAGGAAAAATGATCCAGTATTACACAACGGTGAGGGCAAAACTATTTCAACCCTTGATTTCAGTGTCTGGTGACCCTTTTTATGCAGCAATAGCTGCTTCAGGTCCTTCGACAACATTTCTGTAGGATTTATGTCAGGACTTTGACTTGGCCTTTCCAAAGCATTAATATAATTCGTCCTTAATTATTATTCAGTCCTAAGGCTTTTATGATCAGGGTTGTTGTCTTTCTGCATGACCCACGCTTTCTTGAGATTCAGCTCATAAACAAATGCCCTGACATTTCACTTTAGAGCTTGCTAGTACAATTTAGAATTAATTGGTCCATCAATGATGGCAAGCTGCCCCAGCCCAAATGCAGTAAATCAGACCCAATCCAGGATTCTACCAGCATTGTGTTTTAGGCCCAAATCCAGTGTTTTCCTCTTTGCAAACATATCACTTCTCATTTAAAATACTGCTCCAATAGCCTTCTGACTTGCTGATGGGCAGTGAGGAACAACTTTCTCCTCATAGCCTTGCCTTACACACCATTGTTGTCCAGTGTTCTCCTGGTGGTGGACTCATGAACATTAACATTGACGAATGTGAGAAACACCTTTACTTGCATAGAAGTTAGTCTGGGTTCCATCATGACGTCACAGACTTGGAGTGATCTTTGTTGGTGGAGCACTCTTGGTGAGGGTAATAATGGTCTGGAGTTTTCTCCATTTGTATACCATGTGTCTGACTGTGGATTGGTGGAGTCAAAAATTAAACAGGACTTCAAAAAATCTGATGATGAGATTTAAGGACAAATTTCTGCAGAATTATAGAAAATGAATGACTGTAATATTATACCCAAGAATATGACACTGCCCAGGCTCGGTGGTGTGAACTAATAATCAAGGACAACCAAATAAAGCAGCAACCCTACATATGATATCGATATTGAAAACGTCAGAGCACAGAGTTATTAATCTTTTCCATTGTAATGAAGCTCCACATTGTTTTACTGAATCGGTACTGAATTTATCATGTGTGCTCACTCTGGAGGGAGGTGATTACAAATGATTAGCCAACACTGGTATGATCCACATGTGGTTATCCTCCACAATTCCTTTTCTGCCAACAAGCATTGTATGTCTGGTGGTGCCTCATTGGGGGTGCCAGCTTTCAGATTGGGGTGCCAGCTTTCAGATTGGACACATAAATCCACAGTGGATTAGAAACAAATGATAGAAAAGCAGGAGCTTTGCTGTTTATATAGTTGTGATCTCCAGAATAGTGTTATAGGTTCATAGCAGGAGATAAAAAATTACAAATCCTATAAGATATATTCAATTTTTGTGAATGTCTTCCTCTTCTTTAATGGAATCATTGTGAATATTTGGAATTGTTGACAAGAATTTACAAAAACAAAAACTGTAACTGAAATGAAAATACATATAATGATCTTTTAAGTGACTAACTTAGTAGCAGAGGTCCAGACAGTTGCTGCTAGTAGCCTCAGAATATACAAAAAGATTATGAGATGTAAAAATCTCCCAGTCACTGAAAATCATCCAGAGTTCAGTTTAATCCATCACTGGAGGAACATGACCTGTAAATCCACCTAAACCAGGCTGTCCTATAAACCGAGTGACCATGCAAGAAGGAGACTAGTGAGGGGACCCCTCTGACCACTCTAAACTTCAACAGCTGAAATGGAAGAGTCTGGGCTTTTCACCAGTCAATGCTTAAAGGGAGATTGAATTGAAGAACAGCTCAAACTAAAGCTCAACTTCAGTTCACTGAAGGCAAGGTCAGCTGGTAGGAGGTTCTTTGATCTTCTGAGGCCAAAATGGAGCTTTTTGGCCATCACTTTGGCAAACAATAAACACTGCACCTCACCCAAACACCGCAACCCCAGTGTGAAACATGACAGCATTGTGCTGTTGGGGATGCTTATCAGAAACAGGCCCTGGAAGGCCTGTGGAGGAAGACGGTGAAGTGAATGCAGCAAAATATAACAATAAAACTCTGATTCAGTCTGCAAAAGAACCATGACATGGGAAAAGATTTCTTTTCCAGAAGACAATAGCCTAAAGCGTACCCCGAGAACTACACATACATGGTTTAAAGACAAGAAGGTGAAGTTCTGGAGTGCCCAAATTAAAGCCCCAGACCTTTAAGACCTTGTACCACCCATAATCATCCTGAAACGTCTAAGAACCGGCTACAAGTCATTTCGGGTAGGTGTGGCCTCCACACTTTGTACATGTCATCTTTGACCAGATGTTTGAAACTTGCCCTCTTGCCAATCTACAAGTTGTTCAATGCAATAGGTCTACTGAGATGTCTTGGAAAGCTTGAGAAACAACAGGAGAACAGAGTAGTGAACTATGATGTCTACATGCCTACATGGCATCACCTTGAACCCTAGGTTATTATTCAGCTATTAGTCCCAATGTAGAGACTATTGTGAATTACATGGTAACAGATTGGTGTAGTCAATATTGGGAGTTCCACAGGGTTCTATTGTAGGGCCTGATGTTATATTGAGTAGTTTTGTGAATAGCAAATGTAATTTTATGATAATTACAATAAAGAAATTGTAGATATGCATGTATCTTGCAGTGAATGCAGCAGATTTTCTGGTGACGCACAGTTTGAGAATCACCGCAATAGAGAATTTGTGGCTGGACTTGAAAAACCCCTGTGTAACCTGACAGAGCTTGAGTAGTTTTGAGAAGATGAATGAAGTAAAATTGCAGTGTCCAGATTGAGGCCTGATTGAGGACTGTCCACACAGACTGCTGTGACTGCAGCCAAAGGTCCATCTACTAGCTACTGACTTTCTAACATATATATACTAAAGATTTTATAAAAGAAATACAACTGGAATAAATCCAAAGGGGTGATTGCTTTATAGAGACATTATTTCTGTTGTTAATGTAATACATATTGATATAATACAATTTAAAAGTCATTTTGGACCATATCTACTGGTCAATTGGTCTTTAAAAGATCAAACAGTGTACTGAAACTACTGGAACAGGAACTGGTGTTGTAAACTGGGGCAAAGAAGGATTGATATATGAGGTTTTGATGTCTAATGATAAGAAAAATACAGTGCGGTCAGTAAATTAGTGAAGAAAAAAGTGTCAAACAAATGTGCTCTTGCTAAATTTCTAAATACAGAACAGAATCAGAAGGTAAATATAGGCAGGAAGTATGAGCAGTATAATCACCTGTACTGATTCAATGCCCTCCCAGACCAAACTGGTCAAACCTGCACTATATCTATGAGCCTTTGTAAATGGTATGGCATTACCGTTTAAAGCCATAATGGCCAATCTGACAGAGGTGGGTATTTCACACCCAGAACGTCAGAAACTGCCCCAGGAGGTGCAACACAAACACCCCGACAGTCAGAACAAAACTTGACTCGCTGGACCCGAAATACCGTCCTCTGCACTAAGTGGACAGTGTTGATGTGAACAAGGTTCACTGTGTCTTGGACACACATTGTGATCCGTTTATCAATAGCAGATTCAAGGGGTGGCCTAAAATGTAATTGACTATCTCAGTGGCCACCCAAGAGCTGATCGTTTTTCAATTTCAGTGTGCCAGTCAAATGCGGCTGATGCTCTGCATGTGTGTATGAAACAGGTGAAAAGCGATAGAGCGTTGATACGCAAGACTACACACAATTACTCAGAGTGAATTGATATGAAAACTATTGATAAAACAGCAATCAGTCATAACATAATGATCACCTTTCTGCACTCACTGTCCATTATATGTGCTCCTCTTTCCATACAGGAGCAGTTTGTAGTTCTGTAATTACAGACTGCCGTCCATCTTTTTCTCTGCATTCATTTTTTGTCTCCTTTCATCCTGTTTATAATGATCAGGACCCCACAGGACCACCACAGAGCAGGTATCATGTGGGTGGTGGGTCATTCTCAGCACTGCAGTGACACGGACATGGTGGTGGTGTGTTAGTGTGTGTTGCACAGACACATCAGTGAATCAGACACAGCAGTGCTGCTGGAGTGTTTAAACACTGTGGGCACTCACTGGCCACTCTATTAGACACTCTTATCTAGTTGCTCAGAGACAGAAGCTCATCCGTTGCTGCACAGTTTGTGCTGGTCATCCTCTGGTCCTTCATCAGTGCTCACAGGATGCTGCCCACAGGACGCTGTGGGACTGATACTACTGGTTGGTGGACTGTTCTCAGTCCAGCAGTGACAGTGATGGGTTTCAACTGATCCATT
This sequence comes from Acestrorhynchus altus, assembly GCA_034509495.1. Taxonomy (NCBI): domain Eukaryota; kingdom Metazoa; phylum Chordata; class Actinopteri; order Characiformes; family Acestrorhynchidae; genus Acestrorhynchus; species Acestrorhynchus altus. The sequence continues at coordinate 4,787,039 of CM067504.1, read as the reverse complement.
TGTACCAGCACAACACAAACTAACTCACCACTATTGTGTCAGAATGACCCAACACCCACATAATAGCTGCTCTGTGGTGGTCCTGTGGGGTCCTGGCCATTGAAGATCAGGGTGAAAGGACGAGAATGAAGTCTGCAGAGAAACAGCTGGACTACAGTCTAACTGTAGAACTACAAAGTGCTCCTGTATGATCAGTGGAGCTGATAAAATCATAATGTTATGATTGAATGGTGTCAATGTATGAAATCATTATCCAGTACATATTCAGGACTTATAGAACTAAAAAGGTTTATGTAATATGAGCAGAACATTCAGCTACCAGTTCCAAGAGTGCTCCTGGAGATCTTTTCTGCTGACTGCTAGCAGGCTTCTCCATGTCTGATCCAAGTTTCATATGCTAATCTTAATCTCCCAACCTGAACAATACAACACAATCTTTTCACACACACACACTCACATGACACACACCACTGTTTGCATGTTATTGATTTTTGCATAATGCATTAATGCATTAATGCTTTCACACTCATCTAATACCCACATTGCACACACTGGTGGATGTGAAGGGGGTGTTGTGTTGCTTGTGCTCTGATTTCTTTGTAAATATGTGAATTTGACATAATGTGTGTATCCTGTTTCATGTATTTGGGCCAAGTCTGTCGGCAGATCTGTTTGTCTATATATCTGTCTGTCTGTCTGTCTGTCTGTCTGTCTGTCTGTCTGTCTGTCTCTCAATCTATCTAAGCTCTTCGGACAAAACAAATGTGTCTACTTGCATGTTTCAGGTGGTGGTAGTAACACCAGGCTCCTGCAGATGGCATGGCACAAGTATGGCCTGCTATAAATACCTGCATGGTGTGCAAACAGATTCATAGATTGAGAAGATGTGGTTGAGTGCAGTGAATGTCTCGTTCAACGTGTGGAAAATGGTTCACAAAGCAGATGTTAAGGACTGACTAAAAGGAGTGACTGTATTTGGCCCAAAGGCCACAGTGTGAAGGAAGGAGCTGGATGGAAGACGCTGGTGTATGGAAGCGTACGCTCATACTGGTCTACCAGCAGTGGCAGAAATCCCAGTCTACAGATTCTCATCAGAATTGTGGGTGGAAGGTGAAACTGTCAGACAGGGACTGTAGTTGTGCTTTACTGGCTTTGAATGAAAATTGCTTTGTTACCAGGTAAGAACTGCTTCTAGATGTCAACGCAGGTCCTTCACGAACAATTTCTGAAAGAACACTACAGAGGGATCTGCAGACCATCAACACAAGGAGCAGAGTGGCATTCGAGAGGCCTTTGCTCTGTTTGTCGTCCTGTAGACTGTGATATCTGCGATTGCTGGCATGAGCGTACACTTCCACACACCTGCAAAGTCAGCCCCTTTCATCACACTGTGGCTTTTGGCCCACATGCCAACTCCTTTAAGTTAATCATTAACATCTGCTTTATGATCCATTTTCCACACAGTGAACAAGACATCCACTGCACTGCACCACCTCTCCTTAATGACCAAGCTTCTACAACAGCCTGAAGTTCCTACCACCTAAAACAAACAAGGCGACTAAATTTGTTGTCCATGGAGGTTATTAATCAGAGAACAGACAGATACGGCTGCTTTGCTTAGCTTTTTTTTCGTCATCCTGCCTGCTCTCACATCTCCCCCATCCTTAAATTTGCATAAACAAGAACACACGGGACACGTTTGTCTATTAGCAAATGCAGAGAGAGATTGACACAGAAAATGTGAACAGCGTGATTCCTGCAGTCACAAAACATGATCACAGGTGGTCGCATTCAACACACACGGAAATGGCACTAAAAATCAAGATGTGCAATGAAAAATGTGCTTGTTGCAATAAAAACGACCCTTTTCTGAAAGACAGAATCTAAATCACACCCTCATATATAAAATAGTGCAGGAAGGGTACTTTAGAAGTAGAGGTTATGTGTATGGAGCTGTCTGCAGGAAAGGAAAGCACGGTCGGATTCTGTGGAAAACTATCACAATAAGAGCAGAACTGTGTTAGGACACTGTCCCTGTGCAGAGAACAAACAGCTCACGACCTCAATGGCTTCAATAACTCAGTAATGAACAGTGCACGAATATCAATACCACCATGAAGATGCTTTATTGTTATTATACAGAAACACACTGCTGTCCATCTGTTTCTCTGCATACCTTATTCTCCTCCTTTCACCCTGGTCTTCAGTGGTCAGGACCCCACAGGACCACCACAGAGCAGCTATCATGTGGGTGGTGGGTCATTCTCAGCACTGCAGTCACACTGACATGGTGGTGATGTGTTAGTGTGTGTTGGGATGCTATGAGGTGATCAGACATAGCAGTGCTGCTGGAGTGTTTAAACACTGTGTCCACTCGCTGTCCACTCTATTAGACATTTCTGTCGAGTGTCTCCACCTTGTAGATGTAGTCAGAGACAGAAACTCATCTGTTTCTGCACAGTTTGTGTTGGTAATCCTCTAGTCCTTCATCAGAGCTCGCAGGACACTCCTCGCAGGACGCTGCTCGCAGGACTCTGTCCACAGGATGCTGTCGGCTGGATATTTATGGAGCAACTAGGTAGAAGTGTCTAATAAAGTGGTCAGTGAGTGGACACAGAGAATAACCCACCACCTACACAATACCTGCTCTGTGGTGGTCCTGTGGGGTCCTATGGTGTCACTTTCTCTCTTTAAGGCACACCACATAAACGTTCCTCCTGTCCTTGCTTTCTTCTCTGACCGCTGCTTCTCATCTTTCACACCACTCACCATAATGCACAGGTCTACTTGGCCAAGTAGCACCATTTACTATGAATGTGATTGGTTTGTGACTTTCGTGGACCATTAGACCTGCAAAGGCTAGAAAATGTGTATCGGTTAAAACAAACAATGAAGAGTTCTCTATTATCAGTTATAGATCCAGATCTGGACAGGATAGTGTCCAGCCCGTGGTCCACCTATTAGTGACCCAAGTGCTAGTGGACCTAATACACTTCTCTTTAATGATGATGTGACTGTCAATGACAGCAGCGGGAAGGGTTGTGAACACTGACCTCAAACATACCCCTACTGTGACTACAGTGTTTTTTAAGCCCAGAAAAATTGGAATCTTTGTGACCGGCCAAGTCAATCACTCAGCCCCACTGAGCATGCATTTCTCTAGTCCAGGCCATTGTTGTCATGGCAGCACTATCTTGTGCCAATTGGATTATTCCCCTCTGTGCCCAGTTTGTACAGTGTGTGTGTGTGTGTGTGTGTGTGTGTGTGTGTGTGTGTGTGTGTGTGTGTGTGTGTGTGTGTGTGTGTGTGTGTTTATGTACAGTCTGTGTCTGTGGGCGACACGTCTGTGTCCTTGATCCACGCGGCCCAGACAGCGTCTGAGTGTTACCTGTCTTGATGTTCATTTCCGCGTCCAGGCCCCTGCATGCTCCACACACCACTCTGATCCACATTTTCACATGAGAGCCCTAGATTTGTATGTGTGATCTCTGAAAACAAAAAGCTCTCTGTTTCGTCTTTCTTCTTCTCTTCCTCTCCCTCCCCACATCTCTCGCTCAGTCAAGAGAGAGCAATAAAGCTATCCTTCTCTCTCCAGTTCTTGGCACAGTGTGTGTGTTTACCATATGCATAATGGCACTGGCCACGAATATAAAGAAGAAGGTGGCAGATAAATAAGTTCTTTGGGCTCGCAGTCTCTATTGAAATAAGGGAGAAAATCGAGCCAGCAATGGTCAAAAACCGGAGCTTCTGGAAGAACTCCAGTTGGAACCAGAGAAGACCAAATCAGATACTTTCCAGTATGGCAGATGTATCAGAGGCAGGGAGTACCCTTTCATCTACAGACTCAAGAAAAGTCCTCATTGCAGGGCAACCATCATGGGAGTCTGCACTTCTTAAACGAGCAGGCCTGCATGTCCTGGAGAGGAGAACATAAGGTGTTATGCCAGCTTAGAGAATGGTAGGTGGGCAGCAGCGGTACCTCCCATCTCCATTAGAACTCATCCAAAAGGCTTATAACACACTCTGCGTGCCATAATGTGCATGTTAGAGCCGCAGTTATGAAGAGACGTTTCACAGAGCTTTTTAACCCCTCTTTATTAATTAACTTTACATATTATGTACTAATCTGATATGCAAAGAGTGTGATCTAACAGTTTGAAACTACAGTCTTATTTCACTTCTCTGACAAAGTACATGAAAAGGCAAATTACGATAGAAATACAGGTCACACATCAGTGGAGTTTTATCATGACTCTGATTAAACAAAACACTGATAATCCCTTACCAATTAACTTTGCTTTTAATGAGGTTTTGGTCTCACAAAATTACAGGAGATTGAACACAAAACGCAGTCTCCTCAATTTTATACAGTGGCAGAAAACACAGTAGCTCGCAATACGATTGCGAGACATGATATGAGACATAATGAATAGTAAGTAGCAATAAAAAGAGACAAAGACTTAAAAAAAAAATACATAAAATAGTAATATAGTAATAGTAACATCACTGCAGAACAAACAGCACAGGACTGTGACTTGGCCATTCAGACACATTTACATCTTCTGTGGTTAAACAACGTAGCTCAGGGCCATTGTCTTGTTGCATGACCCATGTTCTCTCGACATTCAGCTCACAGACAGAATTCCTGACTCATTCCTTTAGAATTTGCTGGTATATTTCAGAATTCATTGTTCCAGTGGACCATCCTGGCCCAGATGCAGCTAAACAGGCTCAAACCATGATGCTGCCACCACCATGTTTTACATTTGGGATAAGGATTTTATGGTGAAATGTGCTGTTTTCTTTTCTCCAAACACAACACTTCTCATTTAAACCAAGATTCTGTGTTTTTTGGTTTCATCTGTCCACAAAACATTGTTCCAGTAGCCTTCAGTCTTTTTGCTATTAAGTGGACATAAGACAGAGAGCATTGTTTTTCTGGAGAGCAGCAGCTTTCTCCTTGCAACCCTGCCATGCACACCATGGTTGGTGAGTTTTTTTCTAGATGTAATAATAATGTCTTAATTTCTCAACTAATTATTAATTGACATTATTAAGCATTACTACATATTTGAGTAATAAAATATTTGAGGAGCAGCAGTCAATTACACACAGCATACTCTCAACCTCAAAGGAAAAATAACTATAGCTATCCAACAACGTATGGATAAGAGTATTAGGACACCTAGTCATTCCTTGGTTCTTTTAAAATTAAAGGTATTGGCTGCCTCTTGTGGCCGGTGTGTTAGATGTGTGCTGAGTATGACTGTGAATTGCTTAATAATGTCTTAAATAGTGGCAATCAATAATTAACTGTGACATCATTAAGCCTTTTAGTAATGCTTATTACTGTCATAAATACTGTTAATTCATGCAATTGTATTGGAAAGTGTTTGCAGGTATAGGACTGAAAATTGGAAGCCTGGACCTCTATGACCTGGTCAATCTATTTTCCTTTATTTTCTATTTTCCAGACCTGTTGAAAGTATTTCTTATAAAGGCTGTTTTTTTTCTTCTTCTACAGGCTGGTGCAACAGTTTTCAATTACAGTACATGTTGGTTGAAAAATAAAGCCCTTCGGCTATGAGCTGCATATAATACTTCCTCTGTGCACTCTTGCCTTGTTTCACCTTACTGCCACTGCCCTCTGTTCTAATCTCCTTTGTTGGAATTCTGAGCTCCTTTGCTCTCTCTCAGAGGTATCAGGCTTTGCATAGACCACAAACCCATATTTTTGTTTATATTCTGAAATCTTCATAAATATACTGACCAATTTTGCTTCTCCAAGCCCTGCAGGTACGACTGTAAATCGGTTTTAAATATTTAACTTTTTCCATTACAGCCTTCCTGTGTTTTATCCTCACATCACTCAGAGGTGAACGGGTGCAGAAGGTAGGAAAATATGCCAGTTCTTTGCTCATCCATCTCAAAACAAAAGCCAGTGTTTGAAGAATGAAGGCATGCATATCTTTACATGCAGATTCTGCCACAGTTTCACAGCTACACAACGATGTTATAACCTGTCGGTTCCAACTGGTCCCTTCAAAAGGGCACCTATCCTTGGTGAGAGGTGCTTGATCTGACCAAATTGGTGTGGGCATCTTCCTTCTCATTCTATACACTACTTTAACCTTAAAAGTCACCTTAGATGTTCTCTTCTGTGACAACAAAAACATGATGGATTTGAGATGATTCATTTCTCACATGCAGCTCATTACAATAAATGAAGAAGTTCTGATGAAAAGTTTGGGCACTCCTGATTAAATGACCTGTGTTTTAAATGTCCATCTCTGCTGTTCTTCTGGTTAGGTTAAAATTCACTGTGGCATAGGAAAAAGTGAGTCTCCTATAGGAGACGTGTAAATGTCCAGAACTACAACAAGCCCAATGCATGTCCATGTGTATTCATGTGTGTATAGCAGCATGGGGCATAGTTCAGGGCCAGAATGGCTTCAAGAGAAATGTGTACATATGTGACTGAAAGAGTATTTCAGGAGTCATACAGTGTGAAAAAAAAATCATCCTTTGAGCAAATGCATAAATGATAGACGCAAAACTGAGGTGCTGAAATGAAATAGTTTGAATAGAAAATGGTACAAACTAAGCAGTGAAATTATATGATCTGACCCTTGACCTAAACCCAGCCTAATCCTGGCCCTTAACCTAACCCTAACCTTAACCTTAGTAAAGTGTGAGCATGTTAGTGTGTATGCATGACTTTTCACTGTGTTATTACCTCCTGAATGAAAAGAAGACACGTGGCTTTCACCATTCTTCTTCATGTGCATGAAAGGATGGACTGTATGTATTTGGCAAAATACAGGGGTTGGACAATGAAACTGAAATCCCTGTCATTGTAGTGTGGGAGGTTTCATGGCTAAATTGGAGCAGCCTGGTGGCCAATCTTCATTAATTGCACCAGTAAGAGCAGAGTGTGAAGGTTCAATTAGCAGGTAAGAGCACAGTTCTGCTCAAAATATTGCAATGAACACAACATTATGGGGGACATACCAGAGTTCAAAAGAGGACAAAGTGTTGGTGCACGTCTTGCTGGCGCATCTGTGACCAAGACAGCAAGTCTTTGTGATGTATCAAGAGCCACGGTATCCAGGGTGATGTCAGCACCACCAAGAAGGACCAACCACATCCAACAGGATTAACTGTGGACGCAAGAGGAAGCTGTCTGAAGGGGACGTTCGGGTGTTAACCCGGATTGTATCCGAAAAATGTAATTCCTAAAACGAATTGACGCTGTATTGGCCGCAAAAGGAGGCTCTAGTACACCATACTAATCAATTATTGTGTTCTAAAACCAGGTGTTTCAGTTTCATTGTCCAGCCCCTGTAGCTCAACCAGTGCACATTGTGACAAGCAGGTCACAGAACATATATTGAATATTAATTTTTTTTACGAATATATTACATTCAGTAAATTATTAGGAATTGTGCTCTAAAAAGATAAGAGCATAAGATCTGCTTTGTCCTGAATAGGGTCATGGAGGGACCAGAGCTTATCTGGAATCATCTGATCACACCTAGAGGCAATTTAGCGCGTTCATTTTTGCGAGGTGGGAGGAAAAGACATGTTTAGACACAAATGCAGACACCCTACTCCTCACAGACAGTGACCTGGATTGAACCCATAACCACAGGCCCCTGCAGATGTGTAACAGACCCACCCTAAAATGTTCACTCATCTACTAACTGTGGAAAACGCTCCTTATGGTTTCTTGACCTTAAACAAATAAAACAATAATAATAACCCACTGTACCATAACACATCTACCATAAATGGTAGAGAAAGATGAAGGCAATAACCTGTGACATTTACAGGTTAAAATAAATGACGCAACTAAAGAATTTCCTGACACATCTCCTTAACTGCACAAAGAAGTTACTGCTCAAATGCATTTAGGTAAGATTGGTTCCTGTCAGAAACAGTAAACAGAGAATGTACCATTAAGCAACTTTACCGTGTGATGGTGTTGCAGTGTGAATATGTTACATTTCATTGGACAGATTTTGCCCAGTGAGAGGCCTGACACATTTGTTCCACACAATGAATCAGGAGTGTATCTCTAGACATCTGCCCTGTGAAATAGTTTGGACGTGGTAGAGTTGAGGAGCCATCTGCTGCTGGGATGTCTTCTGCTGTTGCGGTAACTTGCAGAGCATCCGAGCAAGAAAGAGGAAAGACAAAGGAAGGCTTTTGTGTCATGTTGCATTGAGAAGTTGAATGATGTGTGATACTTCCCTGAGAGAGAGAAAGAGATAGAGAGAGAGACCCTTGTGCATATGCATGAATGAAGATTTCAAACAGAGAAAGTTAGCTGTGTGCATGACCTGAACCCACACCTTCACATAAACCTAACCTAAACCTAACCTAAACCTAACCCGTATCCTAACCAAAACTTTGTGTGTGTCTCTCAATACCAAAAATACTAAGAATGCACTTTGGGTTCTTGAGAGGAACATCTTAGACAAGTTACCTTGCAAGAACAAACTTGTTGAGATGTTGAGATGTGTACTACCTAAGCTAAGATGCCACAGGAGGACATACGAGACACGCGGCATAACAGAATAAACAATTGTTCATCTCAAATGAATTCATTTTGCTACTCAAGACACCACCGGGTACAAAATACGAACATTTAAATATAAAACTGTGGGTCTGACAAGCACCTTCTGCCATCACGTCAGCACTGAACACTGGGTATTTCTTGGTAACTACGTTCTTAAGAAATTGGAATACAACAAGATTACGTTTGGCAAGAACATGAGGATGGTAGAACACACAAGACTGCATATTGAGAAACCCTTATGTTTTTATGTGCATGGCTTTAGCCATTCTTCTTTGTGTGCATGGGAGGCTGGGTCATGTGTATTTAGCAAATCAGGACCACCAGTGGATGGGAGGACATGGTGAGTCAGGTCACAGGACATGTAAATATACACATCTTGTGGTGCATTGAGAAACGTACAATTACATAAACAAAACAGAAGGTTGAACTGCATTTGTTAGTTACCTTCCTATACATAGTTATTGCTCATAAATTAACCATTAGCCTTTACTTTTCTCTTAATAATAACCTGCTTATTAAAGCTACACTTAGGGCTGGGCAATATATATATACAATAAATGATCTATATAATGTAAAATGTTTTGAATGAGATATTTTAATACAGCTGTTATGCAGTTTGCCTTGTGTGTGATTTAATTCCATAAAAGAACATGAGTAGATGGTTTGTGTGAAGGGAGGGAGGATGAATTATGCGAAACGTTGCATACTTTTATTGTTGTGCTTTGTTAAGGTTTTAATCATATTCTACAGTATTTGTGGAATATATATCAATTTTTTTTGCTCGTATTGCCCAGCCCTAGCTACGACCTTTTTGCTCAGACAAAGGAGGGTCCTCAGGTGAGGGCTTGTTATTTTCTCCAATATATTAAATTCAGAAAATAAATAGAAACTGCTCTGAAAAGTATTAAAAATGTATATGCTTTTCATTTGCTAACATCAAAACAAATGATAAATAAATCCACTATATACATCAAAGTACGAACAAACTGCCAGATGCAGGTTTGCAGAGAAATTTCACAAGCATACAGTTTTCAATAAGATTGACTGATTTAATTTGACACGTTCCCAGTGTTTTGGCTGCCTGTTGCTGCAGAGCAGGAGCTTTCAGTAAGTACTAATGTTGGATTATGGCGAGGACTATAAATCCACACTGGGACAGTTCATCTTGTGTCAAGCCTGAGGACATTTCTCTCTGACAGTGTGTAGTAAAGTCAGAAGTAGAGCACCAGCCTTTAACTCGGACCACGGATGTCGGCCCATGTCCCGGTGTTCTATTTTCTTTATTTTTTTTTTTTATATTGTTGAGTCTATATAATGTTTTGCATACTCATTTTATATATATGTCATCTTATACTCAGCACACATTCACACATACACATACACGGACATTAGATCTTCAGTGTATACGTAACTATATTGAGAGATGGAGGGGATGTGATTGAAGATACACAACTGAAGAAATGTCTTTTAAAATTACCGTATTTTCTGGACTATAAGCCGCACCGGAATATAAGCCGCACCTGCAAAGTTAAAAATAAATAAATAAATAACTGGAAAATAACATAAAAGATGAAAAAGCTGCACCTCATTATAAGCATGGAAAAGCATGGAAAAAAGTAGCGGCTTATAGTCCAGAAAATACGGTAGTTGTCCTTTGGATATTTATGCTGATTCCTTATTCCTTTAGCTCTATAACCATCTATAGTCTCTGACATTGACTTGAATGTTCCTCTATGCGGAATTCTTTCAGCTTTCGGTGACACTTTTTGTATAAACTGTTTTCCTCAAACCCCGCCTGATGCCTTTTCACCTTTTCACAGGTTTGTGGGGGATCAAATGAAGATCAAATGAACGTATCAATAGACACATCACATAGCACATTTATTTGTTTGGCCATTTCATTACTTATTCTATATATATATATATATATATATATATATAAATATATGCATAAAAATGTGATCCATGTAATGCATCTCAATGTGCATGCATCAAAGTAGATGTATATGAGAGGATACAGTTAACAGTTGATAATGGCTGTGGGCACTGGGCTAATATCGAAATTAATATAATAGCTATCCACCCGCTTGGATTCCTCTTTGAACTCATGCTTGGCTTGTTACTGAGAGCAGCAAAAGAATCTATAATTTGAGTCCCTCTCCTCTATTCGCTGTACTGCTGGGCCTTTATCTCAATTTTCCTTTGCTTCCTTCTGAGGTCTGTGTCTGCAGCTCCCCAACGTCTTCTCCTGTTATTTTGATCCATAATTAAGTGTCGACTCCAGACAATGGAAAACTCATAGCTCAGGGCTCATTGAGCTCAAGCTGAGCCAATGGCGGCACTGAGAAACCAACAGTATGAAACCGTATGGCAAGCATGTGGTTAAAATTCGCTTCTCAGTGACCCACCACAACGCTGATGCTACATCTTCTGACTGTAGCAAAGGTGCAACTGTACAATGTCTCTCTCTGTGAATGGACTTGCATGGTGTATGCCACGGTTGTGCAGACACCCCTGGTGATGCTGACAGACTAATGAGAGGTTATTCCACTTCCACAGAGAGTGAAGTGGAGGGAATCCTTTCATGTGGCCACTTGTTATTCAGGAGCTATATCATCGGCCTGCTTCGCCTTTTCATGTGCAAACTCTATATCATCACTGTCTGAACAGAATCTTTTATCTCCAACATGGTAACTTCAGAGGGAGGGTTTTTTTTTTGTGTAAATTAATGTATCAAGACTTTATTCCAAGTAATTTAGGATCATTTCTCTTGCTCTGCTTCTCATATTCACATAATCCGAAGAAGAAGAAGAAAAGTCCTAAAAGTAGACAAGGAGAGCTAAATCAAAGCAATAAGACACAAATATTATACGTCCTCATTTATTTATTGAGAAAAATGACCCAATGTTACATGTCTGTGAAAGGATCAGGAGATCATTTGAAGGTGAAATTAGAATCAGGTGTTTTCAATCAATGGGAGACAATCAGGTGTGAGTGGGTGTGGCCTGTTTTATTCATCTCCAAAGAGTTTGGACCAATCCACGGTCGGTCAAATCACGTACAAATGGAGGAAATACCATTATTACCCTCCCCAGGAGTGGTCGACCAACAAAGATCACACCAAGACATGTAATAGCCACTGAGGTCACAAAGGAACCCAAGTTCTCCACCCTGTTCATGAGTCCACCATCAGGAGAACACTGGACAACAATGGTGTGCATGGTAGAATTGCAAGGAGAAAGCTGCTGCTCTCCAAAAAGAACATTGCCTGTCTTCATTTTGTTAAAGATCACATGGACAAGTCAGAAGATTGCTGATTGCTGAAACCAAAAAAGATATATTGATTTAAATGAGAAGCGTTTTGTTGGCAGAAAAGAAAACACAGCTTCACAGATAAAAACCCAACCCCATCTGTGAAACATGGTGGTGGTGGTAGTATCATTGCATCTGTTTTCCTAGTTTGGCCTGTTTTGGGGCCAGGAAGGGTTGCCATCATTGAAGGAACAATGAATTCTGACTTATACCAGGACATTCCAAGTTTATTCTTCTTTAAACATTGTTTGGTAGAACAACTCGTGTGCTTGTAGTAGGTGTTTTGCTGCATGACCCACATGAGATTCAGCACGGACAGAAGTCCTGACCTTCACGCAATGGAAATGTTGTGGAAGGGCCTGAAGCGAGCAGTTTATGGGAGGAAACCCATCAACATAACAGAGCTGAAGCTGTTTTGTACTAGAATTTCTCCAAGCTGATGTGTAGAATTATTACCAGTTACCAGAAATGACTAGTTTCAATTACTGCTGCACACCAGATGCTGAAAGCAGAGGTTCACATACTTTCCACTGCATTATTTTTCCTCAACCAATAAGTGAAAAGTAGTCATTTTAGTACAGTAATAGATTTTGTGTCATTTGTGTAATTTTGATCTACTATTAGGACCTGTGTGACAACCGTTTAGAACTTGTATGACAAGCTTTCGTTCAAATTGATGCAGAAACATAGAAAATTCTCAAGAATTCACAGATTTCCAGCATCACTGTATACAAATGAACTTAGTGATAGTAACAGTCTGATAGAAATAAGACACACTGACTGGGCTACTTCTTTTGATAGTGATATTAAAGTCATATCCACTAATTACACCCTGTGCTATATGGACAAATATATTGGGACACATGCTCTTTCATTCTGAAATCAAGGGTTTCAGAGAGCTTATCCTGTTGGAGTAATGACCTCTACTTTCCAGGGAAGGGAAGACCACTCTGAGGATCTGAACTGAAGTGTGGGTTGCATTCAGACTCTTAGGCTTAGAAATCTTAAAATGGTGTTTATATCCAATACTTGCATGAACAGAAATATTTTGTTTATAATGAAAAATAGACAAAATCCAACGATTACAGAGATATTTTTTATTGCTCATGTGATTTTTGGTTTGGTTTTACAGGACCGGACAGAATTTTTTATACATTATTTTATAAGGTTTCCTTTCTGGGTTAAAGAGAGCAGGTGTGTCCAAACTTTTGACTGGTACTGAAGCGTCCATATGTCTTTTTTCTCATGCCGTTAGTTAATTACTGTAAAACTCTACAAATCTCTGCATCTACTGTCGAGAGTTCTGCCCTTAATATGTCCACTTTGCTTCTGATGTAGGGGTTGATGCTATTATTGTCAGAATCAGATGTGATCTAATCCCATTTAGAGTGGGTGGGAGGCTGCCACATTACTCATGTTGTCATGGTAATGATGGCACCCTCTCCACGCCCTAGCTGAAAGGGGTTTTTTCTTCTTCTTTCGGAGCCCCAGAGACAAAGCTGCGGGAAAGAAATTGTCCACATGGCCAGCTGGCATACATTAAGACAATGTAAATGCGTGCTGTATCTGTCTGTAGAAGAGAGAATGAGACGTACAGACGTGTTTATTTGCATTCAGTGAGTGCACTGTACCCGCGCGGTGGAGCATGGGTAGTCAAATAAATCATTCGGCTATGATGTGGCATTTATCAGCAGATAAGCCTGATGGATGTCTTCCATGACAGAAAGGTAATCAGAGATTCAGTGAGGAATGAGGACTGCGATGGGGCGTCCTGTGAAGATACCAGAGGACCTTAAGGACAATTCCTATAAGCAAAGCATGTACAGCGAACTGCACAGAGCAACAAGACTGGATGCATGTGCTGTCAATGACAGAGGTCATGGGCCTGGTTGCCCTTGTCTTATTCCATGATTTCTGAGACATCGTCAGTGAAACAAAAGAAATCTGGCATTTTAAGGAAGAGTAAGTGTTTGATACAAATTAATGAATGCTTATCAATGCACTCAGGTTCACAGTGAAGCTACAAAAGTCTCAGGATAAGTAGTGAAAGTGATGGAACGTCAGCACTCTTATTGGTGGAGACGTGGTGGCTTGTGATACATCCAACTGGTAAAAAAAAAATACCAGAAACTCAATGATGTGCTTGCTCGAGGTCAATGTACCATAAGGTCCACAGAATGTATTCGATATGCCGTCCACTATGTTCCAGTGTTGAGGTTATCCTTATCTCCAGAGGTTCTTTTCACTGTGCGATCCCCTTTTAGGGTCCAGTAAATTTCGCTCACATGTATATGTGGATCTGAAGATCGACAGGACTTCAAATGCATATTTCTTCCTGTTTATATAGGTGTCGGGATGACATTCCATGTTTCAAACACAAGTTTGTCCTGGAAGGTTCTCAATATCACTCCATTTTTGATTCTGAACAAGAGATTCTTGAACATCTTCAAGATCCTCTGTCAAGCGTTTGAATTCAGACACCCACATGCCTTTGTCAGCTATGTCTGTCAGATCCAAATCCAGCTCCGGCTTCAGATTCGCATCAGGATCCAGATCAGGTTGATTTACACCTGCCGGGTTTGGAGCTAAACCGGTTTCCACAAGTGTGATGCTTATTTTGAGCGAAGGGAAATAATAAAGTATAATTTTAGAATACAATAATCTTCCGATTTACAATGAAAATTGAAAAAAGAATAAACGCAACAAAATGCATTTCAATTAAATACTTATAACGTAATTTCCTGAGCCACGTAGAGCCGCGGTATAAGGATGAAAGAGCCGCGGGTTGCCGAACCCTGCTCTAGTCTGTTTTGCGTCCCCACTTCCAATTCGATCTTCTAAAAATGCTCCATTTTAATCCAGCCTGGATGACGTGCCAAGCTACAATGTGCATGAACCTGAATCAAGATTCAGATCGAAGAGTTGAGCTGAACGGCGATCAATCAGCGATCAATCAGTTTGATTTAGTGAAAAAAACATTTAAAAAAATGCTCTATTTTAAGAAACAGTGGTGTACCAAGCCATGTCCTTCATGCGAGACACTCCTTAATTAGTGTCACATTCGCGATCACCCTAGAAGTACATCGCAACCCCCTGGGGGGTCACGACCCCCAGGTTAAGAACTCCTGCTTTTCTCCCATCCTCCCATTAATTTGAGCCCACAGATAGAATTTCAAAGGGGTGTAAGTTTTAGAACCCTGGGCCACTTTTGAAAGGTGTTTTTTGAAAGTTTTCCAAGCTGAATTACTTTCATGTATGTAGGTTTCTCTGATCCTGAGATATGAAGCTTAGAAAGCAGCAACTAACTGTGGATTTTGGGTTCTAAGAGTTAAACACACCCACTTTGTCTGGTCATTAACTGAGGAGTTGAATCAGTGTGTTTGAATTGGGGAACTACCAAACTTTGCTGGAGACCAGCCGTCCAGGACTAGAGTTCACCCCTGTCCTACCAGTCACTTTTTGACTCTTCTAGAAAATACCTCTCTCTAGCACGGAGAACATCCACCAAGAGACAAACAGTTGATGAATCATATAAAGAAAGTGGAAGAATCCACTGTTTCTGGAATTTCAGAGCTGTCATCTTCCTCACAAAGAGGTAAGTGGTCTTTCTCCAGGTTCTGGAAGCTCATAGAGAGGTGAGGTACCTCCTTACACCTACAAGGCTGGGAAAATCTCAACTGTGTGTTTCATTTTAAAGTAATTTCTCTTTTGTGTTGGTGATGTGACGGTTCTGTTGAAATTGTCCTTATTTCTGATGCAACAGCTGACCAAGGTAGAACTTCCAGAATGGGTGACACAGAAACATCAGATAAACCCAGAACATTAAGAGCAGACTTTAATGCAAGGTTAGATGAAGATGTGTTTCCATTATTGTCATCAAATTATGGAAAATTTCCTGATGTTTTCCAAGAAGACATCATCCAGCCTCATTAATCCTAGTTAAAATACCAAAGGAGTTCCAGTGCATGTTTACTGCTTTATCCATGTGTACATGTTCAACCTGCATACAGACTCTGACTGATCAGTCAGCGAGGGCGGGGCTAATGGCTGCACTGACTCAGATATATATTTATAAATATGAATAAGAAGGGAGGGTCTGTTTGCTCTCTTTTTCTGCTCACACCGTGTTTTTCTTTTTCTGAATTTCAGAATAAAAGTCCCAAGACGAGATAATACTGATAAATAAATAAATAACTAAAGTAATAACAGACATTTAGGAGGTTTTATGTTATTTGGACTATTATCAAGTACTCTCAGTAACGTATTTTTGTAAATATCTAATAAATAAATCTAATAAATCTCATCATTACAAATAAACATTCTTTAATTTTCAGCTCACAGACACTCTGAATGACCAGTTTCTCACAAGAGATTTGAGATATAAAGTCCTTATAAGCAAAATACAACAAACAAACAAAAAACTTAATTTGAAGATAAATTTGAGTAGCCTAGAATATTCTGAAAATAAATACTTTTCTAATTTAATTTAATACAAATAAAATGTAATAATTTAATGAAACCATGTCAAACTACAAAAACATCCCACTAGATTGTTTGAGGCTTTGAAAGGATAACAAGGGCAACTACCAAACTTTGCTGGATACTGGCCTCTCGAATACTGGAGCTGCGCAGCCCTGTTGTAGGACATGCCAGGAAATGCTCAGTTGAATGTTCTGCTCCAGTTTCCAGAAGTGACAGGATCATCCACATGAGCAGCATAATGAGGAGACTGTCAGCTATATGAGTAACTTAATTAATTGCCAATATTGAGGCAAAATGTTTGTTTTATATTGATTGAGGCCTAAAAGACCTCTTTAGAAGGGCTTCAGTGCATGATGTCAGCTGGGTTGAGAATGCATGCTCTGAGCTCTGATCTCCTTATGGTTTTTCTTGATTGTCAAAATCAGGAAGGAATGACAATAAGAAGCTGTGTGTGATCTGAATAGAATTCTGATGTATTTTCCATCCAGGTTTTGGCATCAGTGCCATACGTCTGACAGGCTCGTCAACACAAACTGGAGCAAGAACAAAGAAAGGACAAACAGAGCCAGTTCTGCAATGGTAATAGACATACACTCACAGATCTACTTATTAGGAAGAATGATCGTACTGGGTAGGGCCTTTCACTCTCAACAGTCCACTCTCCTTGTGGCATGAATTCATCAACACGCTGGACTCAAAATTCAGCCCAAACTATGCCAAGATAACATACATATCATAGATCATCACACCACCTCCAGCAGCCTCGACTGTTCACACAAGGCAGGTTGGGTCCGTAGGTTCCCACTGATCAGATCAGCCAACATTTCTCTGATCTTTAAGTGTCCATTGTTGGAGAATCCAGTGCAGCCTCAGCTTTCTGTTCTGGGCTGATAAACATGGAAACATGTCTGTAAATAGGAGTCATAGAAACCAGGCTGCTCTTTAATGCTGGTAACTATAATGGTTGCACAAATTGATTAGAGATAAACTGGTGCATAAATTAGAATAACATTGAAAAGTTAATTTTTTTCAGCAGTTAAATTCATAAAAGGATACTCATATATTATATAGGTTCATTACACACTGAGGCACCTATTTCAAGTGTTCATTTCTTTTAATGATGATGATTTTGGCCTGCCACAGCCAGTTCGGTGGTCTTGGCTACACACTGCTCCAATAAAAAGTTCCAACATGTACGGTATAGAGGAGAGGAAGAGATGGTATTGTGTATTTTATCAAAATTAACATTAGATACAGTACTGTGTGAAGGTTTTAGTCCCCTAATCCCATGATTAAAACCCACGTCTCTGATCAATAAGAGAGATCAGTGTAGAAACTCCAGACCCCGTTAGAACAGAGGCAGGTAAACAGAAACACAGTAAAGACAAAGATTAACTTCTAATTCTGGAGAATGTAGTGGAGATCTTGTGAGCTAGTTTGAAGACCAAAGCTTGAGTCGAGATGTCTCCCGGACGCCCCCAGTCAGCTTCTGGATGTGTTCGATTCCACCTGCAGCACACCTGATTTAACATCACTAAGCACTGATATGTAAATAATAATAGAGTCCAGTGAGGAGAACTTTGGAGATGTTTATTGAACACAGAGATGGAAAACCAACACTTGTTTTAGGAATGTTATTAGTGTTAATTCTAATATCAGTGTTTTACTGAGGTTATAAACTCTCACTTAGCAGACGTCCATTGAAAACCATATATCTCCATTTATATATATGTACACACACACACACACACACACACACACACACACACAAACTCTCTAAATAATTCATCGTTTTACATCAAACCACTCTGAGTAACCTTGTTGACTAGAATTTTAAAGAAATGTCAAAAAATCTGTATGTTTCTGCTGTAGCTCTGTTTTAATGATGTTGCAACAACAGTTCAAATACTGCAATGCCATAAAGTGTACCACAGAACACGGCCGAATACGACTGCAGCTTTCTCGCGGGGTTCCTTTTCTCATTATTGTAAGAAAAGGTCTGTTTTAATGCTCTTACGTGTTGTTTACATGTTCAAAAGAATAATATCAGTGTCAAGCCCTTCTTTACCCCATTTTCCACGTCTTGTTCCCCATTCGGAGCCATGTGTTGGTCATCTTATCATGGGACTAAGAAGGGGCTCAGAGACATGATTTGCCACAAGGCTCTTCCCACTGCTTCTAAGCTGCCGGGTAATCCCTCTCCATATGAGAGGCACATACAGAGACCCCCTCCCTACCCACAACTACCTTCTTCTTTTTAATACTCCGCTGTGACTTATGGTGTCTGTGATTCTTATTGCAATGTCTCAGTTCACTTTGTCTTATGTTAAATACAGAAGGCTGGCTCGCTTCACCGTCCAACATATATAACCTTCCCTGACATCCTTTCAGATCATTTTTTCCTTAATCATCATTTCCAGGAACCATGTCTGTTCATTACAGACCCTTAGTCATTCCATATCTCTCCAGGGATCGCTCAGTTCCAGGGCCACATTACATACTTCTTAGATAATGCTGAGTCAGCAACTGACTTTCTTCCTTTTAATGGCATCCTAAGTTCTATCTTACTGTTGCAAAGAAAGATGGATTTCAGCAGAAATTCTGGGAACTTTAGAACGTCTAATCCATACATTTTGTTCAAATACACAGTAAAAGAAGCCACCCCCCCCCCTTAATTCATTTCATTCCAGCCATGATGAACTTTATCTACTCTTCAAGACCTAGCAGACCACCAAAAGTGACATTTTTTTGGTTTTGAGACCAGTAGAAATCCAAGCCTCATTTTATATCCCAAAGATGTTTCTTTAGATTGAATACAATCACTGAGAAAAAAGTTGTGTAGGAGATCAGAAAGAGAAAAATAAACAGAAATAGAGGACATCCCTTTTACAAAGATGAAATGAAGAAGCCGCTGGCGTTCTCAGAATAACACAGTGAGGCATGAAAGCTATATTTCTGCAGACGTTGGAACTAAAACCTCATCAGATTCCTGATGTTCTAAAAGTAGACAAGGAGAACCAAATCAAACAAATGAGACAAAAATATTTATTGAGGGAAATGATCTAATATCTGTGAGTGGAAACAGTATTACAAAGTAAAAATAAATCAAGCAAAAGTACAAAATACTACCACCACCATGTTTCATAGATGGCACAGGAGTTTTATCCTGCAATGCAGTGTTTCCTTTCAAGCATGCATACAAAACACTTCTCATTTAATCCAAAAAGATCTAATTTTGTCTCATCCATCCATAAAACTTTGTTCGTGTCGGGCTTGTCCATGTGTTCAGTTTTCTCCTGAACATTAACATTAGCCAATGTGAGGAAGGCCCTTAGTTGCTTAGACAGAACTCTGAATTCCTTTGTGACCTATTACACGCCTCAGGTTTGGTCTGATCTTTGTTGGTGGAGCACTACTGGGGAGGGTAATAATGGTCTTGCATTTCCTCCAATTGTTCACATTCTGACTGACTGTGGTAATGTCATGATAACACCTTCACATGATCTGTTACTGTCACATGACTCACCTTCATATCTGTTATCCCGAAAGGTTTTTGCCACTCACAGATATGGAATATTTGGATCATTTTCCTCAATTAATAAATGAGCAAATTTAATATTTTGTCTCATTTTTTTCTACTTATCTACTTTTAGGACAAATTTATGCAGAAAAATAGAAAATTTGAAAGGGTTCACAAAATGTTCAAGCACCACTGTAGATCCAGAACACATCCAGCATCCATATTTAGTTGTTGAGGAGGACAAAAAAAATGATTTTCTTGCATTTGAATTACTTTTTGCCTGGAAACGAAAGAAATGAATTAATTCGCACTAGCTTTTGCACAGTGCATCTTAAGGCCACACTGGAGGAAAGTACCTGATTGTGTAATAAAGAAAGTCCCAGGAGCTTTTGAAACTGGTTTTGAATTAAACAGCAAAGGAGATGGTTTCCATAGCAAACCCAGCAACTAAGGGATGTGAGCTCCTCTTCTTTCCTGTTCAGATATTCCTCTTAACCTCAGATCAAACTCCTCCAGATTCTTACTAAAGCCAAATAACACTTGTTCACTTGGAGAGCTCTGGATTCTGGCTCTCCAGTGGCATTAAACCAGTATTGCAGGGTAACCGTTACATTTTCCTAAATGTAAAGAGAACATAAAGAATTTCACTCTAAACAATTGGTTTAACCTCATTACTGAATCATAAAAAGACGTCAGGTTTGATGTGGCTTTCTGCATTTTCGTCTCGTGTGTATATCATTATCTTGTTGGAGGTATTAAATTTCAGGATTGTATTGTTTCTATATAATTTCACCGTGACTACAAAGTGGGCCATCATTCCTGAGTGCAGTATGATGGATCTGTGTTTGCTTGCTTGGTGCTTGGTCCACTTTTAGTTTGGGATTTTTGAAATGGGGACACTGTTAACTCACAGCAAGGAAAAATCCATATCCTCTTAAAAATACAGTTGCCAAGCTTATTTTTGGTTCCCAAGAAAACTTTCAATGAAAGGATTTTAAAGGAGTAATTTTGATGAGGGAGAAGAGCCTGCAGATGTTATATAGCTATACCTTTTTTTTTTCTTTAGAACTATACATCTAGAACCACCACAAGCAGGTACTAAACACCACATAAAACAGCTAGTATTACACTTAAAACTTCAGCCCATCTGGAAATCTTCTCGGCACACAGCTTGGTGGTCATTTAGAACACTCACTGTCTCCCACACCTTGATACCCAGAAGTTAGTGTGGGATTGCAGTGCAATCCAGTCCAGGTCACGAGGAACAATAAAGGATGAAATATTTAGAAAATTATTGATCTACACATACAGAAGTGGAGTCTCGCAGTAGGTCTCTGAGGAACCTTGTAGAGGTTCCTAATGGTGTCCTGTGATTATGCAGATTCTGCAGATGGTGTGGTAGGGGTGGAGTGATGATAGTGCATCCAATAGCATCCCACACATTTTCAATCAGGGATAGGTCTGGAGATGCGACTGACCACAGCATAGTCTGTGTCTTCAAGGCGAGATCTTCAGACGGCAGCAGTATGTGGACGATGTTGGAATAGAACACCGGAGTGCGTGTTCAGAAAAGACAGAACCACTGGTTGCAGAACCTCAATAATGTAACATTGGGCTGTCAATTATCTCAAATATCACACATAATTGTACCCCCCACTATGACACCAGGCCTTCTGGACTGTTGATCGTGGTGCTGGTCACGGTGCCTCCATACACAGGTTGCTTGGCCGTCTCCATGACGACAAAAGCAGGACTCACCACTGAAGATGATTTACTGCCATTCTGACTGACACAGTCCTTCACAGTCTGGCAGGACAGTCGTGCACTGCAGTGGGTTAATATATGTGTGTATATTTGCTAATATATATATGTTTGAAATTCATGGTTAAAATAATATCTGAATATATAGTGCAGAACAACAGAATATCATAATGTTGGGGATTTGTTTGTTTGTTTGCTTGATTTTTTGTTATGTTGCCACACCTTTAGAGTGCATTTGTATACGCTCAGAAATACAGTGTCTAATTCAGAAAGTTACCCCATGTTAACACAGTATTATGTAATATTTTTCATATTCAATAATGTCTTTATTTTGCCCCACATAATCCCATTTCCCTCTCTTACCTTCTGTTCCGACTCTGAATTTCCCTTTCCTTTGCCAGACTGCCAGCCATTGTGAATAAGACCTTGTTGTTAATGACTTGCCTGGTTAAATTAAAGTTTAAGTAAATAAAATCTAAAAAGTAAGAACAGCATGTGGGAAAAATACTCCACAATTTCTCGTGTTAAAGAACGAGACTGTCGTTGCCGAATAATTATCATTTTCATTGTCAGCAAGTAAAATGTTTAAAATCCACTGGTTCACTGGTCTGAAATATAACATGGCATTAGAGGTTTATCCTTTAAACAGTTAAACCTTGAGGAAACAACCAGATGCGTGATGTGAAATTATATCCAATATGCTGAGGAAATCTTCTTCTTATGATTTGCATTTAGACGAGTTGATTATTATTATGCATTATTGTCAAGATGGGGAAGGTGCCACAAGAACAAGAACACAAGAGAGAATAGTCAACATGTTAAACGGTGTGTGTGTGTGTGTGTGTGTATGTGTGTGTGTGTGTGCAGGTCCTAAGAAACCTGTCTTTAGATCACATTGTTGCTGTCTCAGATTTGAACTCATCTAAATAATACCATAAACTGGATGACATCGAATGTTTGCACAAATCCCCAGTTAAGCCTCCAGGGGCTGCGCGAACATGACCTAGTGTTACAGGCTTCTGTTGTTACACTTGCAAACACATTTGCACATAGACCCATTTTTTTTTTGTCTCTTCATGTCTGCTGACGTACAAACAAGTTCACCTCTCAAGGTTAGTGAATGGAGGGGGCGCTCGACTGTCTCGGAGCTGTAGCCAAAAGACAACACAAAACAAAGCTGAAGGCTGTTAAACCTCAACACAATTCCCCTTCCTGTTCCCACTCCCTTTCACTGCGTTCAAATTATCTTGGGAATGAGACTCAAATATGCTTATTATATGCTGTAGAGCCAAGAATGGTACCTGAAGAGTGAGGCCTTAAAATATTGATACTTCCGGAGAAGAACAACACACATTAAAAGGGAGCATCCGGCTGAGACAATAGGACGCTTTGGAATTTAATTTGGAATGTAGAGAGCTTAAGTGTGAAATTGCTTTGGATGCTTCAGAGACAAGGAACAAAGGATAAGCACAATGAATATTCCGTTTCTGGCCGATCGTATTTCGTAGATTACCATAGAGCTGCTTCACTGGTTCCGATGAACAAGGACGAGCTACACTGTGTAACTGACTCTCTCACACTTACACGCAATATAGTGTGTAGATATTGTAAAGAACAAGAAGTGGTAACAGCTAAAAGCCATTTACATTTGGATCTCGAGAACCCATAATCGTTACAGCCCTGCTGTAAACAGCGAAGATATCAGAGGCGTAGTTGATGCTGCAGGAGAGAACAAATCCCTTTTGGCTGGCATTTGGCAAAAGCTTATTTCAAACACTTCTGTGTTTGGTGCAGAAAGCTTGAGAGATTACCGGAGCTGTAAATACAAACCACTCAAGATGGCCTTTGTGCTCACTCAACACAAAGCATCCCACACATCATGATCTTAATCTGTCTGTTATAGCATGTAATCCTAAATTCAATTATTATTATTAATAAATTATTTACACATCAGAAGGGAGTAGTCTGGTGAGGAAGCCAGTTCATATCATACTTGAGGGCAGGATGCTGGAGAAACTGGGAACAGATCCTGGCCCGAACCGTGTGAGTATGAATATTCAAACTGGGATGGATTATCACGGGACACTATTGGGAATGACTACAACTCCATGTAGTCACAACTGGCATGTTGTGTTATGGGCAGCCGTGGCATGATGGTTAGGGAACCAGCCTTGTGACTGGAAGGTTGTTGGTTTGATTCCCTGAACTGGGATTGGTGGTTATCATGTTCACCTCCCAGCACTGGGCTCTCGGCCTCAAGGCCCTAACTGGGCGGAGTTTCCATGTTCTGGTTTTCCATGGATCAGGTGAATTGGCTACTCTAAATTGCCCTGGACAGAGGGCCATATGTCTGTATGCCCAAATGTGCATTGGCACTCTGTCCTGGGTGAACCCCCTTGTGTTGGATGCAGTCCTCCAGGTAGAGAGTACACTGAGCGTGATTGGCCGCCACTTCTAACCAGTGTGTTGGCTGAGTATGATTGTGTAGAGTGCTGGATGTGCAGCGTCCTTGGGTATCTAGAAAGGCGCTATACAAGTGTACCTCACTAACGTTACTCACCAGCTGTGTGCTCACTGCCCCCTATTGTGTTTCAGCGTGTGGGTTAAATGCAGAGGACAAATTTCCTACCCGCACCACATGCACACACTGCTTTTGTATGTGCATGCTCAATAAATACTGCCCATATCAGTCTACATTCTTAATAATTTATTGTTCCTGTTAACCTGGCGCCCCGCCCGGAAGGTATTCCTGCCTTGCACCCGATGACTCCAGATGGGCTCTGGATGAACCGTGATCCTATTCCGGAAGAAGCAGCCAAGATAATGACTGGCTGACTGACTGACTGTTCCTGCTAACCTGTATCTGTCTTCCCAATAGCATTGCATAACTATATTTTGATAATGAGTGTATTCTGTAGTTGTTGTTTTACAGTAGAAATGCTGTGCAGTGTTACTTTATGGGGATTTAATAAAAAAATCAGCTACTTCATTTAGGTGGAGAGAATATGTTGACATTTAAATTGAATTACATGTTTGTCTGTACCACTGAGCAATTTGGGATGTCTCTCAGTATTCCCAGTGTGCCGTGCCTACCCGCAAGGTCCCGATAAATTTTTTAGGAGACCTGGTTCCCACTGCCTGCTCTCCTGGTGCCACTGGAGTGTGATTTGCTCCCTTACTCTTCCAGTAGTCATTGTTTTTCAGCTAAAAGAAAAAGGCCACCACCCTGAGGAGCAATTTTGTATACAATCATCCAAAAATAGTTGCACCCAGAAGACATCAACTCATTGCAATTCACAGCTAAAATTTGTGTGTATTTCCATACATCCAGAAAGCCTGGTGTCTTGTTCTGGGGGGCAATTTATACAATGCCAAATCATCACCTTTGGTCTTCATTACAGCCCCTTTCATTGCACAGTGTTACATTAATGAGGTCCTGCAACCAGTAGCTCCACCTCTGATCTCACACTCCGGTGCTCTATTCCAACAGGACGATGCTCCTCTACATACTGCTGTCGTCTCAAGCCCACCTTGAAGACACAGATACTACGCCGTGGTCGGTCTCATCTCCGGATCTATCCCTGATTGAAAATGTGTCGGACGCTATTGGACGCTCTATCAACACTCCACCCCTACCGCACCATCTGCAGAAGTGAGTGAGAACATTCAAGCTGCATGGGATGGATCATCACAGGACACCATTAGGAACCTCTACAACTCCACGCAGAGACGTCTGGAACGTTGCATTAAACCTGACGCCGTACTGAGAGACACCACTTCTGTATGAGTAGATCAATAAATACTGAATATGTCAGTCGAAACTTTTAATCTTGCATTGTTCATGGAACAAACGTTTGAGAGATCTGTCTAATTTCTGTGAAAATGGGCCGACGGTTCAAGGTTACAAATATATGGAGAAAGTAAACCTGTTTAACTATACAAACATCTGATACACTACATTACATCCCATAATATTTGGTGCCCTGTGCAAATTACACATATAAAAAAAGCGTCCTTTACTATAATACACACACTGCAATGTGACTTACTTCTTTCTACGTTTTATGATTATATGCCCCCATATTCTTGCTTATGCTGTATGATTTCACTGATTCATCTGGCCAGTGAAATCCATCCAATGTGCCTTAGCTCTTCATAAGTCACTGAGCGGCAGATTCACTGAATCTGAAATATGACAGTCATTGTCATGCTTGACTGACAGCTAGAAATTACAGATGCGCAGAGAAAAAGAGGTGCAGTGAGTGAAGGGTAATAGGAACGCTTGCGCTTCCCAGTCTGATTGGCAGAGATGAAGGCATGCAGATCTCTAAGGCCTGCCTTTGCATATTCTGCGAGAGGGTCTGAGTGTAAGACTTTGGCCTGTATTCCACTGTAATCACATGATTACTTCAAGTCTCCTGAAATCGTTAGTGAAATCTGATGATATGGCGCATTTTTGAGCATTAATTGCACAATATTAAAACCACTTGTCCCTTGTGTTACAAAATCAGTTCTGACCCACTGAGTGCTGCAGTAGCTCTTCTGTGGGATTGGGCCAGACCTTCACTCCTCATGTGCATCCCTGAACCTTGAGGCCACTCGACCATGTCATTGGTCCACCAGATCTCCTTCTTTAAAACACTTTGAGGAGGCACTGACCACTGTATACAGTGAGTGGTAAGGCTATTCTTTTCTCCCTGCCTGATGAACATTATCCATGTCAGAGATGGATAATGTCCCTAACAGTGCCGTAATGAAGCAGGGTGGCATCTAGTTGGACGACAAAATTATCCATCAATGAAGAAAACACATATTCATCTAACAATCTTGTGTTAAGAACTCTCTGTTCTTAATGTTCCATCCATAACGTCGAGGCAGATGGGTTTGATGGATCAGTCCAGTATGTGTTCGCGTCTGACCAGTATCAGTGATTCTGTCTGCTGACCTCACCACTCACAAAGAAATCTGCTTCTTCACTGAACAGAACCTGCCAGGGAAAGCCAGGCTTATCTGAAGCTGCTGTGTCAACCATTCTGCAAAATCCAATGCGACAGTCTGGCTTGTTCAGGTGTTGCAGCAGAAACACGGATAATCTCAACACCATCCTTCACGTCACCTGCAGATAAAAGTTACATGAACATGAGGATGAGTAGATATGTAAACTTTTTCCTTGACAGCTGAAGATCTGGGCTGCACTCAAAAACCCCAAAAACATGGGTCAAGGAGTGCTCATGGTGTTCTCCTACTCAAGCACACCTGGTTCCAAATCTCGCCTGTTAATGGCCAGGTTAAGTAGTTCATTAGAGCAAGAAATCGGTGAACTATGCAGGAAGCTGGCCCTCCAGGACCAGGGTTTTTGTACCCCTGCCCTGAATGTTCTTGCTTATTCCTACTGATCCTCCTCTTCTCCTCAGTGACCTAGAAACCGAATGTGTGATGCCATCTTGCCGTCTGTCCAAATACTAAAGGAGACAAGAGAAGCCTCTTAAAGCTTCCAGCGGAGGATATGTGAGATTATGTTACCCAGGAAGTCTTTTCAAGATTTAGGAGTGAGGTCACTGCGTGCATTTCCAGAGAGCACGCAAACATGGACAAGGCTACATGCTAAAGCTATAATTTCATATACCTATTTCGGTTACACTACTCAAAACGGTTCTGGAGGCAGCTCTGCCTCTGAGGCAGAACAAAGGAAATTCTCTGTTTCACAAAATAACCAATTAAAATAACCAGTAGGTAGAGTTTCACAAACCTGCATTCACAATATGCCAGTATGGAGAGTACCATGACATTTTAATGTAATAGTGTACCTCATAACGGTGCATGCCAGTTGCTGCCGAGGCATGCAGTAAAGAGCAGATTGGGTAGAAGCTGCTGAAAGCTGCCTTAAAGGCAAGACACCTAGTTTTCCATAGAAAATAATTTCTTAAGGAAAAAAAATCTCGGAAACACATCTTTCATCCACACATAAAGCTCCGAGAGCAGATGCACGTTTCCAAAACCTCATCTACTGGTGATTTTAAATTGGTTTTTCTTAAATAAAGTGGGTGAGTTTAAGTCAGGCAGCAATGAAACTTTGCTGGAGGTTGACCCTCCAGGCCTGGAGTTGTGCATCCCTGGTCCTGGATGGTTTCCCTCATCAGCCACAGCTTGAATTTAAAATCGGATCACTGTCTGCTGAACCATTTTCATGCTATATGGGAATTTTCTTACTAATTAGACATTCTGTAATATCTAGAATAAAGAACCTTATAAAGATTAACCTTCATTTGATGTTTAAAGGTTCTGCACACTCACATTTCGTTCACAAACAGGGGTGTACATGTATATCCATATGTGTAAATATGCCTGTTATATGTGCGATGGCTTCTCAGTTATGATGTTTAGGTCAGTTTGGCTAAAACTCTTGTCGGATTGTTGAGTCATTTCTGAAACAGGTATCTTTATCACCACACTGAACTATTCATGATCCCAGCACATGATCCCCTGCTGTGCTGCAGCCCTCAGAACAATCGTTCTGTACAGAGTGAGCTGTGGGAGCCAAGGAATAATGTTTTAAATTTCGGTTTCAGCTGAGACACGTCCAGCTATGTTGGTATTTCCAGTGAAAGTGACACCAGTGTAGCAACTTTCCCTCCCACATCCCTGGATCATACTCAAATCTCACTTCTCACCACAATATCTTATAGGCAGCGAGCCAACTATTGACCAAATGTTTCTTTGCTTTTTGGGTCAGCGGCTTGGCAGTCAGCCGTTTTGCCTGCAAAGAGAAAGCGAGAAAGTGCTGATCAACGCCTCTCTGTGTCTCTCGCTCTCTCGCCCTTGCATGTTCTGTTGCACAGTAGGCCATAAAATGCTTCGGCTTCGAAGGCCATTTGGGTGGAATTGTGAATGGTCTCCCACACAATTTCTCGATCTAACAATGGAAATGCCAAGTCGCTTTTTTCTTAAGGGAACACTGTAAAAAGTGGTTCAACTATTCAGCCTGAAAAACACTTCATGTAGAAAATGTAGTTGAACTGGAGTTTTTCATCCATCAATCCAAGGTCTTATGCATCTTCTATCAGCCTCATTAGGAGCAACACTGAAATACCCCATCTAAGAAAACTTGGGGTAGGAATACCTCAAGAAAACTCTTACAGACATGGTAGGAGTACCCGAAGAAAACTCTTACAGACATGGTAGGAGTACCCAAAGAAAACTCTTACAGACATGGTAGGAGTACCCCAAGAAAACTCTTACAGTCATGGTAGGAGTACCCCAAGAAAACTCTTACAGACATGGTAGGAGTACCCCAAGAAAACTCTTACAGACATGGTAGGAGTACTGCAAGAAAACTCTTACAGACATGGTAGGAGTACCCAAACAAAACTCTTACAGACATGGTAGGAGTACCCCAAGAAAACTCTTACAGACATGGTAGGAGTACCCAAAGAAAACTCTTACAGTCATGGTAGGTGTACCCCCAGAAAACTCTTACAGACATGGTAGGAGTACCCCAAGAAAACTCTTACAGACATGGTAGGAGTACCCCCAGAAAACTCTTACAGACATGGTAGGAGTACCTGAAAAGGACCAAGACAAAACCCATGCAGGCATGGTAGGAGTACCTGGAGGAAACCTAAGCAGACACGGGGAGTACACACCAAACATATTTAAGGTTGAATGAATGAACCACTCTCAACAGTGGATGGTTCTCCACTGTAGCTTTAATGTGAAGGTACAATGTTTCGAAACGTGCACAGATGAAGCCATGGTGTTTCTGTATATGCAGTAATTACATTTAAATGATTTTGAAGAGCTCACATCAGGCCAGTTCATTGGTCCGTATTTTAAGTGTGTGGAGGAAACTGCTCACACTGTACTGAATATACCAAAGAGAAACAGATAGTGGAAGAAGCTCTGGAGTCTCAGATGGTTGTAGTGGGCTGGCTGCGTCTAATGGCACAGTAAATATGTGTGTTAACATCTTTCCATGCTTCCACTTCATATGACACTGAAGCTGTTGGTTGGGGGATGAGTACCTCAAGAACTGCTCTTCTGCTCCAGTTCATTAAAAAGCCCAGGCTGAAGAAATTACACAGGAGGAATAGAAACGCCCACAAGCATACACACACACACACACACACACACACACACACACACACACACACACACACACACACACACACACACACACACACACACGCACACAAACAACGATATCAAAAGATATCAAATCCAGATCTATCTCCAATTAGAAATGTATGGGATGCTATTAGATGCTCTATCAACACTCCACCCCTACCACACTTACAAATTATGGTTCTTGAAGGTTCATTAGTAAAGAAAATGGCTTTATATAGAACCATGGACACTTAAAGAACCCTTTGCATGAATAAAGGGTTGTGAGCATCTTGAAAATGGACACCATTAGGAGACATCCAGCATGCACTGAAGAGAGTTCTATATAGAACCATTATGAAAAGACTTCTATATAGACTTCTATTTACAAGCTACATTGTAACAATAGTACACACTTTAAAATAAGGGTTCTTCAATAAGATACAACCATGAAGCCCCATGAAGGTTCCATATAGAACCTTTTTGAAAAGGGTTCTCCTACCTTTACACTCTTCTTATTATTATTGCACCTTACACATTATTTCTACTTCAGTAATAATAATAATAATAGTAATAATAATAATAATAATAATAAACTTATATAATATTATTTCTACTTCAGTAATAATCATATTATTATTATTATTATTATTATTATTAATAATAATAATAATAATAATAATAATAATAATAATAATAATAATAATAATAATAAACTTATATAATATTATTTCTACTTCAGTAATAATCATAATATTATTATTAGTAAAGAAAATAATAATAATAATAATAATAATAATAATAATAATAATAATAATAATAATAATAATAATAATAAATAGATAATAATATCACATTATTTCTACTCCAGTTCTCCACAGTGCAGGTCAGCTCTCCAGCTGCCCCTCGCGCAGTCCTACTGCCTCCCAGCCGTGGTCCAGGAAACCACGCCCCCGGGCCGCAATTGGCTAGTAGCTCCCGCCCCCTTGTGGAGGTTTGCCAATCGTATACTGCGAGGGCGTGGTTTATCGGAATCCGGCTGCAGGCTTGGCCCCGCCTTACTAGCGGTGACCTCACCGGCGGAGCGGAGCGGAGCGGACAGACAGCGGCTCTCAGAGCGGACACCGAGTCTGACCGCGCGGTCCTGCGGAGCACACCGACAACCCCCGCAGAACCACCGCACAACCCCCGCAGAACCCCCGCAGAGCGCCGGAGAACCGCGCAGAACCCCGCAGATCCCTGCAGAACCCGGTCATCCTGAAGCATGTGGTCTGGAGCTGGAAGACTGCTGCTCTTACAGATGATACTGACTGAGACGCTCTACAGTAAAGGTGAGTCTGTACTGAACTTACAGAGAGAGAGAGAGAGAGAGAGAGAGAGAGAGAGAGAGAGGAGTGATAGAGAGGAGTGAGAGAGAGAGACGGAGAGAGACACACAGAGAGAGGAAAACAGGAGTGATAGAGAGCGAGAGAGGAGTGTGTTTGTGTGTGAGAGAGAGAGAGACAGAGGAGTGAGGGGGTGAGAGAGGAGGGAGAAGTGAGAGGGGAGTGAGAGAGGACTGATGGGGTGAGAGGAGTGAGTGAGAAGGGTGAGAGGGGGTGAGAGAGAGGAGTGATAAGGGGTGTGAGATGGGGTAATAAGAGTGAGGAGAGAGAGAGGAGTGAGTGAGAGGGGGTGAGTTAGGAGTAAGAGGGTCTGAGAGAGGAGTGTGAGGGAGGAGTGAAAGGGTGTGAGAGAGTAGTGAGAGAGGGGTGAGAGGAGGTGAGAGGAGTGTGAGGGAGTGAGACGGGAGTGAGAAAGTGGGTTGAGGGGATGGCAGTCATGTCTGTAATGTAAAATCCTTCACTTTGGTGAACAGAGTGGTCTGAGCAGCGACTGACCGTTAAACCTACAGCAGCGGTCACAACGCCAGCAGCCCCTTACTGTAGAACCAGCTGGGGTATCACAACGTTTTCTCAACGTTATTTCTACACTTAAACTTTGTTCTCGAGTTTCTAACTCAAACCCAATGACTACTTTCAAATCTGCTGATTTATAACTGCTTGATTTCAATGTTGAAGCAACGTTTGATTTTAACAGCGAATCGACTGATATTGCAACATTTTATCAATGTTATTTCAACTTAGTTTAAACGTAAAAGTATTTTCTTCAAATCTGTTGATTTATGCGTTTTGTGAAACGTTGTTTCAACGTTGAAGATTTTACAGTTTATTCTCAGTTGAATGAACATCGTGGTTTAATCAAGTGTTAATATTTTCACAACCGTTCGACATTAAATTGATTAAACATTCATTTAACGTTGAAGCAACAGCTGACATGAGCTCAGCGTTGAACACTGGTCATGTGGCCGCTGGGACAGCGTTTAAGTTACTGTTCTTTATTTCATTCATTTTTCTCCAAACAACGTTAGATCATCGGTGTCCTCGTTAGTCATGTCCCTGATCGAGGAGGGACGCACGAGGAGAGCAAATCAGAATATTAAGAAGTTAATAAAGTGTCCATTTTTTCGCTCATTTTCCACTCAGTGTCCCGCTTGTTTATTTTTATCTTTCTTTTGTTGTCTGTTGTCGTTTAGTTTGGTAAATAATTTACTTTTAGCACAGTGTCAACAACATAAACGTAAACTAGGCATGCTCCTTTTTTCCCACACTTGTTTGTAATATATGTCTCAGTTTATTTTATAAAATTAAAGTCCCTGTGCTTTAAAAATTCAGATGGAGAAGATCAAAACCCACGTAGGAGAACTGTCCGGGTGGTCCGAGGGTGGACCGATATATCGCTGTCTGGGCTTAATCTGATACAAACGCTGGAGTTACAATCGATCATCAGTCAGTCTGACCTTCACTAAAATGTGAATATTATTACAGGGTCCAGAACGGATTGTGAAACTGGACAGTTCCAGTGCAAGAACGGCAGGTGTATTCCCACGCCGTGGCGGTGCGACGACGACGACGACTGCTCTGATAACAGCGATGAAGAAAACTGTCGTAAGTCACCTGCTGCTTCCTAAACGTATCTGCAACCGAACTGTCCCTTCTGTTCTGCACGTACGGGAGGGGCAGAATGGACCTGTGACGTTCGCTGGCCGTTGTGGCGGTCAGTGTGGATTGAGGCTGACAGGCCGTGACCCTGTGAGGAGGTTGCAGCAGATTAAGTCCATGCGAGGTTGTTATGATTAAAGTTGTAAAGAGTTTAAAGGATTAGATGTTTGAGGAGCAAACGACAGAAAACTTCTTAATGAAGGGTTTTTTTTTTGCTTGTCCTCATTAAGCAGGTTGGGTCGCACTGTCCTCAGCTTCATAATGCAGTTGCATGGCACTTCCATGGTGTCTTGAAGGACATGGGCTGGCACGCTGGCCAGTAATACATGAGTTGCGTGATGGGTTGCCAGTTTGTTGCCCAGTGGGCCCGTGCCTCGCTGCATGCCAGCTGCCAGCACTCGTGTTTTTTTCATCCTTTCAGAGCTCTGAAATTGGCAGATATGAGAGAAAAAAGGATGACTGAGAATGCATGGACATGCCAGGTTGCCCTTCAGGTTCAGCTTTGTTGCCTGCACCTGGCACACAGCTGGCATTGGTAAGGCTAGTTAACATGGTGGTGCACTAGGTGACATCCTGACTTCCTTTACACGGTATCTCCTGCTAGCAGGATGTCTGTGGGGTCCGTCCTCGGTCTGGGAGCACCCTCTCGGGCTGTCGCTGCCGTCATATCCCACTTCTCTCCTGGAGGCTTTCCTGGAGACGTGAAATTAAAACAACTCCTCAAGGACTGGGATTTGTTTTTTTCGCTTTCAGACACGTTTTGCTCGGAGAAGGAGGGATTATTCTCTGGTTGCCCATAGAGACGGGAGTAGCAACACACGCACACACACACAGTTCCTCCGTGTGTCTTTCTTTCTCTTTGTGTCGCTGTGTTCTCCGGCACACTGTGATTACGTTGTGATGTGTCTGAAGCGTTCTTCAGGGAGGGGGTGATTGTGGAACCGCATGGCTCGAGGATCATCTACCAGAGATGTCGTATTCAAAGTGTATCTCGCAGTCAGATTGTATTTTTGTGTTTGTGGTCAGGCGTGTCAGCCTGCACGAAGTATGAGCTGGTAGTCTGACGGTTGCTAAGGCTGTAAATGTGCACATGTCTATGGACATATAGGGGATTTATGTATTGGGGTAAGGGCGGCATGATGTTGGCAAAAATTGACATTGCGATATTTTGTGGTTTTGCAAAATATTTTGTAATGTTAAAAGACAGGATTTTTCACGGGGTTTAG
The DNA here is from genome assembly GCA_034509495.1 of Acestrorhynchus altus. Taxonomy (NCBI): domain Eukaryota; kingdom Metazoa; phylum Chordata; class Actinopteri; order Characiformes; family Acestrorhynchidae; genus Acestrorhynchus; species Acestrorhynchus altus. Next base: position 4,753,016 of record CM067504.1, on the reverse strand, counting down.
GCCCCATAATTGTCACAATATTTGATGATGCATGTTTTCTTTAAGGAAAAAACAAACAAACAAAATTTGGAAAAATAAAAACAACCTAATATGGCCCTGAATATTATACCAGAAGTGTCATTGATATTCACAAAGCCCACCGTGTTTCCCATATTGGAGAACATAAATGACATTGGACCTCTGGTAGTCCTGAAAACGAGAGCAGTGTGAATATTTACCGTATTTTCTGGAATATAAGCTGCACCCGCAAAGTTAAAAAAAAAGAACCCTGGAAAATAACATATATAAGAAGAAAAAGCTGCACCTCATTATAAGCCGCATGGTTTAAAGCGTGGAAAAAAAGTAGCGACTTATAGTCCAGAAAATACGGTAATTTAGATACTGAATTATAATTTAGTCCAATTTTGCAATATGAAATTCTGGATTTCTGATTTCTGTCAGCTAGAAGCCGTCCCGATCAACAACAAAAGGTTTGAAATATGTAATTCTACATGTAATGAATATAAAATCTGATTCAAGATTTTCAAATGACATTATAAACCCAAATGAGCTTTTTCACAATATTCTAATTTTCTGAGACGCACTAGTGTTTTATATTGCACAAGATATTGCACGTCCTGTAGTGTGACCATTTCATTGTGCACAAACTATGATAACGATGCTGAAACGATATACTGTATTATGCAGCCCTATTACGGGTTATTGTGATAAACGGAGATGTTTATTATTAATTATTATGATAACAGTTGTTATTTTGCTCCCATCGTCCAATACCAATCATAACGAGACATTCGGGACTCGTTCTTAAAAAATGCTTAAAAAATGTATAATCCAGTCTGACGGACCACCGCAGTCTAATCTGGTTGCATACGTGTGTGTGTGTGTGTGTGTGTGTGTGTATAGTGGTGTACACTCTGGACTGATATAACTGTTTTATAGAGGGTGAATGTGATTGGCTGTCTGTAGAGCTCATTCTTCAGTGTTGGTTGGGTGGTTCTCCCTCAGGTTAAACGGCTCTGTTTCATATTGTTTATGAAATATTACGTTATATTTTCACGTTCCACCGGAAAGTGGTCTTTTATTTCGCTTCAGGGCAGTTCCTCACATCTGCCATGGCTGAGAAAATTCCGGGATTGGCTCGCTGAGGTCACCAATTCAAATAGCCGATAGCCGATCCGTTAATTACACCCGGTTCAACCCCGATCCCGATAAACAGGGGATCAGATGGGAACATCACCAGCGTTACGTGATGTCTGACTGCTGAGTGTGAGAGAGTGAATGTGTGTAACTCTCACCCTCATAAATGAGGCATCACAACAAATTTCATGCTTCTCTGTTCCTCTAAGTTCTCCGTCCCCCCGTCCCCCCCACTCTCTCTCTCTCTCTCTCCATCCTTTTCCTTGCTTTCTTCTTGCTTTCGAGCTGTCTGTGTCCTCGCTCTGGATCTCTGTCTCAAAAGAGAAGTCAAATAGGACACATCCTACAGGGTCAAAGGCCAGAGACTTAATCAGTTTCCTTTTCTACTGTGGAATGTTTATTGAATCCATTGGAATAATGAGTTTGAGCATTTGTCCTGGTCTGAGCGCTGCCGAGGAACAGCAGAACAGAGCAGCTGAATCGTACGCTTTTATTATTTTGTATTAAACTAATGTACAAGGTCAGATCCAACGTCAGCGTCCTCGGTGTCATGTTCCGTCACCGTGGCTGTTACACGGTGCGCACAGAGCGCTTGTTCTACATATTCAGACATATTCAGACATATCGCTTTCAATACTGAACACACATCTGTATGATTGGAGGCCTAAGTGTTAGTCTATAGATCAAGTGTCCTCAGATCAGCAGTCCTGTCCATTTATACTTTACGCTTCTACCTCGATCAGTGCTGTAGGACAGATGATCCTCATGCTCGTATATATACTGTGTATATATATGTATAATTTTACACGTGTGTGTCTTTCATTGTTAATTTTCTCTGGAAGACTGTGTTTTATAATGCACGCAGAAAGCATTCAGCTTCTTTAACTTGCACCCATTGCTGACACTAATGTGCAAACGCACCCACAGCATGTCTAATACCTGTATAAAGCCTCCATGGTGTGTTTGTGAGACGTGAGGGAGGGTAGCAGAGTAGTGAGGAGCTGAGAGCAGGGGGTGGAGCAGAGCGAGGGAGCAGAAAAAAGGCTTTACGTGAGATTGACACGTTATATAATCGTATAAACTCAACATGTCACCCAGATTTTGTTCTGTTTATGTCCTGATGTAGATAGAAATATTGATATATCACCCAGTCCAGACTGCACTCTCTTTATATGGTGCTATAGATGAAATAGATACATATATATAGATCTTTCGGCTGCTCCCTTTACGGGTCGCCACAGCGGATCATCTGCCTCCATCTTGCCCTATCCCCTGCCTCCTCTACTGTTACACCAACCATCTCCTCTCCTCCTCGATGGTCTTCGACCTACAGTAGTTCAATTTCCACCGGCAATTCAATTTCCTAACGGCCGGTTTAGATACGTATATACAGATATCGTGAGGATTGCGATCAAATATAATCGTATTGCCCACCCCTACGTTTGGACGTAACGTTCGGTACCTATCCTAATTCTGGACCTGAATTTGATGTCGTAGGGACTAAAGCTCGGACGAGTGCACTTCCCCACTTCACAGCGAGTTCTCAGACGTGGGCTTAGAATGTTGGAGGTTCCGAGCTGCAGTCCTACGTGCTGTGAGTCTTTCCTAACTGTGAGCAGATTATGCCTTCTTTGAACAAGGACACATTTATCATCAGGAAGTACTGTGCCTTTCTGCCTGTCCTCTGTGGAAACACACACACACACACACACACACACACACACACACACACACACACAAATATATTTCGCCTATCAGGGAGCATGTGACTCTCTGGCCAGCTATTGATTTGCATTTGGCTGTTATGGTAAATTATTATAATCAGAAAGTATGCATGCTTTGTGTGTGAGTGAACGAGGAGTGTGTGTGAGAGAGAGAGAGAGAGAGAGTGTGTGAGAGAGAGAGAGAGAGAGAGAGAGAGAGAGAGAGAGAGACAGACAGAGAGGGTGTTTTGTGACTAAGAGATGCATGATTTCACAGGTTTTATAGTTCATTCTTTTTGAAATGAGATACCTCCTCATATAGAAGCCTGGGTCTTTGTGCTGGTGCCTGGGGGGGACGCAGGGGGAGCGAGAGAGCGCGCGCGACGAACACAGACACTACCTCCAGCGCACTCACCAGCTAAATGCGAAAGGCATTGCTGATAAAAACCTGCATTTTGTTTCATTCCACTCTTTCTTCTCTCACCTCTGTATTCCCTCGCCGGCAAGCTTTTCCTTTCTTACTTATCAAGGTAGGCGAGGTTGGTTTGGGAGCAGACAGCGCAACAGCGAGAAAGAAGGTCTAGAGGTCTGCACCTGTATACCTGTCAGGAGAAACACAGGCTGTCTCTTTTTCCCTCCATAGCACAGTTCCAGTGAAGTTAATCCCAGTTCCGTTTGATCTTGCCCCAGTGCCTGGCGAGGTATCAACACCTAATCCCTCCCCAGATTAGAGAACTATCTTCGGAATACTTCTTTATTTATTTCCATATAATCCATTCTCTCAAGTCTAGGTGCTGTTTGTCACTCGGTGGAATGTATTCCGAATCACAGCTCATGGATCTGTACGATATGTCTGAGCTGAATGTTTTACTCATGTTTTATTCATGACTTATACATAAATTCCCGGCTCTCGGGTGTGTTTGTGCAAGTCTGCGAAGAGTATTGTTATTCGGAAGTTAAGGAACGGCAGAAGCATCCGTCTCATTAGTTATCAGCGTCCTTTCAGCGTGGCTTAAGCTCTCTTATCCAAGTAGCTCAGCAGGCGTTGAGGTGAGGATACTAAATCACTCCGAAGTTGTTCTTTAAAGAAGCAATGAAGCAGATTTTCGAATGCTCTTCTTCCTCCAGGGCAAAGGATTGATGTGACTTCAGTGATTCTTAATTATGCTGTCACTTATTAACTACCAGAATATTAACAATACAGTGTGTTATGCCATTCAGCACCTGCCTCGCAATTCAGTGTTCGCAGGCATTAAACTATGCGTTCAGCTGACTCCGGACTCTTTTGTAATTCTGATTTAATTACCGTATTTTCTGGACTATAAGCCGCTACTCTTTTTCCACACTTTAAACCACGCGGCTTATAATGAGCTGCAGCTTTTTTCTTCTTTTATATGTTATTTTCCAGGTGTTTTTAAAAACTTTGCAGGTGCGGCTTATATTCCGGTGCGTCTTATAGTCCGGAAAATACAGTAATTATTAATTATTGAAGAATAAAACAAGCAAGGCCACAGTGATAGCAGCCATCTCTCCCTTTACCTCAAAATCCAAACGTATATATTCATTTTTGGAGAATACATTATGATACAATATTACATATTAATTACACATTAATGTAAGACATAAGGTGAACAATTTAGTGAGTAGAAGCTATTATTATTATTATTATTATTATTATTATTAGTATTATTAATAATATTATTATTATTATCAAAAGTATTATTATTATTATTATTATTATTATTATTATTATTATTATTATTATTATTAATATTGTTGTTGTTCTTATTATGAGTGGAAATAATGTAATTATTATTATGGGTGGCTTGTGTTTGGCACGTTATCCTCCCAGCTCTGGGGTCTTGGGTTCAAGTCCCTATCTGGGTGCAGCTTTCGTGTTCTACCCAAGACTGTGTGGGTTTGCTCCAGGTTTCATCCCACAGTGTCTAGTTGACTAGTCTGAACCTCCCTGGTGTGTGTGTGTGTGTGTGTGTGTGTGTGTGTGTGTGTGTGTGTGTGTGTGGTGTTTGTGGTAGAACAGATATGGTCCTTGTCTGCGTCCTAAGGTCTGTGTGAATGTGCATGTGTGTAATGTCCTGCTTGTTGCTTTTTTTTTCTTGGTGTGCTGTCCTGGTTATCACACACACACACACACACACACACACACACCCACCCACCCACACGCACTGTCACTAATACTGCTCTGACGTGAGGGAGAGAGAGCAATAAAGAAAGTGACAGGGAGAGAGTCAGTACACGTAATGTTCAGAGCCTTAACAGGTTGATCCAACGGTTCCTCCAAGTGTATTAGAGGCCGGGGGGCCTGCTGGGTCTGTATTGTCCACCCGCAGGGTTTCCTGTGGTGAAAAACAAATGAAGAATGTGCTTCAGTTTGATGCATTTCACAAAAGTTGTTTTTCTACCTGTTATACTCTGTTATCGCAGCGCCAGTGTGTGTTATTTGTCAGGTTTAAAAGCTTAAGGTGTAGCAGAAAAGCCACATTTTCAAGCCCCCCCCCCAACTTTGACACCGTATCATAGCCCTACCGTATCATAGTGTACACCAACTATGACCTTATGATCAGCTCATTGTCTCTATTCCCAACACCTATTGTGCTACTGGAGTGTTTAAACACTGTCCACTCACTGTCCACTCTATTAGACACTCCTACCGAGTGTCTCCACCTTGAGACAGAAGCTCACCTGTTGCTGCACAGTTTGTGCTGGTCACCCTCTAGTGCTTCATCAGTGCTGACAGGACGCTGTCGACTGGACATTTGTGGTTGGTGGGCTGTTCTCAGTCCAGCAGTGTCACCGGGGGGTTTAAATACTCCAGCAGCACTGCTGTGTCTGATCCACTCGTACCAGCACAACAACACACACTAACACACCACCACCATGTCAGTGTGACTGCAGTGCTGAGAATGACCCACCACCCACATAATAGCTGCTCTGTGGTGGTCCTGTGGGGTCCTGGTCACTGGAGATCGGAGTGAAAGGAGGAGAAGTATGCAGAGATACAGATGAACTACAGAGTGCTACTGTATGGTCAGTGGAGCTGATGGACTAGGTAGAGACATGGAGGTTGGTTGGTGTATATATTCATATGAGGCCTATCTAGGCCTCTTCAGGGTCTCTGGGGATTTGTGGGGGAACCCTGGGATGGCTTTCAGAGGAATGAAGGAGGACTGCTGTTTATATTACTATTGATTAAACCGAGACAATGCAAGATCTTAACAATGGGTCGTAGACAGACAATGCGCTTCTGAGAGTCAGAGGGGCTCGCGAGACTGTAGACCCCTTCACTGCGTTTCTTCATCCTCAGTGTCTTTCACCTACACTTCCTCTCTTTTTTCCCTCTTTCTCTCTCTCTCTCAGTCTCCGTCTCAGTCTCTTCTGAGGGCCCCCTGCCTCCTTTCCCTCCTTTCTTTATTTTCGTGTCTGTGTAAGCGTTCCTCCTGTTTGCAACCACGCTGACACTTCCTCAATAGCCTTGTCTCCATGCAAGATTAGTGTGAGGCCCCGAGTTCCCAGCGCAGCACACAGCTGAGGGGAGATGAGTGTGTGTTGGTGTGTTTATATGTTTATTTGTGTGCAGTATCTTGTCTTTTTTGTTCCTTTTATGACAGGTCTATGAAGTGCTGCCTGCTTATTCCCGGGTTGCTGTAGATGATTGTTTTGTCTGGGAACTTCTTCTAAAGCCGAATTAAACATTTATGCAATACTTGTTGATCTGCTTATGGGCGCTCAGATGCCAAGCCGTTCTCCCGACCTGCAGAGCTTATGACCGATCTGCAAGTTCCTGCAGGACTAAACGTGGTCTTAAAACCGAGCGTCTTAAAGCAGCTCTTTGTTACGGTTTCCTTTTGCTGCTTTATTGATCGATCTGTCAAACACAGGCATTATTTCTGTTGGGTGTTCATTGTGTTTGGATCTGGCAGATTCAGCCCTGAGTGGCGCTGGGGCAGGATTTATTTTAGTTGTATGTGTGTGTGGGCAGAGGGTGCATTTGCATCGGGTAAGCAGGCCAATTCATCCATCTCTGATGTCTTTGTTGCTGTCACGAAATCCTGCACACAGTCCGTAAGCACCATTTAGCATCTTTTGATTGGTCCCGCTAGGCCTGGCTGGGTGTGTGTGTGTGTGTGTGTGTGTGTGTGTGTGTGTGTGTGTGTGTGTGTGTGTGTGTCTTTAACAGAACAGTGAGGCGGATTTTGGGACAGCAGCCAGAGCAATGAAGAATATCTTACAGCCTCGCATGATTCAGCTCTCCGCTTCATCTCTCTCTCTCTCTCTCTCTCTCTCTCTCTCTCTCTCTCTCTCTCTCTCTCTACCTTTGTAACCCTCTTTCTCTCTTTCTGTCCCTCTCCTTACTGTGATATACGTGTAAATGGTAATGGCACACTGGGAAGCATGCTCATTAAGAAATAGGAGCTAATGGCTCAAATCAATTCCATGAGCTGAAGTGCAATTGGCTGCCAGATGCCTGAAGTGCCAAAGAGCACAGACTGGGTAGAAGAGTTCGCTACTTGTTGGGGAAATGTATCCCTCCGTTCCCATTTTGGCACTTAGAGAGTTCAGTTCGTCCAGTTTTCCGGACGTTCCTACAATGTTGTACTGTTTATTTATGTATTGATTGATTCATTTGTTCTCACAGTCGAATCTGGGCTCATAAGAATAGATAAGATGAGATTTTTATTATTCTATTGGGGGAAATTTGCATATTACAGCAGAATATACAGATATATTTCAGAAAAGGAGAAGAAAGTAGACAAAGATACACGTTATATAAATACAGAATATAAGATTTGCTCTAAAATAGTAATTATACTTTTTTAACCCACTGTGTTTTTCACACACAGGAATGAATCCTCCACATTTAACCCATCCACACATACACACTAGTGAATTCACACACCAGGGGGCAGTGAGCACACGTGTCCGGAGCAGTGGGCAGCCCTATCCATAGTGCCCACAGCTGGGGAGTTCAGTGCCTTGCTCAAGGGCACTTCCAGTTCCTGCCAGTTCAGGGATTCAAACCAGCGACCTTCTAGTCATGAGGCTGCTTCCCTAAACCCCAGAACACGGCTGCTCCTGTGGTTTATTTAAATAAATAAATTAATTAATTAACAAAAGTAAAGCCAGTATTTTATCGGAATCGGAAACGATTCCTCCAGATGTTTCCATTATTACCTGGTTTCAGAACATTCCTGCAATGTTATTTCTGTTACAGGCTAACCTTCCTGGAACCTTTAGAAAGATCCTAAAGGATCTTCTAGATCAGTGTTTTTCAATCCTGGTCCTGGAGGCATCCCTACCCCTCATATTCCAGAGTTTCATGCTCCTGCCACACCTGATTGAACTAATCAACACATAAACAAGCCCTTCTGTCGCATTGCGTGTGTTAAAGCAAAAACGTGCAGGGCAGGGGTGCCTCCAGGACCAGGGTTGAGGGACGTTGTTCTAGATATGTGCTCATACCGTGAATCCCATTATCTGAAGACTCGAGTGTGTGTATATGGACTGAGCGACTTTACATGTATCAGAGGAGGCATGTGCTCGTCCTCACCCTCCCAGGTTGGGGAATTATGGGGCAAATTGGGTAAAAAACAACTCATTATAGTGTTTAGTAACTAAGTGTTACAAAAGAAATCCTCAATGAATTGATTAAATGTCTAATAATAGTCGTTAGTGACTAATTATGTCATCGATTGCTTGACCTGCTGATTGAAAAGGGGTGAATACACACCGGCAGAGATGGCAAAAAAGACCTCAGAGTAAAAAAATACATATTAAAAACACAAGGTTTCATTGTAGCATAACTGTAATGAGCCCCACTGTTCACCCACAGCATGGGCCTAACCTATACAACCACAGTTACATTGTAGTGCAGTGTTCAGGACAGTGTTGGTGTGTGTTGGGCTCTGTTTTACAGTAATAAACACTATAAACACAGAAGGCTGAAGGGATAAGCTGCATTTTCAGCGAAATGCTATTGACCGGTTCACTGGGCTGCGGCTGCTGCTGCTGCTGCTTGACCACGTCACATGACTGCATGAAAGCAACCCAATGACCACTATGATTGTAGCTGTGTACTGTTTTTAAGTATACCATCGTGTGGAAACGGCTGGTTATCGTATCGCGTGCTTCTGTTTAATACCGATTAAAACATGGATGCCTTTAAAACATGGTTATCATACCATGACTATTTGATAGTGTTGCAACCGAGTGAAAACTCACCCTGTTCACACTGTCTCTTTATGGTCTTTGGTGGTTCTGGACTGATACACATGTACAGAAGGTCCACTTAGTTTTTCACCAGCATCACAGGAGCTTCCAGTGGTGGAGAGCTGGGCTCATCACTGCTTTCCAGTTCACTGTAAATAAGGTCATGTGATTCAGGAACGTCTTGGTTTGTATCCTTTCTTTGAACTTTCCTTTGACACTGAGGTCACACCCTCACGTCAATCAATCAATCAATCAAGCAATCAATCAAAGTTTATTTATAAAGCGCTTGTAGAACAAAGGAGCTGTCACGAAGCAGATTTACAGAAATCCAGGTCCAAGCCTCAATTGCCAGCAGGCAACAGTGGCAAGGAGAAGCTCCCTCAGACTAGGAGGAAGAAACCTTGAGAGGAACCAAGGCTCCAAAGGGGAACCCGAAATATATCACAGAAATTCCTATATCACACAACATTCCTATATTACAGAGATTTCCTATATCACACAGAATTCCTATATCACACAACATTCCTATATCACAGAGAATTCCTATATCGCAGGAATTCCTATATCACAGAAATTCCTATATCACACAACATTCCTATATCACACAGAAATCCCTATATCACAGAAATTCCTATATCACACAGAAATTCCTATATCACACAGAATTCCTATATCACACAGAATTCCTATATCACAGATAAATCACTAAAATGATAGTTTGTTACAGTTGCTGCAAACACTAAAGAACTTTCTTCACTTTCAGTTTTTGTTTGTGTTTTAGTTTAAAACCTCATTTTGTGAAATTTATTTAAAAGCGTATTCTTTAAAAGACTGAGTGTCTTTTTAAAGGTTAACTGCAAAATGCAGCGGAAATGATCATCTTGGGTCCAAACAACTCAAACTGCGTTTACATTGTCTTTAATTTGGTTTGAAAGGAAATCAGATCTGTTTTATACGTCTTCAAAGGTGTATATTACATAGTGCTTTACGGACCTCTGGGTAAATTACCATCAGCAAGCTGGAGTCAACCAGCATCCAGACCAGGTCGAGCACACGGTGATGCAACCATTAGGGGCTCAGTGCTGTAAGTCCTGTCATTACCACACATTATTCAGTGTGTTTGTGCATGTGTGTGTGTGTGTGTGTGTGTGTGTGTGCGAGACAACATGAACATCATCCCTCAGTTTCAGCTCAGTGTGTCCTAAAACCTAAGACCTCTCTAGATAACACCAGTCCGTCCTCACGTCTGTAGAGCACTGGGGTGAGTAGAGTACCACTGATTACTACTCTCTCTCTTTTCTGTTCTGACCCGTCCTCACTGCCCTTTGATAAGGAACACCATTTGGATGTCCTCAGTTTGGTGTCTGGAGATGTGAATATGTTCCTGCTGTGTGTAAACAGCTGAAAGTAGTAGTGAGGTGAAGAAACGGAGACACAAAGGTTTCCAAGGAGCTGTCAGACAATGAGACTAAGCAAGCATGTGCGCATACGTCTGCGTGTGGTCGGGAACGTGACCGTGTGCGGAGACGCGTAATTGAGTTTTTCTCTCTTTGAAATGTTTCTTTGCTCCTTTGTTATGTTTGCCAGTAGAAAGTGAAGCATCTCGTGAATTAAAATCGTACACTTGCATGAATAGTTGCACCCAGAAGGAAGTTTAGGATTGCAATGCTGTTCGGAAGGTAGATAAAGGTTGCCGGAATTAGGGATGGGTTTAAAGAATGGATGCTTGGATTCTTTTGAAGGATCTGATATTGATTTGTTTAAAGCCCTCTGGAGTCAGTCAGAACTCTGAAGAACAAAACACGCTCGAGGTTGACTTTTATTAAATATATAAAGCATGACGTGAAATATACTTTCGATTGTTGTGAAAGGACGTGGGATAACAAAGCAGCGATCTTGGTGTTGACCACGGTGCCTCCAAACATGGATTCGTTGGCCGTCTCAACCAATCTGAGAGACTCGGTAAGACACCACTGCAGTCGGTTGATTTTTTGTGGATGCTACTTTATTTTCCCATGTACGTGGGATAATGTCTGCTCCTTTCCTTACATGTAGGAACGTTGCAGTGATTCTGATTTACTCACAATGCCAAAGAACCTTAGGACCTGTTCTTTCCACACATTTTCGCCGCTTCCTTCAGGGAGCTTTGAGGGTTAAATACTGGTAAGGTGTGACCAGGCTTATCCAGCTTGGGGATTTAGGTGGGTTAATGCATTGGCTTGTCACTAATAAAACCATGCTTTTGAACGTGGTTGGAAATGATATAATGGTCCATTGCCTACAGAAGACAACTTTATGCCACATTTCATGGTTCGTGGTTGGGTTGTTATGAAACACAGGCGGTTGCATGGCCTGGCGGTTGGGGAACCAGCCTTGCGACCGGAAGGTTGCCGGTTTGATTTCCTGAAGTAGCAGGACGTGACTGAATTCTTTGAGAAACACGTTGCTCCCTGGGTGCCATGGCTAGGGATGCCCACCGCTCTGGGCACGTACGCTCACTGCCCCTAGTGTGTGTATTCAGTAGAGTGTATGTGTGTGTTTCAATGGATGAATGGGTAAAATATGGAGGACACAGTTCCGTGTGTATAGCAATGCTTAATACTAAATGATGTTATGGAGAAATATTGAACATGCTCACCGATGCTCACGCGTACGATTGGTTGATTTGTTTAATCTACAAAGCATTCCGTGTAAGTGCTGCTCGAACGTGAGAAGTGCTGCTGAAATAAGAAATTCCTGGAGCTCTGCGGGTTAAAGGGGTTTTACTTAATTGTGGTTTTATTCACCATTTACTTTTTTGTTCTTCCACAGGCAAAGATGTGGACTTAGCAAATGAGCACGAGCTCCCGCACTAATTAGAATTCATCACAGTTACTCTGATGAATTATTTTCCCTCCTGCTTCCTCTGCTGCTCATAAATATTAAAGATGGCAAAATATCTTCCTGTCAGACAGCGAACCTTATTACTGCTTACCCACTTTCGCTTGCTTTGGTGTCCCTCTCCAGGTTGATGCGATTGTAGTGAACGACTCCATCTTTCAGAGCCCTCCGTCACCCGTTTGGAGTTCCCCACACCTGCTGTATAGTGATATCAGAAGCCTGATGTGCAAGCCTCAGCGAGTGACTTTGAGGCGGCACGCGAGACAGGATGATCAGGGCTGCGAGCATGCGGCGTGAACGAGAGCTGACAGAAGAGGACGTCGGCTTTCCAAGGCAGATGAGACGCTGCGCGCGAGCTCTTCATCTCACCACACATGAGAGTGGAAAGCTAGTCAAAGTTTTTGGAATGACATTAATATAAGAAAACGAGCTCATTGAACAGAGGAGATGAGGAAAGCACTGCAGCAGGATTGACCTCGGGATCTTCTTTAACGGTGTATTTCTTGATATTGGCTGTTTTCAGCCTCTTTGAACCTTTAGAACTCTCGGCCAAGTTTGTGAGATGTTCCGTAGTTTGATGTACTTTTATTCGGCAAAGATTTCAACTATTTATAGGAGACACACCATATATTGTTGTTTTCAGGAGGTCCTACATAACTAAAATGTGTCATTTGAGATGTAAATATTAAGAGAATTGACATATTTGTATGAGCTTGACTATGTTTCATCAAATATATACTTACACCTACAATTGTTTGTGGATTTTTGGCTTATAAGCACTGAAAACATTGATCAGAGAGTTATTTGTAATCATTAGATGACCATGATATTTATAATCATAAGCTCATCGAAATACTTGACCGCAGTGCCGACCACTGGTTGTAAGAGTCAAGGACTTTTAGCATAAACGTGTGAAGTGTATGACAGACAGCATCATCTGCAAACTGGTGCAAACAGCTAATACTTGAGACCCTTTACCAGTTTGCACACTGGACGTTGAGGTGATTAGACTCAAGCCTATTTGTAGTAAGATTGTTGATTTTAGGCTCAGGTCCAATCTTGACGGGTCACATTCGTGAATGTAAGTGAGGTGTTTCTGTCTTTAGCAGAAGAATCTGTCCCTGAAATGGCATGCATTTGTGCATTCATCTTTCATATGTCACCTCTGCAGAGACGTCCTCTTAGTGTCCAGCCCTTCTACAAAAACAGCCAATCAGCTTCTTGGTTATTGGTTGATTGATGGTTTCGGTTTTTGAGTTTTGGGCCTGTTTTGGCAGGAAGGCTGGATCTATTCTACCCCCACCTATTGAATGTCCAATCTTTGCAGTCACGTGGTTTTATTGGGGTTTGCCATCATGTTGACAACATCGCTTTTCAATAACACAACCCATTGTATTATGATATTTTTTATCTCCAGAGTTCAGATGACATATTTAAGGCACCGTTATCCAGCCTGAAGTATAAGTATGCTGTGCTTTTGCAGACTTTCAAACTTTATAAATTATATGTATGTAAACACCCTGAACTGACTGGTTTGGCAGTGGATCTTTTGGGACAAGATCATAAAAGCTCTGGTGATAATAAATATGATAATAAACATGTTAATAAGTGTTCATTTCATGTGCATATCTTTCCTGAGTTAACGTTATTGTAAAGCGAGGTGATGAGCTTGGCGGCGGTCCATGTGGCATGGACACTCGATGGGTGGGGGTTAGCACTAGCAAGCAGTGACTGACTTGGTCCATACAAGTGTGCTGCTTTTTGGCACAGGCGTCTGCCGAAATGCCGCGATGGCTGCCCGTGTAACTGCGAAAAAACTCAATGAAAAGCTATCAGGGCTGATTAACTCTTGATTTTAATAACATTCTTCTTGCTTATAAAATGTTATTTCTTGGCTGTGGTTCTGGTTTTTGGTTCTCAACATTTGGCCCTATTTGACGCCATACTTCCCAATCATATCAGCCACCGAGTGAACAGATTTTTCTATTAGGCCTTTGGCTTTCATCAGCAACAGCACTAAGCGCACGCGTGCAGCGACAAAGATGCATCGAATCCGATCTGACCTTTCACATTCATGCTGCATGTCTACAAACCGCTTTGTACGTTTAGGACAACATAAGAAAGTTTGTCTCATGACTTCACACTGTAAATATCAGTACAATCGGTTGACCCCCCCACTATAAATATGTCCTTAGCAAAACCTGCCTAAATGATGTCCTAAATGAAGGACACCCCTCTCGGTATTGTAATTTTCCCATTTTTAAAAGCCCTGATTTTTGACTACACCCATCACTGATGGCACGGCTCTATGAACTACCACTGTTTGCAGACAGATGGAGATTCTGACCCAGGGGACCGAGTGATATTAAGAGGCATGGTGGGCTAATTAGATTAAATGAATGCAAAGGCTTACAAAACACTTATTGAATTACCCGCTGCAGTGACTGGAGGGGAGGCCGTACCCTGAATGGTGGCCGACTCTGGGATCTGTGCCGTCAGTGTTTTTATAATAAGATTGATCCCGTTTGCTCTTTTCACACCTACATGGTAAACATGGGGGCGTGTGGTTGTGTTGGATGGGCGTGCGCGGCGGAGGAGAGGATCTGCTTGAAGACCAAGAGGTGTTTATTTAAATGTGATGCCTGTGGGAGCCATGTTGTCGGTAATCACGGTGAAATTTATGCAACAATGCTCGGAGAATCGGATCAATAGATAACATTGGGACGTGTGTATATGCTGTAGAGATGGTGTGAAACAAGATCATTGGTTCTGCAACAGGAAACAAGCCCGGATAATTGACTAAGCTGCCAGAGGAAGCAGACTCGTTGCTTCTGGAGCTATCAAACATCACCCAGATGCTTACAGACTGTTAGTGTTTGTGTGTCGCTGCTGGTATCCTCTGGGCAGTATTTGTTAAAAATAAATAGTGTTGCTCTACAGTCAGTTCTGTAAGAGTTTGTGGCCTTGAAGTCTGTGTTTAATCACAGCGCACTTTATTTGCTGTGTTGCATAATGCAGACTGCAACTGCGTTTGGAATATTGCCTGTTTGGGAATATTGGCGGTGTTTTTCAAGCCTTTATGAAGCAACTACTCATTTTCATGAGCTTTTATCTATTATCTGTATTTTTTCCTGATGAATTTACTTTGATCTGGCAGAAAACAAGTGATGTAGGTCTTTTCTGTGGAGAGATTTTTATTTTTAGACCATTTTTTCTGTAGTCTTTAGGATTTAAGTTGGACGCAACTAAATTTGGCCCCACCTAAGTCAGATTGACCCACGGACCAATCAGAGTGAGCAATATGTTTACATCACCTACCTCGATTCCGCTAGTTGTCTGGCCATACTGGCCATATGCTTGCTCGTTTAAGCTTGTTCAAGGTTGTTTAAGCTCCGAGTGCCAAATCACACTCTGTGTCCGAGTGAAAGCTCAGCGCCAACGTGCTCATGAAAGCTCTGAGCTAGTTAAGCTCAGTGTTCATCATGCATTCCTGTGATGCTGTCATTCCCTTGTTATTTGTTAAATGTTTCTTTGTCAACAGTTTCAGAAACACGTTTGCACCAGTGAGGCTGGAATTGATTTCCGGCTTAGCTCTTGGAGGTAGATGCTCCACCTTAAATGCTGCAGAACGTACAGGAGGTGGAATGATTCTGTGGAGCTATTTTAAAGTGAAATTTCAGCTTCATGCTGCGAGATAAACATTGCATTGTTTATCAACAAACCTTTTGCATTGTTTACTTCTTTACAAGTATATGTTACTACTCTATATCAATATCATGATATGATAGAGTCACGAAATGTCACTATTTTATTAAATGAAGCAATTAAACGGCCATAATAATAAAAACACCACCAGGTTTACGGGCTGATCTTGTCTCCACAGTTTACAGCATTTTTCTGACAATTATACTGCAATCTGATACACCTTCACAGTTGCATCTTTTGACTTTTATCATATTTAATTACAATTAAACAGTATTAACCTATAAATATATTGATTATAACGGTGGCCGTTCTCATTCTGTGGCATTTCCAGTGTATAAAACTGTTCTATAGATATTTATAACCATTAGGTGGGGGGTTGAAGGTGGTCTGGCTTCACCGTGAATGAAAAGAGAACTAATGTGGTTTGAACTGTGCAGCGTGAAGCAATGTGTCTGTTTCCTCACTGCCCCTCTTGAGAAAGAGCAAGTGAGGGAGTGAGGAGGAGAGGAACTAATATGTTTAAATGAATAGGTGAAGCACGAGTGAGTAAAGTAATAAAGGGTCAGCAAACGCCTTCATTTCGTGACATATGAAACTGTCAGCGGCGGCCTGGGGGCAGCCAGGAACTCACAGGTGCTTCGCTGCCTTGCGTTAAAAGAAAGTCAGTGAGTCTGAGGCTGCAGGAGGGTGACTGCCCTGGTGCTTCCACAGGAGAGAGAGAGATCTTCAGTAGGCAAGCACACGATTTGTTTAAAGACGGTCGGTGACGTGAAATAGCTCTCGGTGGGGTCCTCAAACCCTGGGACATCAGGGACGTTAATTCAAGCCAGCCTTTATTTTGGTGTAGAGCTTCAAACGGCCATTGATTGCGGACTTGTGGATGATGGCAATGGTGGGGGTCGATGGCCAGTGACTGAGACCACATGCTGGTGTTGGGGCAGGAAGTCGATGGCTGGGCCTGGTGGGCCGCTCGCTCTCTTCATTATTTTTCCCACTTCCTGCTGGGTGTAACCCCGGTGTCAAAACACACAGACGGGGCTAGCCACTAATGAGACCCTTTGGGTTGAGGGTAATTACGACCAGACTACACACACACATACACTGTACAACAACAGTGTGACTCTACACTCAGATTGCCTGAGTCACAGAGATACAGAGTTGCAGTGTAATCTGGTCTCGGACGTTCAGTGAATCTCATTGGTCGTGTGTGAGATACGATTTTCAGGATTGCAAGCATCGAGGACTATCAGGGTTGCTGCTGAGATAATTGCTATAAACAGTGTTATTGTTATTGTAAGAACATTTTTGTGCCACTGATATAAGAACGATAATATATATCTATAATTAATGCAGTTACAACCGTTTAGAGAAGAGTTTGTTTTCAATTATTAAGAAAATTCAAACATTTTATTCCAAATGAATGAAACACTGTTTTAAACAACAACAATTGAGATCATATTCATGAGATCATAAGCCAACAATACTAATAACGATCACGATGGGCCGAGCTGTTAGGGCTGTGTTTCGGGAACAATCCAACAGTGTGGTGTGATGCAATATATTGCAATATATTGTGATATTTTCATGTACGGTTATTCCCCTGAAAATGATTTATGAAGTATTTATATAGTGAATTTAATTTGATTTCCTTTGAAGTCTAAATACAGAATTTAGACATTTATACAAATCTGAACGTGTTTTGGTCAAAAATGTACTTTTTGGGAGCAGAAACTTTGATGATTTAAGGTTTTTTCTATATCGATGATGATTATTATTATAGTTAATAATCATATGTCATACGCCCGTCCCTTCACGGTGTGACTGTTTCAGCCATTGCTTTCTGAGCTGCGGGTTAGATAGGGTAGCTATTGTAGCTTCTGTAGGTCACTGAGATCCTGAGTTAGGAAGCCTAGAATACCAGCATGTAGCTGCCCAGAACCCTGCCTGTAATATCTGACCATCGGTATTCTTGTGGTTTTGAGAACCAGTACAGAAATATCGCAATACTCAAGTGTATCGATATTTTATTAGACCCCTACTAACATTTTAAGATGTTTGTACTAGATAAGGAGTAAAACAGGTTTCTCAAAGTCATAAAGACGTGTACACAGACCACAATACATCCATCAGTTCTACAGCGGAGTGAATCAGCATCGTGGAGGTTAGGCGAGAGTACACGAACAGAAACACAACTGTAAAAGTCCCTGTAGGCCCAAGTGGTTAAGGAGGAGGTGTGTGTGCATGCATGCTGCGTGTGTGTGTGTGTTGCTGTACTAATATATATTTATATCCGATACTTTAGTACTAATTAGCCCTTTGAGAAGGAGCGGTACGTACAGTAGCGGTGCGTTTATCAGGGGAGGGGCGCAGGCAGGCAGATGTGCCGTAATGAGCTGATGTTCTAACAGCACAGTCAAGTGGAAGCCTAATGAGAAAATAATTACATTTCTCGTTCCTGCATCACATCCTTCCTGTGTGTCAGTATTTGCGGTGTGGATATTACCGTCCCGTTTTGCGTGCAATCACATGCACGCCTCTCTCTCTCGCTCTCTCTCTCTCTTTCTCACTCTCTCTCTCTCTCCCTCTTGTCTCGTTCTCTCTGTCCATTTCACCTCTCTCTGTCACAGGTGATTTGGGAAAAACACAGTGAGTGAAAGCGATGGGCTGGAGGGTGAAAGAGAGCAGGTGAGCAGAAACCGAGCAGGGTAGGCTGATAGGTGGTGTGTGATGGGGATCCTCGTGTGTGCTGCAGGTGTGTGTTGAAAGCCAGTGTGTTCTATTTTAAACAGGTTAGCGAGCAGGGCATGGTGACGTTTACCGGCGCTCCATTAGAACGGGCCTGGAACAGAGAGGAGCGGTGGGAGGATGGAGGAACGGAGCAGTGATGAGCGTGACTAACTTTGCGGAGGAGGGCTTTCTCTGCTCCTTTGACTCAGTTTCTCCATCACCGTGACTCATTCTTCATAGTCTCCCCCTTCGCCCTTCACCTTCCAGCACTCGTTCGACTGTATCTCTCGGCCCCTTTTCTTATTGCGAGGCTGTGATCTAATGTAATATTAACCCGGCTGTCAGACCGATATGACCAAGCCACATTCAGTACTGTTGTTATGCAGGTGCTACTGTAACCTACTGTGT
Source organism: Acestrorhynchus altus (assembly GCA_034509495.1). Taxonomy (NCBI): domain Eukaryota; kingdom Metazoa; phylum Chordata; class Actinopteri; order Characiformes; family Acestrorhynchidae; genus Acestrorhynchus; species Acestrorhynchus altus. The sequence goes on along the minus strand of CM067504.1, from coordinate 4,734,228 downwards.
TACATTGTAGGTACACTCATCTTCAAAACAACAGTTGCACAAAATAGCTGCACCCAGAAGGAGGTGTGGGATAGAGGAAGTTAGAGGTGATCAGGACTGATCTGATCAATATTTATTGATCTACACATACAGAAGTCGTGTCTCTTGGTACGACGTCTCTGCATGGAGTTGTAGAGGTTCCTAATGGTGTCCTGTGGTGATCCATCCCATGCAGCTTGAATGTTCTCACTCAGTTCTGCAGATGGTGCGGTAGGGGTGGAGCGTTGATAGAGCGTCCGATAGCATCCCACACACTTTCAATCAGGGACAGGTCTGGAGATGAGACCGGCCATGACACAGTGTCTTTGTCTTCAAGACGAGCATCGTCCTGTTGGAATAGAGCACCGGAGTGTGTGCAGAAGAGGTAGAACCACTGGTTGCAGGACCTCTTTAACGTAACGTTGGTCTGTTAAAATGTTTCACCCCGAGCAAGTACTTGGTGGCCGATACTCTGAGATCAGGTGTGAGAATCAGTATCAGGAGAGAACAAGGGGGATCGGTGCGTCCCCATTCTTCACCCTTTGGCAGAGAGACATACTGGTTTTAAGCCAAGCGCCGCAGCATTTCTCCCTTCGTCCGTAAAAGAGAGAGAGAAGGACTGAATGAAGAAAAAAGGAGGAGAGAGAGAGAGAGAGAGGGAGAGACACCAAACAATTAGCTTTTTCTTTGTTGGTGGTGGACTTGGGATGCATGGCCTCTAGTGACCCAGATACACAACTCTTTCTCCATCTCACTCCTCACCAGCCAAGCCCACTGGTGTGCTTTAGTCAGGAGGAGGGAGGGACATGCAGGAAGGATTTGGGCAAGAAATGGAGCGATGCTGCACAAACACTTCACTTCAGCTGGGAATGAAGTGAACTCTCTTGTCTTTGTAAGCGAGTGTATGTGTGTGTATGGCGTACGCCCACACACACACCTGTTAACGGTCAACTGCCTCCGACCTGGAAAGGCCTGTACGTCGGTCTGATCCATAGCTTCTGTGGTTCCATCTGCTTGATGCATGATTATGTGTGCGTGTGTGTTTGTGGGTGAGGGTGTTTTGTTTGTGCTCTGTCTCCATGGCACTGAGCTGGAGTGCTTTGAGCTCGGGGTATTGGTGCTTGGCTCATGCATTTGGCTGGTTCTCATATATTGCCAATTCTTTTGCCTCTTCCTTCCACTTCTCCCCATCCCGTGCTCCACTCCTCCTCTCCTCACTAACCCATCTGTCGCTCCAAGAGAGTGAGAGAGCTCCAGCGATGCACACAGTTGGTTTAATCAGTCTTTATTGTATATATATGTGTGTGTGTGTGTGTGTGTGTGTGTGTGTGTGTGGCATGCCACTCATCCATGTTAAACCTGGTCTTGTGTTGTGCGCTGTGTAGTGGAACTTTTGCACAGAGAACAGCTGGGTCCTCACGTTCCCCACAGCAGAGAAATGTAGCGTAATATTTCTACCTTCACCACAGTGAAGGGCTGACCGATATTCCAGTTGGACAATATTGTCCTGCTGATTTATCAATTTCACCTAAATTAATGCTGAACCAATTATCAGTACTTGACACCAGTTTACCATTTCAAAAAACACCGTCATTGTTACAATATTAAAAAATTTTCAAATGCATGCAGATCCAGTGTTTTTTCTACAGATTTTAATACTTTTTTTGTATTTTTAATACGTGGGTTTTGGGGCCGAGGGGGAGGAGCTACCGTAAAGACACCGAGAAGATACACTCCAAAGCATCAATGCATATTACAGTTTATAGCACAATGATTTTGCACTTTTGCAGTCAAATAAAGATGTCTTTGCAATAAAAACACAGTTTGTTGTTGCATATTTTGTTTTTTTGTTTGTTTTTTTATTTCATATGAAACTATTTCAGGACATGCTGGTTTCTTCAAATGTGTGTAAATGTGCAAAAAGAAGGTCTTGAATGTTCTCACTCAGTTCTGCAGATGGTCTTGTAGGGGTGGAGTGTTGATAGAGCGTCCAGTAGCATCCCACACATTTTCAATTGGGACTCGTCACTGAAGAGGACCGTCTGGCACGAGACCATTACAGACTTTAGAGGTGTTGATGTGGTGTTCAGGGCCGTCGTCGGAAAGGTCTGCATTGTGCAGCCGTCTGTCAGGATGACTCATGTTCTTATAGTCCAAAAATACAAAAACCTTTATTGTTGATCAAAACATGGTTCATGCAAATATCTAAATTCGGTTCATATTTACAGGTCAAATGAGGAAATGTCTCAGGATCTCCTGGAATTAACAAAATCTGGGAGGAAGGACTGTCTCCTGTTTTTAACTTTTGGGGAAAAGACAGAGCTTGAAGAGCTAAAAATTTGGATATCGCTCAGGTTCCAGTTTCCCCATACTGGCCTCCATAGCCAATGCTTTCAGCGCCCACGGGTAATGCCATACCTCGGCACCAAGACTGGGGCTCTTGTGTGTTTGTTTGTTGGAAGAGGTGCCTGATAAACTGCAGGGAAATCAGTTTTTCCTTTCATTGAGAGGTTTCTGTCAGATTGGATTGTGTCGTTCTGATCCGTCAGACATGTGTTTGCTTTTGCATGACGTGTGGAGGACCATGCACGTCCCAGTTCCAATCAGCAAAGCTTCAAAGGGAAGCGGGGGGTTAACAGTATGTGTGTCAGTTGGACAAACCACAGCGCGCATTGATACACGCGTGTGCTGTAGTGTTAACGTGTGCGTATTATCTACGTACAGTATACGGTCCGTGCAGGTTTTTAATGCCTTACTGTACATTACGGGCAAATCTGCTGGTCAGACACAAAGATCCAAATACATGTAAGCGTGCTCTGTTTTCCAGATCCATGTACACGTGCCAAATGCGGATTGGCAAGCGAGCACACACGCAGTCGAGCGCTCACTCTGAAGCAGACTCGCACTCAGTCCAGCCAATGACAAAAGAGCACGGAAGTATAATGCCTTATAATCCTAGTTTTGTGGTGATTATGGGCAAATAGCCCTTTTTCCTTTTCCGTGTCTTTTCTGTCGTAGAGGACGGCTGAGGATTTGCATATTCCCGTAGCCGCTGTATTTGCAGAAGGGGTGGCTGGGGTGGGTGTGGGGAGACTGAGGTTAGCCACTTTGGGTTTAATTATTGATAATTGAGAAGAATGAAAATGGGCCGGCTTAAATCCAATATGGCAGCAGTAATATAATCCTCCCTGTCTCACACACACACACACACACACACACACACACACACACACACACACACACACACACACACACACACACACATACAGGCCCTAGTCGTTCAGGGGGTCATAACAAAGTCTGTGTTTCAGTGTCTGCAGCTTCAGGCACAAATTTGCCCGCCAACAATCCATGCCTAGAGCTAGAGCGAGGCAAGTGGGCCTCTGTGTGTGTGTGTGTGTGTGTGTGTACATCCATGCACATGCTTGCTTAAACTCACGCATTATCTATGCTTAAATTAAAGCATGGATAGTTTCAATCGGACCCTCTCTAGTGTTTCTCCCTCAGTGCCAACTCGAAACATCTTCAGTCTCGTTGTCTGATCAGCTCGGATAGGCCTCTCTGCTTCACCAGGTGTGACACTGCATATTAATGACAGCTTTTAAATTCTCCATTGCATACTCCAGCACACACACACACACACACTCCCTCACACACTCGCTTCCTCCAGCATTTGGCGCTTACTGTTGAGAGTGGTGCCAGGTGAAGGGCAGACAGAGCCAGTGTTTGCCATGGCACACATCATCAAAAGGAGATGAAGCAGACTCTGCCATTTGCATTCTTGTGTTGCCTGTGTTGCCACTCACCAGACGTGCATCTCCCACTCTTTTTTCCTCCCTTTTTGATTTCATCTCTTTCACTGATCTCTCATTATGTCTTAATCCTACACGGGCCCCTTTGTGTGATTCTCGGCTCGTTGCGCACGATCAGTGTCCCACGCAGCCTTATGGTGCTGCTGCTGCCATACATTGGAATCCCAGCTTAATAAGTGAGTTGTCTCTCATGCCATGCATTGACATTTAATGTATGTCAGAGAGCTTTTGGATTTACGGAGCGTGTGCGTGTGTGCGTGTGTGTGTGTGTGTGTGTGTGTGTGTGTGTGTGCGTGTTACAGGCTGAAGACATTTCAGATTGAGACTCAGGCTCCAGTTCTACAAGGCCATTCGTCCTTGACTGAGTTATCCATTTTTATCCGTTTGTTGCTGCCATGTGACACTCAGCATCCTGGCTGTGTTGAAAAAAAAAAATCAGATGACCACATTTGTAAATGTAGACTGATATGATCAATATTTATTGATCTACACTTACAGAAGTGGTGTCTCTCAGTACGGAGTCGGGTTCAACGCAACATGCCAGACGTCTCTGCATGGAGTTGCAGAGGTTCCTAATGGTGTCCTTTGATGATCACTCGGCAGGGATGGAGTGTTCTCATTTTCCTCCAGGGACAAGACTGGTGATGTGGACCCATCACTGAAGATGTTAGTCTGCGACGACACCTTTGCAGTCTTTGGCGATGTTGACATGGTGTTAAGGGCAGTCGTCACAACGGTCTGCCAATGGGGCTGGCACTAACAAGATGACTCATGAAGGGCATCGATAGATATCCAAAATCGCGTGTGATGGATTGGTTCTCCCTCTCTGAGGTCCATGTAGTTCTCCTTCATGTCGCTGGTGCAACAGTACAGAGTTACTCAGAAAGTGAGATTGTTTTTTAGGAGGTTTTAAAGTCCAGCTTGAGAGCTCCTAAGTGGGAGTGGCCAGTTGTGGCCAGAAAGGCAGTGTGTTTTATTGCACAGCACAATTCCAGGGATGTAAATAGGTTTATAATCCTATTTATAATCCTTTATGTCAGCAATTATTGCTTAATATTTATGCAATAAAAATACTCAATAGCTACATTATTGCCACCTTTAAAATCTACTGATGGTTTGTTTTTATGATATAAATAAAGCTTGATGGACAGATGAAGTATTTTTTAATAATTTGTCACTTGTTTCTGCAGTTACTAGTATCAGTTGTAGTGACGCCGCCGTCCTCCAGAATTATGCTACCTCAGTTAGGGGTGTTGGAGGAGCACACTCTGTTACTGCCTGTGGCAGCTCTGGTGTATTTTTGGCACAGGTCTGTCTTCGGAGAACAGGAAACGAAGGGAATACTACACCCCGCACCCCCGGGCAGATCTGTGACACAGGATACGTTCAGAACAAGCTACTCCCAACGTCACGACTCAAGCTGTCTTCTTTCATAATTGATAGTCAGCGACTAGTCCGTCCAAGCCGGTTGGTGTCATTACGGTCCAGGCCTGTGGCTGAGTGTTTGCCTCACCTCATTAACACACACTGTCTCTGCGAGAACAGGGATGTGCTGGAAGCATGGTTAACCATAGGGTCGGTGCTCACACCGTCAAAGTGATTGTTAGGGACGCTCCAGTCTGGGAATTGTGGGTTAATGCAGATGCCAGGATCCTGCTGATGCTGATTTCATAAATGCTGAGAAGCTGATGAAGATCCTGTAATGTTTATAAGTAAGAGAAATGATAAATCATAGGAGCTCACTGGCTTGAGTGGAGATGGGGTTGAAGGTTCTTTCAAGCTGAAACTGTTATGATTCCAGATTAAGGTTCTCGAAGTGTATCATCCAATACATATTCCGATCTGGTTTGATCTTCTAATCCAGTCTCACTACATCCCCAACCATCCTTTGTGTGTGTGTGTGTGTGTGTGTGTGTGATTGATGTAGTAGTAGTAGTAGTATTTGACTAACTGAGTCATTGAAGGTCTTGGATCTCAAGATCCCAGGTCTTGGAACATCTGGACCATTGCATTCCTACCATACATCGAAGCAAGCAGCAGAGCCAACCACTTCTGTAACTGGGCCGGAGTAAACTGGTGGTGGTGGGGAGGAAGGAAAGCAGCACAGCAGGTGTGTCAGTAGAGGTCTTTTAAAGATAGGTGTAAGCAGCTGATGGAGGTGAATCCCCTGGTAGAACGTTTACACTGTTACGTAAGGTAAGGTAGACACAACGTTCGTTTACATGGTGAAGTGAAAAGCGGTTGTCTTAAAGGATTTGTCTCTGGTGTCTGTGGTGTAACCAGTTTCTGATTGGCTTATCTGAAGATGTCACGTCCAGATCAATATTAGATAAGACGCTTGCGATATATTTTTTTGGAAGATAATTAAACCGTAATGTACTTTTACGCATTGTTTACTTCATTGATCGATTGCATCGACTGCTTTAATAATGACTAGTTATTAATTCATTTTTAATGAAGTGGTCAGTTAAGTAGTCGTGCCCTTAATGCACAAGTTTCATTGGTTCCTGATGTTGAAGGTTATGAAGAATGATATTGAATTCTAGCAGAAAATTCTTGCAGGAATCGCATCCCGTTTTTCATGCGGAGCGCTTTTAAACACCGCGTTCCGATGAAGCTCTGACCTGTCAGTTGACATTAATCTAGATTGAGTTGGTGTATGGAAAACAGGGAATCTGCTGATTAAGGAGATATGTTGAAGCCATGGTGTGTCCGTTCTGCAGGATTAGCCCTCTGCTCTCTGTAAACCTCTGGTGCCCCCTTTTAACCAGGGAAGCAATTAGGCTGAAACTGATCTCCATATGTTGCCTGTGCAACTCTAGTTCCATCCACGCTGATGTGCGATCGGGCAATTCTCCTATTTAATGTGCCCACAATGTTCCTGCATTGTTGCACCACAGTGGTTCAATTTCGCCTCTGTAACCTGAGATTTATGACGGTGCTTTCACATTATAGATATCTGATAACCTCTGGTGCCTGTGGAAAGCAAACCCCGATTGCCTATGCCCGTATTCGCTCTAACACCAAGCTGAAGGCCTGGAAGGGTTTTGAATTGGAATGCGTGTGGGCTGTCATTGTGCGTTTTCCCGATTTTCAGGCCAAGAAATGAAAAGCCATGTTTTTACCTAAGAGGTTAATCGGGTTGGGCGATATATCGATATTTGTATCAATACCGGGATATAGAGAGAGTGAGATATGGACTATTTGTTTATATAGGGGTTATAAATATTGCTCTGTTTTGATCATCTTTACTCTTCTGTTTTAATTTCTGCGCCTTCGTTTTTGCTCCACCCCCTGCTCTTAGCTCCTCCTCTGCACTGGTCCCCTCCACTCCTATTTGCACTCTCACTTGCACACTATGTAGGGGTCATACAGATCAAATTCTACTAGGTTCAAATATATTAAAAAGACACATCATATATTGTATGATAGATTGTCTTGTCCATATTGCCCAGCCCTGGGTGTTAATGACCATTATGTACTAATTTGTTTACAATCATCCAATAACTCTTGATCCAAAGTGGCCAAACATGGTGTCATAATATAATTGAATATTATGTTTGTGTGGTCTATGCTTCTGTTTCTTACCTTCTGACCCATAGACCTTGTCCTGATGTTCCAGTGTTTAGTTGAAAGGTCAGCAGCAGTGAAATGACTGACAAATCAGGCAAAAACACAGCCGGGAAGCTGGTTCATTTGAAAGTGTATAATCTGAAAATAGTCTAAGGATGGTGTTAGGTGTAATTTTACGATACCCGACACCATGGGGATGAGGAGGTGTGGCTTTAAACCAGTATTAACCCAAATTTTGCGGTTGGGATTCTGGACACTGGCCATGGCCAGCACACTGATGTGAAATGGCCCCACTCATGATTATGCCATGATGACCAGTGACCACTCCAGAACACAGAAGAACACTGAGGAAGGAGGCGGTGCTTAATGCCGCTGGTGTTGCTCTTTAGAGGCAGCTTAGTTTTCAGTGCCATACTGCGTTTTTTATTGCTCCATAGAAGGTGATTATTCAAGGACAATAGCATTGCACTCTTTCATGCATCCTAATATTCTCCTGCAGGCATGAGATCTTATTAGTTGCTGGTCTCTGGACAACCAGTCATTAAAATCCATGATGAATTGGTTTCGAAAAGGAGTTGGGTTCATCACAATGGACCCAGATGTTGGCAGAAAAGACAGCAACTAAACTCGAAGCAATGGAGTCCGGAGCAGCTAGAGGTTGATCTTCAACAGAAGATCTCCTGAATCTCATAGGCTGTGTTGGAACTGGCTAACTGACATCAGATGAGGGCCAGCTCTTAGACTGCTTCAGGCCTACAGGTCTATCAGAAAACATCTGTGTGGAGCAGCATCTGTAATGGTCAGCTAGTGTTTGGTAATTGCCATGAATTGTAAAATTTCCATCCATCCATCCATCCATCCATCCATCCATCCATCCATCCATCCATCCTTGCGCTGAGTGTGTTACAACAGGAAAACCACTAAAATGTGCAGGTAATGGTGTCTTCAGGATGATGGGTTTATTGTATGGCTTATTATACCGCGTTCTGTTGTGTGGTTTGGCTACACACAGAAAAAAGAGTTGGGATGTAGTGGGATGGAGTGGGCTCCCTGTAGCTGCCGGCATCAGATTCAAAACCTTGATGCTGACCTACAAAGCCAAAAATGGACCAGCTCCTCCATACATGATGGCAATGGTCAAAACTCGAGCTGCACCAAGAGCCCTTCGAACTTCAAGTACAGCACGGCTTGACCCACCGTCCCTCAGAACGCAAGGAAAACATGCATCCATACTCTTTTCTGTTCTGGCACCAAAATGGTGGAATGAACTTCTCCTGGGAGTCCGAACAGCTGAGTCCCTCACTGTCTTCAAACACAGACTGAAGATCATCTGTTTCAGGAGTATTTAACTCCATAAAGACATTTGTTTCAGCAGGATCTAAGCGTGAGGAACCTCTAGATTCCAGCCTCGTCTACTAGCTAAGGATATTCCGAGTGAACAGCAAAGCACTTTTGTAAGTCGTTCTGGAGAAGAGCGTCTGCTGAATGCTATAAATGTAAATGTAAATGTATCTGGGGTGTTCTTCTGGGCTGCCGGTGCAGAATGTGTTACCATGGGCAGTGGAATGAAAAGCAAGATGTTTCAGAATGCTCATGCCATGCAGACACACTGTATATGAAATATATATCAAGCAAATCTAAATATACATTACAATATTTAGCTTCACCCAGTTTAAACTATTAAACAACATCTAGTCTTAATACAGCATATGCATCTGCAATCATATCAGCATATTATGACCCCTTGTGCTTGTTTCTCTGCTACTTTTACCCCATTCTTTAATGGTCAAGACCCCACAGGACCACCACAGAGCAGGTGTTCTTTGGGGGGTGGGTCATATTAGGGCTGAGAGCCCTTTCATTCCCTATATTTCGATCCCAGATCATTTGTTGTTGTTGACAAACTACGTGTGAGCTTCCAATGTCATTTAGGAAAGATATTGTTTATTACAGTGTTTATTACTGTAAGGCAAATTAGGTTAGACTTGACGAGCCTGTTAACAGCTGGCATTTATAGTATATTTAACATTATTTTTGGTGATTGGTTCACATTCAGATTTCAATTGTCTCCACGAAAAGCCAGGTGTAATCACCCCAAGACCCACTGTGTTAGGATTTCAACTGGACCACGCAAACCACATTCGGTGGAGGTCAGAGACGGACAGAATGCGATTTCTGTGATCGGATTCTGTCAAGCGAACTGAAACATGGGATGTGGATCTTGCTATTTCTGTCTTTCTTGCGCTCTCTAGTGTGTGTAGGTGTACTGGGGGGTGTGTGTGTGTGTGTTAGTGTGCACACTCATGCACATATTTATCGGTAGATGACCACAGTAATGCTGCAGTTTAAATAGTCTGTTGAATTCTGACAGAGCTGTCATAGGAATGTGAGAACCTATTGTTTTACCACTTTGCAGAACCCCCACTGTTACTCTAAACCAGGGGAGGAGAACCAAAGGCTGGAGTCCAGCACAAATTGCTGATTTCCCTGCTCCAGCATACCACGTGCCCCTGGTAATTATCAGGAGAGTAAGTGTTCAGGAATCCAGCCTTCCAGGACTGGAATTCCCCACCCCTGCTCTTAACTGTTGTTTATAGGAAGGAAAGTCTGCAGCTCTTTTCCAGCTCCTTACACACACCAACACATTAAACTCCACTCACTCACTGCACAGCCTGCAGCTCCTTCTCCACATCCTCACACACACCAACACATTAAACTCCACTCACTCACTGCACAGCCTGCAGCTCCTTCTCCACCTCCTCACACACACCAACACATTAAACTCCACTCACTCAGTGCACAGCCTGCAGCTCCTTTTCCAATTCCTAACATAACGGATACAAAACCCATGTTTATGCCGGGTTTAAAGGGGTCAGACTATTTTTGCCGTGATCTTGATTAAGATTTCAAGATATTATCAACACAACATCAAGCCACTTATAGTTTGAACACATAATCCCAGCTGTGGCCTTAAATTCCATGGTTTAAGCTCTGCATATAAGACTGGCTTTAACAGCGTGCTGGGTAACTTAGCCTGGCAGAGGCTCCACTTGTTAGTGGACACTGGTTTAATTTGACCATGGTGGTCTGTGCCTTGGCTTAGTCTGGCAGTCTTAGTCTTCATTTCCCTTGAGTGATGTGGCACGCTGAGCTGCTCATACTGTGCGAGGCTGGCAGCGCCACCTTTGTTCGCTCTCCTCGGGCCCTTGCTCTCGACATCGCAATGACCGCACTATCACCCTACCCATGGCAACATTTGCGCCAAGCCCTTGTCAGGCCTGGGTTCTTTGTCACAGCCTGCTTCTCCGTGGTGTTAGAGGAGAGATGAAGGAGAGAGGAAGGGCTCGCGCATGTGTGGCCAGCCAGCCATCCGTCTTCCCTAGGCTCGCACTCACAGGAAGAAACCAGTGTGACGTCCCCCTGACTGAGGAAATGGCATTACGTGGGACCAGCTGTCATAGTGTTGGCCCTCCCCACTAGCCTGCTGCTTGCCTAATGCCACTAGTATACCACCCTTTAACTACTTCTGCTGGTGGAGCAATGCAATTTGGCACACACACACATACACACACACATTCGCACACACATGCCAGTGCACTATTATTCCTGTTTCGCTCTCTCCCTCCCTGTTTCTGTGATTGTTTCTCTTTTCTCATTTCTGCAGAGCTGCAGAGCTTGCATTTCTAGGCTTGGTGAATTTTCACCCTGACTCTAGCAATAATATGCCTAATGGATTAAATAAATGTGTTTGTGCAAGAGAGAGAGAGAGAGAGAGAGAGAGAGAGAGAGAGGGAGGGAGGGAGAGAGAGTGAGAGAGTATCTGCATCGTCTGTTCTCTAATGCACTAAAGCCAGCATATTAATCGCTAAGCCCACGTGTTCACTCAGCATGTTCTGACACTGACTGTGACCCAGTGACATCAAGGCAGGACTGGTTGAGGAGGGGGTTTCTGTGTCACAGTGTGTTCTGGTGTGTTGGTGTTAAGGCGGGGTGATATGGGAAAAGGAGCTCAGTGGACAAATAGATCATTGTAGGTTTAAGGAGGCAGTAATTTGTAACTCGTGCAGATGCCGTTGCACTAGGATGATAAGGCTATAAAAGTGAGGTGGGGTGTGCGATTCATAGATTCACACACATTGGAAAGTGTGAAGGAGGTAAATGAAATTGCAGGTAGGGCTGGACGATATATCGCTATTTATATCAATATCGGGATATAAACTGAGCATGATATGTGCTGAGGCGATATCGTTATTGGTATGTATATATATATATATATATATATATATATATATATATTAGTATATATTTTTCACATCATACATCATATATTACATCATATATCACCATTCATATAAAATATAAGTTATGTTTTTCTCTATTTAGCTAATTATGTCATGATATTTCCTTGTCCACTGTATTTATTTATGTATTTTATATTCATTTATATATTTTAACATACAGCAGGTTAACTTATATTATATATAACTTATTCTAAAAATTCCCATATTTATTATAGTGATGTTTAATCAAAATGTGCTGCACTCTGTCCTGTTAAGCATCATTAATGATGGTCACCGAACAGTAAAATCACAGTGTGTATTATGATCAAACTGATCAAGATATGATTAAATGCTGTCACATTGCCCACCTCTGTAGGTTTATTGGTACTAATATGAGCTTTGTAGTGTGGAGTTAAATTGCCTCAGCACTGCATGGCCCCTCTTCCAACAATGCTGGGTTCCCTCTCTGTGTAGGTCACCTTCACCCGCAGAGCAAGACCAGTAATGACCACTCATTTTACAATCTATGAATCTGTTCAGAGACAAAAATTAGGAGAAATACTACGGCTGTCGTGATTGCAAAAGAAAAATAAAGAAAAAAGAAAAAAAAATGTCATTAATGTGAAATTTTAGGGGATTGAAGGGGATTTTATGTTGTATCCTTTGTTCATGTTTTGTTGACCTTTTTATTAATAATATTTTCATTTTAATAAATTTTGATGACGAGTTCTTGGCAGTGGTGTCAATTGAATTAAAGAATAATCATGTTAATCACAGCAATGTTCTGTGATTATAATGATAATCACAAGTTTGTTCATTTGATTTTGAGAGAGAGAGAGAGAGAGAGAGAGAGAGAGAGAGAGAGAGCGAGAGAGAGAAAGAGAGAGAGAGCGAGAGAGAGAGAGAGAGAGAGAGAGAGAGAGAGAGAGAGAGAGAGAGCGCATAAGTTAAAAAATCGAATCGACCCCTGAACTCTGCAATAGTGCCATCTTTCCTGTCAATCGCGATGTTCTATGTTTACATCACTAAATAACACGTCAGACTCTCTGACAGCAGCAAATTACATGACATTTAGTCAAATGCATTAAAAGTAACTCACGTTAAAGTCACTTTGTGCATCAACAGCAGTCATTTTTAATATGTCCGTCTGCGGGAGATGGACCGGGCTATGAAAATCTGCATCCTGTTTTGTGTTTGTACAGACCAGCTCCCACTGGATGCATTTCTGAAGCCTTTGTTAGTCACACACACAATGGAACAGGACCGCCTCTGTGTTTTTACGCATTCTATTCATTTGCACACACACACACACACACACACACACACACACACACACACACACACACACACACACACACACACACACACGTTATTGATTAATCATCATAATAATTGAATGAATAGATGCATTGTGAAAAAGTAGAATCGATCAGAAGTTGTTTTGGAGGTTTTGATTGATGGACTGTTTTTTCTGCCCTAATTGTAGGAGCTCAGGCTGGAGCTAAGAGGGGAGTCGTAAATGGAACATGTTGAACCCCCACCGCCTTTCCCACCCCTTTGGCCACGTTGCTGTGTCCAGTTCACCAAGCGGCTTGTCGAGCTAATACTTCCCGCCTGTTCCGCTGCCTTATGGCCCTGCCCAATCCGTTTTACTGGGCACCCTTTTGCCCATAGGCCTTGGAGACCATCTTCAAGATGTGATCTTCTTTTCTGTCTTGGCTGAGCTCATTCCTGTGGCTTTGGACTTCTCAAGCTGTGCTCCTGCACGTGTAAAGAGGGCTTTTCCAGCCTAAGATCTGCTCATGCTTTTCCTGGGGCAGGATGTGCCTGGGTGCATAACACAAGGCTCCTGAGGGATAAAGGATAAGGAGCTTAGAGCTGGGTGCTTAAGCAAACAGCCCTGGCAGAGAAGGGTGGTGTTTAATGAGTAAAACAACATCAGATGTAATGGGTGCTGCCAGAAGGGGTTAATTAATGTAGGAGCTGCCACGTAGGAGCACGCGGTGATGTCATTTCACTGATTGCCTTTTGCTCCGTGTTCTAATTGTTTTCATGCTCCGTTTTCCCGACGTGGGATAAAGATCTTAGGGATGAACGTCTAGAGTATGTTAGTCCCAACATTTCCTTTAATCTCTTGCACAAAAATGAATGTTTTGTATTGTTATGAACGAGCAGTTTGAAGGTTATTAAATCAGTACTACAGGTCGGCTTTTGCACAATCATGTTGCATATCAAAAAAAACAGAAGTGGTGTCTCTCAGTGCGGCGTCGGGTTTAACGCAACATGCCAGACGTCTCTGCATGGAGTTGTAGAGGTTCCTAATGGTGTCCTGTGATGATCCACCCCATGCAGCTTGAATGTTCTCACTCAGTTCTGCAGATGGTGTGGTAGGGGTGGAGTGTTGATAGAGCGTCCAATAGCATCTCACACATTTTCAATCAGGGATAGATCTGGAGATGAGACCGACCACGGTGTAGTATCTGTGTCTCCAAGGCAAGATCTTGAGACAGCAGGCGTATGTGGACGAGCGTCGTCCTGTTGGAATAGAGCGCCGGAGTGTGTGTTCAGAAAAGTAGAACCGCTGGTTGCAGAACCTCATTAACATAACACTGGTCTGTTAAAGTGCCTGTAATGAAGATCAAAGGTGGCATCTTACGAATTTGCAACCACACCATCACGCCAGGTCTTCTGGACGTGTGATGTGTGCCAACAAACCTTTCATATTGGTACTCACCACAGTGTCTCCACACATGGATTTATTGGTCTTTTCCAACAAGATGACCAACTGAAGATGACCTGCTGGGATTCTGAGTGACTCCGTGACAGTCCTGCATGACGCCGTTGCAGTTGTGCATTGCAATCAGATGATTCCTTCTGGGTGCCACCTTCGGTGCGGGTTCAGGGGCGTGTTTCATGGGAGGGGGGTAAAGTGCTGTTTTTTAAGTGAAGGAAATGATGAAAGGATAACAGCTCTGCCAGGTTAAGGGAAGACATTATTCCAGCGTAGAGAGCATCATCTTCCATCACACTAGAGACTGTCCACCTTTCATTTTCACTTCCAGAGATGTGCTCTCCCAGGCTTCTCTGTCTGTTTGCTTTGCGTCTTTGTTGCGGCTGTTGTCTGTAGTGGTAATAGATGCACCTGGAGATATAGTGCTGGGTTTACCTGACGATTGGAGCTGGTTTACTTGTTTTATTCTCTGATGGCACTTTGATTTGTGTTCAGCGCTGAAGGCTCCGGCTTTTAAAATAGGATGTGTTGTGTGTTATTCCGCTCTTTTTTAGAGGAATGCCCTGGTGAGATTTTAATTTTGGGATCGGGATTTTATTGGAGTGGGTGTAAGGCGGGCTCTCTGATGTTCCATCAATCCATCAGAATGCATTGACAGTGCACTTCCACCGAGCCTCTTCTCCATCTGATGTTAGCCGCCTCCAAGGCTCAAGACTGTTGTGATAAAAGTAGGCTTTAAAGTCAGCTGTGGCTGAGAGAGCTAGAGAGAGCAAGCGGAGATGCTCAGGTATCTTGTGGTGCAGCTGAACGCATTCTCAGCCAGATCAGGCAGATTGCCATCCGAGAATTGAGCCTCTATACTGAACTGAGCAACGAAATCCTCCACTGAAACGGCAGCTTAGCTTCCACTAAAATTGCCTCTTTTTATTTCTTATTTTAATAAAAGCAGGATTAAAGGGTGATGGCTAATGCTGCTTGGTGATACTGTAATATTGTTTTGCTGTACTGCTGTGGATCAGAGCAGTGGATACATTATATATATACAGGGGTTGGACAATGAAACTGAAACTGAGGTTTTAGACCACAATCATTGATTAGTATGGTGAACTAGGGTCTCCTTTTGCGGCCAATACAGCGTCAGTTCGTCTTGGGAAGGACATTTTTTTGGATACAATCCGGGTTAACACCCGAACATCCCTTTCAGACAGCTTCTTCTCGCGTCCACAGTTAATCCTGTTGGATGTGGTTGGTCCTTCTTGGTGGTGCTGACGTTACCCTGGATATCGTGGTTCTTGACACATCACAAAGACTTGCTGTCTTGGTCACAGATGCTCCAGCAAGACGTGCACCAACAATTTGTCCTCTTTTGAACTCTGTTATGTCCCCCACAATGTTGTGTTCATTGCAATATTTTGAGCAAAACACTGCTCTTACCTGCTAATTGAACCTTCACACTCTGCTCTTACATATATATATATATATACT
The DNA here is from genome assembly GCA_034509495.1 of Acestrorhynchus altus. Taxonomy (NCBI): domain Eukaryota; kingdom Metazoa; phylum Chordata; class Actinopteri; order Characiformes; family Acestrorhynchidae; genus Acestrorhynchus; species Acestrorhynchus altus. Next base: position 4,718,329 of record CM067504.1, on the reverse strand, counting down.
CCTCATCAATAGTTGCACCCAGAAGGAGGTGTGGGATTGCAGTGCTGTTGGGAAAAAAGATAAAAGTGATCAGGATCAATAACTGATTATAAATGTAGTCTGATATGATCAATATTTATTGATCTACTCATACAGAAGTGGTGTCTCTCAGTATGGCCTCTGGTTTAACAGAACATGCCAGACGTCTCTGCATGGAGTTGTAGAGGTTCCTAATGGTGTCCTGTGATGATCCATCCCATGCAGCTTGAATGTTCTCACTCAGTTCTGCAGATGGTGTGGTAGGGGTGGAGTGTTGATAGAGCGTCCAATAGCATCCACACATTCTCAAAAGCGATGGTCATTCTGAGTGACTTTATGAAAGTCTGACAGCTTTAAAGTCTTTGGTGCGTGTAGTCGTGCGTCATGCCAATGGTGCTGGCACTAACAGGATGACTCACGAAGGGCATTACTGCTCACTGAATATCGGCTATCGTGGCTCTTGGGTCACTGCGCACGTCGGTTCTCCCTCTTTGTGGTTTGTGAAGTTCTCCCAGATCTTTAGTGCCACACAATACATTGATAAGACCACCTAATTTCCCTACAACGCAATCCCTCTCCAACCTTTCCAGCTGCTTGAATTGCTTCCGAGCTCTTCTCTGAGACATACTTCACTTGCACCCGATGCTACCAACACAACACACCAGCATGAGTCAGAATGGGAAGAACACACAGTGGGGTGACCTTATTTAGTCTGTCAGGTACAGTTACAGATACAGATAAGGCCAGTCTATGCACCACATGCGTGGCCGAGCGTGAAACTTGAATGAATGTCAGACCTTCCCACCAACTTCCCACCAATCGTTGATTTTTAAGTGTTCTGCCAGGGTTTCCTTTACTTTTGGCCACATTTTAGAAGATTAAGAAGTAAATTACATCATAATGCCATGAATTAAACTGTTTGTGAGTCATTTTCTCTTTAATTGAGCTTGATTATGATTTATTGTTTTTTGTAAAGGTGTTTAAACACCATTTGTTCTAAATGAATGAATCAGCATGTACACATGCAAGGTTACCCAGGTGGACCAGACTAGTGTTAGGAGTCTTCCCCAAGGACTCTTATTGGTGCAGCACAACATGGTGTGGTGGCTCACTGGTGGACTACATGGATTAATCTATGATCAGAATGATCTTTCACATTGTATTTAAATTGAATAAACATTGTTAGCTGCTGTGGCCACACATGGTTAGTTATTAGTGTTGAAGGGGGTTTAACTTGTGCACTGATGCCTTATGAGTTCTTAAACAGATGTCTGATGGATTCGTTTAGAGGGATCTGAGGTCATTTGACCTCAGTCCATGGTCTGGTACCTCTTGGAATGCTGACTTTAGTGTCCATTTGGGTTGAAAAAATAACCTCTAGTCCTAAAGTGATGTTGATACCTGTACAGCAGCACCTGTGTGTTAAAAAACAAACTCCCAGCGGGTTTTAATTATCAGAGATTTTGGTGCCAGGCTGCTTCTGTTGGTCAACATGCCAACGCTTTGTTAGAGACTCGAGTATTTCCATTTACTGAATGGTGCTGCTGGCGATCTGAGCACTGAAGACTTTAGTTCTTATTTGTTTTGTTTTTTTTACTGTATCTGTAAAAGGCCCAGTTTGACTCTCAGCAGAGATCTGTAATTGAACTTCATTAAAACGTCCCTCAACCGAAAAATTCCCTTCCGTTCAGCATTTCTCATGCTGAGCTGGCTACAGTTTTATTGGATCCAGTCTCCCTGGGCATTCCAGTGCAGCTGTCCCTGGAGCACTTCATTTTGGCTCTTTATTCTTCCCTGTTGTAACTGTCTCACGGTACACAATGCTCAAAGACAGGCAGCCAAATATCTGTCTGCCTTTAAATTTTAATCTCTGGTGAGAACTTGGTGAAGTAACAGGCGGCGTGTTCAAAGACACGGAATGGTCAGACGGTTGGTTAGACAGGGATCAGATGAAGAACAGTGCACTGAGCATTTTCGAGTGGTGAGAGTATATTTTCGTTAACAGGGTGGAAATCAGCCCATGATTTGATGGAACAATGTAAATTGTATATTAAAAAAATACGATGTGCTGTTGCATGATCTAGCAGAGAGTCTAGAACTGAGAGTTGGGAGGAGTGTGGCACATGATCTGGTGTTCCAAAAAATGCATTTGTATTAAATATGATTAATCAGGTTTCTAACTTGTTTCTGTGTCTGTTATCAATAATGCATTGATGTGAACATGAGAAAAACATTCATTCTGTCTCGTAAATCATATCTTGTCTGAATAAAAATGATCTTTTGGGGGCAATAAACTGATTGCAATGGATTAATGGCTTGTTGTCATTCATGACACGTCAAGAAGGTCTGGTGTGATGGTGTGGGTGCAATATTCTATGCCAGATCACCTTTGGTCTTCATTACAGGCACTTTGACAGACCAACGTTATGTTGATGAGGTTCTGCAACCAGTGGTTCTACCTTTTCTGAACACACACTCTGGTGCTCTATTCCAACAGGATGACGCTCATGTGTGAAGACACAGATACTACACCGTGGTTGGTCACATCTCCAGAACTATCCAGAGCGACTTACAATAGTGCTTTGCTGTTCACTCAGAATATCCTTAGCTAGTAGACGAGGCTGGAATCTGGAGGTTCCTCACGCTTAGATCCTGTTGAAACAAATGTCTTTATGGAGTTAAATACTCCTGAAACAGATGATCTTCAGTCTGCGTTTGAAGTCAGTGAGGGACTCAGCTGTTCGGACTCCCAGGGGAAGTTCGTTCCACCATTTTGGTGCCAGAACAGAAAAGAGTCTGGATGCATGTTTTCCTTGTGTTTTGAGGGACGGTGGGTCAAGCTGAGCTGTACTTGAAGCTCAAAGGGCTCTTGGTACAGCTCGAGTTTTGACCATTGCCATCATGTATGGAGGGGCTGGACCATTTTTGACTTTGTAGGACAGCATCAAGGTTTTAAATCTGATGTGGGCAACTACAGGGAGCAAATGAAGCGAACGCAGCAGAGGAGGACCATCTGCAGAACTGAGTGAGAACATTGAAGCTGCATGGGATGGATCATCACAGGACACCATCAGGAACTTCTACAATTGTATAGATGCAAGGAAAATATTCATCTTTATAACTGATAGTCAGTAAGAGACAGAGCAGTATATTGGGACAGAATTGCGGTAGCTGTTGAACATTTAAAGATGGTAATTACTGGGCAAAGGCTGCCTTAGATCTTGAAAATGCTCCTCAAAAGCGAGTAGTAATAAGCCGACCACGCAGGATGGTGAGATAGTGCTGCCGTTGCAGTTCCAGACACTAAGCCGTAATTAGGGCTGCAGGTAGAGTCATCTCAGCCTGTGTGCCACCATGTTTTTATTATATAATGAAAACCTAATATTTATTTTCCAAAAGGGTCTCTCTCTCTCTCTCTCTCTCACACACACACACATACACACACACACACACACACACACACACTGAGACTCTTCTGAGTGCACTCTGCTGCCTTGATTCATCTCTACAGGTGACATACCCTATGGATTCCTGTCAAATGATGCTGTCCGTTTCATTTTTGTCAGTGACTGGAACACGTTCTGTTATCTGTGTGCTATTTTTCAGAGGGGTCTTTGGAGGTGGGCTACATTTCTTAACTGTGTTCTAGCACAGGTAGGCGGTTTTAACCATTTTGGTGTAATCCGTCACCATGGCAACTAAAGATGATTTGATTTTTTTTTTCTCAGCTAACCACCTCGACAGGATCTAATGACTCTACACAGCTTTAGTGCATGCTCACAAACATGCTCATACACACGTTTGGACCTGCCTGGACTGAGCGGATGGAGCAGGGCTGAGGTGACGGCGCTGAAACCCCCGACAAGGGCCATGTGTGTAGTTCAGAGGCTGTGGATGAACAGCCTGGCGGTGGCCCTCGCCTCCCTGTGCCTCTGATTACAGGCTTGATAGACAGCAGGAGGTATTTTTTTAAGCAGGCAGGATGAGAGAGCCTAAGGGACAGAGTCAGGGTCTGGCGGATGGGGTTTTGATGTCTGTTGAAATTGATATTATTAATCCCAAAATGGGAATCTTGAGGACAGTTTTGGAAGCGTGTCCTCTCTGTCTTTGATTTCCACTGCCTTAATGCAAAGTGTCACTATTGGTCAGACTATTGGACTGTGTGGAGGAAGTTCTTGAGATGAGGTGTTCATCGTGATCACTCTTTTTGAAAGCTCAGAAGAGGGGTCCTTAATGCTGAGTACCAGCTGACACCCATCTGATCCCATCTTGTGTTTGTATTAATAATATATGTAATAATACATGTATCAATAATTAATCATTAATTAAGTATTAATAAAACAGACCCACAGCTGCAGTTTATACAGTGGTCAACCATAACATTTGACCATTGACTCACTGTCCATTGTTTCCATACAGGAGCGCTTTGTAGTTCTATGATTACAGACTGTAGTTCATCTCTTTCTCATACTCTTATGGACCTCCTTTCACCCCGATCCTCAATGGTCAGGACCCCACAGGACCACCACAGAGCAGCTATTATGTGGATGGTGGGTCATACACCATACATCAGTACTGCTGTACCGTCCACTTTATTAGACACTCCTACCGAGTTGCTCCACCGTGTAGATGTAAAATCAGAGACAGAAGCTCGCCACTGCCCTCTTAATTCACCGGTTAAATGGCCTTCTTTGTCCACTCGACGTTAACGTGCACTGGTTCACTTTCATCGATGAAGCTCTACTTGGACTTTCACCCCTTTTTTATGTGCACTGCTTCAAACTAAAGCTGCAATACAAAACCAGGGCATCCAGTTACATCAGGTCAAAACTCTGAAATCCAGTCCTGCCCTCGGCTGGTCATCATTTCAGTCTGCTGCTGCTGAGGACTGGGACAAACCGGACACTTTCATATGAGACACTGTCACTGCTTTAATGGACCCACCAAGGATGTTTTAAGTGATAGCTGTACATTTTGTAATTTTATAACCATTGGTTTCTGAAATGTCCTGTCTTTCAGGTGGTGTCTGGCACTTGTAAGGACACCATTGTAAACACGAACCTGTTCTTAAGGGCCTGCCTGGTTAAATTAAAGATTAAATAAATAAATAAATAAATAAATAAACAAACAAACAAACAGTTTCTGCACAGTCTTCTAGTCCTTCATCATTACTCACAGGATGCTGCCCACCGTCCAGCAATGACACGTAATGGTCAAAACTCCTCATGGCTACCTTTGGTGCCTTGGTCAACAACAGGACCAAACCCTGATTTATTAAAATGTGCTTAAATTGGCCCCGATTCAGATCTACTCGATTGGATCAGGACATCTCCTCAGAGAACGACCATGTTTCTGCTGCACCTTGCTACTTGATACTTCTCACATTTCTGATAGCTTTTTAAATATCAGCTCTCGGAGCTCAATGGCTTGTCACATTGTGCCCCTTCTTAGGTGGTCCCATAATTCTTTAATGCATGTAATGTGACCTTGTGCTTCCAAAATGATCAGCTATAATTAAGGTGAAATAGTCCGTTACTGAATATTTTTTTGCTTTATTTGGCACATGAACTGTCCACTCTGGAGTTAGAAGTGAGCATTAACATCGCATGTGTAGACAGCTTAGTGGGACCACCCTGACATGTTAGATTGGCGGTTTATGATTATTCGCAGATTATCTCGCACTTAAACTCTGAACTGATACATTTCTTAAATCTCAGACATGTGCGTGAGATAGCCAGGCTCTCTGTGGTACAGCTCATTAGCCATATATGCCTCAGACTGGAGTGAGTAAGGATTAAGGAGCAGTTTCCCAGACAGGGGTTAAGCCTAGTCCTAGATTAAATTTGACTTTCAATGGAGGAGCATCCAAGACTAGGCTTAATCCCTGTTTGGGAAACAATCCTATAGTTTTAGGACCCTATAAGCGTGTGTGTGTGTGTGTGTGGAGGAGATGGGGAGGTGGGGGGTATACACATTGGACTGTGATCTGCTGTTGGAGGCAATATGGCAAGTTTGGTGTGTTCTGCCCGTGTCCATGCGGGTTTCCTCCTTTCTTGAAAAGCACATGGTAGGTGAGTTGGCCATGCTACATTGCCCGCTAGGTGTGAGTGTGTGGTACCCTTTCCAGAGGGTATTCCTGCCATGCATCAGCTGACTCCTGATGGACTCCACGGTGACCCTATTCAGGACGAAGCAGATAAAGTAACGATTGCCTGACTGACTGATATTCTTAAAAGAACTCTGGAGGGTGAATGCAAATGTTTGTAAGCCTGCAAATATTCCGACATATTTGCCACATCGGACCCTCCTAGTGATCGTTTCCGAGCTCGGAAATCTGTTTACTTCAAAGATTCACAATAAAAATCTGAGAACTGCATTGTCAGCACTTTCCAGACTGTAGGGTCCAGTTGTTTCCTTGCGTTTTGATTAGTATGTGTCTGAATATATTAATATTTTTAATAGATAATCTTTTTATATTTTTAAAAGCTGTGGTTAAGCTTTTCCACATGCGAGTGCAGAGGTGGGAGGCACATCTATTGAGCTTGATTTCACCATCCTCCCATCGAGTTTTGCTATAAATGTGCGTCTCTCACCAAGTTGTAATCACTGTGCAAATGACAGCCTCCAGGAAGCTCAGTCTTGCATGGCACCCTACCCCAACACACACACACACACACACACACACACACACACACACACACATTCACAGAAATATGGAGAGAAAATCAAATGTGTGCACAAGCAATTTGTTATTGGATGGAGACATGGGATAACATCTTTTGTATTCATTTCCTTTCTCGGTGGTTTCCATAGCGGCGGTACGGTGTTGCTTCTGCAGATTTGCATACATTAAATAACTGCTATTGAACTCCTTCTGGCAATCAAGAGTACTGGACCTCCGCACCTTTTCAGCACCACCCGAATGCTTCACTTTGTTTGCAGATGTTCTGCGAATGTCTTTGTGTTAACTGAAGCAGACTGTGTAATAGAGAGGTTAAAGGACTGAAATGATTGCTGAGTGCTTGTTCTGGTATCCAATCAGTTGCTGATTAAAAGGTTGCTCCTACAATGTGAAATCCTGCTACGTCTAGGACTGGAGTGTTACCCTGTTTCATAAACAGGCCTCAGACAAGGAGCCTTCCATTAGAAATTCAATTAGAACTGACACAAAATACTGGAAATTAGATTTATGTCCCCAGATATGTTATCATAGTTATTTCCATTATTAGTCAGTTGGTAACACTAACTCTACTGACTACTGTTCACTGTATAACACTATGTTTACAAAGGTGTTCAGCCGTGCAGGAGGCTAATGTCATCATTCCCGGTGCCATCCAGTAGATAGAGGGGTATAAAGTAGGGCAGTATATTGTAAATAGAACTGTATTGTACATGATCTAAAAATTGACCATATCATAATATCGCATCTGCTACACAGGTGACCATCTGTGTGGGATTTAATTCCAAAGGAAGAATGGGAGTGTGTGGAAATGGTTTAGCAGAGGGATGTAAATTATACTACAGTCGCATTTAATGGAGCTGCATGATGACTTTCACCTTCTCAAATAATCCGGCGCAGTGAGCCGAGTCTGTGAAAAAGTGTAAAAATGATTGCATTATGTATCTTCATTTCTCTATATTGAGATGTGGTCGTTCTTGTCACCCAGCCCCAGTGTATCAACACCGGCCTGCACAGCAGTGGAACTGACTTCTCTGGGGAGTTTTAAGTGGCACTTCATCACTTTTCTAGGACTAGTCGTCTATTTTCAGGACCTGGTCTCTCTGATCTTCTAATGGCTGAATGCCATCAAATCCTCACAGACCTTTTCCTAATTCTATTGTAAGGCTTTGGCAGAAGAGTAAAAGCTGTTACAGCAGTGAGGGTAAAAATAACTCCCTGCTATTACCCTTGATTTTCCAAAGCATGTTGGAAAGTTGGAAGTTGAGTTTCTACAGGTGTCTACAGCTGTTACAGGTGTCTACAGGTGTTACACTTGTATACAGGTGTTACAGATACCTATAGGTGTTAAAGTTTTCTACAGGTCTTAGATGTGTCTATAGGTGTTACACATGTATACAGGTGTTACAGATACCTATAGGTGTTAAAGTTTTCTACAGGTCTTAGAGGTGTCTATAGGTGTTACACATGTATACAGGTGTTACAGATACCTATAGGTGTTAAAGTTTTCTACAGGTGTTACAGGTGTCTACAGGTGTTACACATGTATACAGATGTTACAGATACCTATAGGTATTGAAGTTTTCTACAGGTGTTACAGGTGTCTACAGTCTTATATACAGTGAGAAACATGTAACAAAATTATTGAGGTGTCTGATGGTTAAAGTGTCTGAACCCTTGTATTTTGAAGGCAGCGGGACCCTCTTTATTGTAACCTCCTCCAAATGCTTTTACACTGTCTTGTGAAGGGTTTTAGGTCATTTTATATTGGAGATCATTTGGGCTGTTCATCAGAGCTGTTTCAGTGTACATTTATTTTTGGACTGTCTTACTGGAACAGCCTGCTTTAGATTATGTCACAGCGTTTAAATGGAATTGAGGTCAGGACTCCGATTCAGCTGCTAGAGACACTATTTCTTCTGTTTTTCAGTTTTCTATTAATTTATTCCACTGGATGCAGTCTCGTCTGGACAAAACGCACTGATTTTATTCTGTAACTTTTCTTGATAAAACCTTTGTTTCACCGTAATTTCAGGGCCTTGAGCAGTGAGTTCATTTATTGAAAAGTATATTTATCCAAAAGTGGACAAGAATTGAAGATGTCCCTCTAGTCCACCGTAGTGCGAGGAGATAACATTAATGTTGGGAGCAAAAATAGTGTTGACTTTGTTTAAAACTGGTTTTTTATGCTTTATTTATTTATATATTATTGATATAAATGGTCTCCATTTTAATTCCAGTTTCAATGTCAGAATATTCTTAATAATTACATTTTCAATGCTCTTTAAAAAGGGTGTAATTGCATAGCTACACTGTTTTATTATTATTATTATTATTATTATTATTATTAGTAGTAGTAGTAGTAGTAGTAGTAGTAGTAGTAGTTGTTGTAGTAGTAGTAGTAGTTGTAGTAGTAGTATAGCTGTGAGAACTTGGTTTTAAAAGGACATTAATATAATTTATTACAATTATAACTGGGATAATTTATGGTCCAAACAAAGCCATAGTGACAGGCCTATTTTCAGAGTTTCTACCTCCTGTAAGATGTCCAGGTGGTCAGTACGTGTGTTTCAGAGAGCATTTGTTTCATGCATGGTAATCTTCGATGAACTCCACTCTTAAATGTTTTTGTTTTGGAGGATTTATGAGCACAGAATGTTCTGTATGGTGTTTATTATTATGGCTTGAATGGTTCCAACTCATCCCAACTCATCCCAAAAGTATTCGATGGAGCACCATCCTTCCAGAGATGCCAATAGGTTAATGAGTGTGTATTAAAAGTGGAGTTTTTAAAGAAATTGAAATTAAAGCCAGAGTGTGGTGAGCACAGTGCTCCTACACCATCAGAACACTCAGAAACTGAAGATGCCAGACAGCATCCGAAGACAAGTTTCTGAGAGTCAACAGCTTGAATCTCAGCTTAACACTGGAGCAGGACCGCAGCTCTGAAGAGGAGAGCTGCAGGTCTGACAGGTGGAGCTGCGGTAAGATATCCATTGATAAGATGGTCAGATAAGTAAAGCAGGCTTGTCTGAGCCACACAACACTACTGGCGGCCTAGAGCAGGAACTGGGGCTGTTCTAAAACTTTTGAATGGTAGCGTAACTTACGGTCGGGGTTCAAAGGGTGTCAGATCAGTTGAGAAGTTCTGCCTTCTGGATATGAAATAAAAGAGAGATTAAAAAGCAAGGATCATTACCAGCTGTGAGCTCCCTCGTTCTCAACGAAATAAAGACCAAATAAAGACCACTCGGAAGCACCAGTGTGTGGCCAATAATAGAGAGAATAGGCAGTTAAAAATGAAGTCTCCAAACTGGGCTAAATCAGCGTGCCACCATGAATGGCAGTATGATTTTCTGCCCAGTGCCAGCCACTGTCCTGGTGATGTACAGGCAATTATGGTTGTTGTCTGCATTTAACCACTACATCCAGTAATAGGGCTTCCCAGGAACCAGGAACCATGGTGTTCTGAATCTACTAACTGCTGGGTCAAGTTTTTAGCCTGCTATATTCTTTCACACCGTATGGTCCCCAAAGTTTGCTAGGTCTCCCCAAGATGAGAAAGCACCAGGTCCAGAACAAGATCTCCAGAAAGCAATGCCCCGATTAACAGCCTGCACACAACCTGACCCGCTGACGTTTGAAGGCAAAAAAAAAAAAAAAAGTTGTTCAGTTAAATACAAGGTCCATCCACGAAGCCCCCTGCCCAAACGGAGACCCCAGAGTATTTTAAGGCATTTAAGGAACAGTATTGATTGGCGCCCGACATAATGGACTGGAAGGAACAACTGTGTCTGCAGCAGGCCGACTAAGCTGATCTTAGCTAAGCACTTGGTTCTATGTGGTCAAAGCTTTTGGTAGAGCTGCCCTCGATCAATAAGCCATTAGCAACCAGATGAGCAGACGCAGTGTATAACCTTAGCCCCGGCTGTCATTTCAACGTTTTATCTCCCCCTTTTGATGTCCACCTGGACATCCTGATAGTGCCTCAAAGGCCTCCCCCCACCACCAACGGCGACCTTCCCAGGGACGCATGGCTGCGTCAGGTTTTACAAACATGGCAGCCAGTCGTGAAATGAGATTTCAGTGCTCTCATTGTTCAGCTCCAGCCACCTCGCCGCCCTTAAGGAGGTACCTGTCCTTAGCGTCTGCTCGCACCAGTCCCAACAATCAGAAGAGCAGATCAATATAATTGAGAGCTGCGGAAAGGTGTTACGGGAAATATGATGCAATTAGTACAGGACACTACCGCCGTAAAACAGATGAGGGTTTAACTAAGTGTGGCGAAGTGTGATTGGCTCGCTAAAGTGGTGTTTACAGACGTTGGCAGGGGAAGCTTTGGTCCTGTAGTTCTCTCTGTGGATGACGAACACAGGAGGGGGAAAAAAAGCCACGATAAGAGGAAGGTCAGAGCTTGGATTAACTTGACGGCACCGATATCAAGCTCATTTTGAACCCCTGTGCATCGATGAAGCTCCTTTAAACAATAATTCAGCCTCCACTCTGCGGGATTGATTACAGCGTCAACAGTTAAATCAATTAATAGCTCGCGTTCCTTCGATCTCTTTATCGGAAAGCTTCCAGAAGGACAATCTCGCGTCTGTTCATGCATGTTTTATGTTTCACTTTGTCTTTGAATCCTCTTTGTTGAAACTGGAGAACAACCGAAGGGCTTGAGTCTGCACTCTGCTTCACCTTCAGTGTACAGGCCATTAACACCAACAGCTGAAAGTGCATGAAACCGATGCAGCTTTAAGCTACACCCATTGCTGACACAGGTGTGCAAACATACACACAACTTGACTAGTCCCTGTAGAGCAGTATTGCCAGTGGAAATTGAGCTGTGCTCTTAGCAATGCTTTTGGCATGTTTGGGGTCTTCTGCGTGAGGTGGGGTGGTGTTCATCCAGTATCTTGACCTCACTAACGCTCTTTTGGCTGAATGCAATCAAATCAAATGAGTGATAATAAAACCCACCTTGACGAGTTGTTGTTCACGGTCCAGTTCTTTGTTTGATTTGTTAGACAATTATAAAAGTTCTTTTGAAAAGCTGCTTTTCAGAGGATGAAAGTAAAATAATAAAACATAGATGTTGGATTATTTAACATGGGATCCTCGATCGTGCCGATTTGCCAAAGGCCATGTTTTACTTCAAAGCCCCAACTGTCAGCCTCGAAGCGTACTGCTGATATGTGACTGGAAGCTCAGATTTGAGTGCCCTCCAAAATGTGATCAAAGCTCAACATTTCCGAGGAAATGACAAAAAGTCACCTAATTAGACCACAAATAGAGTTAGTCTGACTGTGGTGATTATCTGCGTTGTTTATGTTGGCGCTGTCGTTGTGAATAAAGTTGTGTACAAATGAACGTGTTCGACGGCTCTTCCTCTCAGCAACCTTTCAAACGCTGCAGTCGAAGGGGGCATATTTACGCAGTTAAATATAACATGTATTTACGGGGAATAAATGCAAATAAAATCTGCCAAAGTACAAAGTGCCCTTCTTTGGGAAAATGATTGCAATTCAGCCCTTTAGCATCTCTGTTTCACAGCAGTGTTAATTCATGCCTAACTGCTATTTTATCTGAAAATTATGTTGTATTTTATTATTAATTATCGCAGTATTGGGCTTATTGCAGTACTGCTGCCCTCAGGGTTGCAATATGTAAATGGGTCAACTAATGACTTATTATTTTTCTGCTTTGAGCAATCTGACCAACCTAGAATTTCTGAAGACTACGATTTCCTGAAGGCCTGACTTGGCGTTTGATTGGTCCAATAAATCTGAATTATTTTGGGTAAAGTGAAGCAGCCTAGTTTTAATTCACGTCACGACGGGGTTTCGCAGATGTTGTAGAAATATACACTCATCATTAAAAAGTGTTGCTTCCAGAAGGAAGTGTGGGACTGCTATGTTGTTAGGAACAATGAGTGATGTGGTCAGTATTTATTGATCTACTCATACAGAAGTGGTGTCTCTCAGTACGGCGTCGGGTTTAACGCAACATGCCAGACGTCTCTGCATGGAGTTGTAGAGGTTCCTAATGGTGTCCTGTGATGATCCATCCCATGCAGCTTGCATGTTCTCACTCAGTTCTGCAGATGGTGTGGTAGGGGTGGAGTGTTGATAGAGCATCCAATAGCATCCCACACATTTTTAAGCAGGGACAGATCTGGTATGGCGCTGACCACAGTGTCTTCACACAGCTTCGTTGGTCATCTCCACCAACACAAAATTGGGATTCATGGATGATTCATGATTCAAGATGATTCATGAGGACATCACTGCTCACTGACAGTCATGGCTGTTTGGTGATTATGGCGCTTGTCCAACGATCCATTGGTTCTTCGTGGTTTGTATAGATCTCGCAGATCCTTCATGTCACTGTTGCATGCTTTCTTCTATCCACTTCTGCAAACAGTGTGCTATGGTGATGATATCCTCACCACCAGTTTGGTGTGCACTACATCGATAAGACCCTCCCGCAGCTCTATGATGTGACCGTCTTGAACTCTTCCAACTGCCTGAGTCCCTTTTGATCAAGTCAGGAAAGCAGGAGTAAAGGAGCAACCTTCTATCGTCAGTCAGGTCCAGCGATAAAGCCAAACCTTGCTTACGTCACATGTGCGACCGAGCGTGGAACTTGAATCGCGATGTCAAACCTACCCATTTCTGTTGGTTAATTGTTTGTTGTGATGTTTTTTGAGGACGAGTGTAATTACCATGTTCTGTTTTGTCCATTTTCTGAAGTATCATGTTTTGGAGGACACCGGTGACCCTGCTGCTTTTGTCGAACTAAGTGGCTCAGTTTTCGAGCCACCTGTTTTGTCAGTGCTATAACCTTTACGACCCCACTTTATGTCGATGCCCACGCTGAAGATGAGGAAGCCTGTGGTGATGTCAGTACATAATTACAGCTGGATGTGGCTTTTAGAGTCAAGCAAAATGTTGCTTTTGCATATTTATGCTTCAGGGTTGGCATTAAACTGCTGTTAACACCGAAGAGCAGCTTTTTTGCATGTAATCTGCAAAATTAAATATACCAGAAAAGCAAGCAACCTTTGGGCTGGAGAAATAATCCAGATTACGTTTGGGTTAAATAAGCGTCCTTCAAATCCCTGGTTCTGAATGAACACTTTAGGCATTGTAAGCATTCAGTCAAGACCAGGAAGCCATGATGGCACCAGTTTAATTGTCTGCACCCAGGTCAACTCACACTATTCTTCAGCCAGCCTGTATATATTGTACCTTTATGGTGCAATCGTTCGCTGACGGGTGACGTGGAAACAAAGGTTGTTTGTTTATGGCGTCCAGTGTGAAAGCGGTCCTGTGATCAGATTTTCCTTTTTTCTTTTATATGTAAAATGATCATTTGTGTATTGAGACCTGAGTGCCTCAGGGAGAGCTGGCAACCTCTCGAATCAGCTTTATATGTCAGGAATGCCTTGATACACCGGCACAAAACACACACAACCACAGAACCTACTCGTTCTAACAGTAGTGACGTTGTTGTGGTGCAGTGAAGCAACTGTGAGTAATTCATTGTGGAAAATCATACTTTTATAAAATGTATAACTGTTTTTAGAAGCTTCTGTTATTAAAATCCAATATTATAAAGCTTTTATTTCCTGAGATGTTGGTCATTTTGGCCCTGAACAGATCATTTTAAGTTCTGGGCTTCTATGACAAGCAGTTTTAGAGATTGGCATGAATCCAAGAGGCAAAATCAGGCAAAAAAATTATTGTCATATTGTCATATATTTTGTCAGAGTAATAAGCTATATTATAAAATATTATAAGATATATAAGATATATTATATATAAAATATATCATTTATTTATTGAACTTATACACTGCTTTTATACTTATAGATCTTCTTCTTTGTTCAGAAATCAATTTTTTGTCAGTTTCAAGTCTCTACATTCAAAAAACAGGCGTTTGGCAATTTTTGATAACATCTTGGTCACTTTCATCAAGAAAATAAACTTCTGATAGTAAGTTCACATCAAGTAATGACATATTTAAGATGCCAAAGGCCTTCCATAAAGATATCATCATATGCCATGTGACCCTCTCATGTAATTACTATGTTATTACATAAAAATGACAAAAACACACAAAAACACAACTTGTATAGTGAGGGCTGTAAGGGTTAATGCTATAACTCTGTTCAAAGCCTACATATATTCACATGTTGGACAGGTTTGCCCGTTGAGGAGCCTGTTAATAGTGCTCTGTTTGCTGGAGACTCTATAGTCTATAGACTGTAAACTGTTTGTTTTTTATGTTTGTTTTTGGTGACACTATTATTTACTTACTCTGTATGAGTAAGATACTGTTCCTGAGTCAGTTTAGGACTGTATTTCAGAACATTACCGGTTTCTCTTGTTTTACTATTTACAGGCCTGTGTTTTAAATAATCTTTTTTATTGTATTCTATAAAGCTTTGAAAACCTTGTTCAAATTCCAAAAATACTTCCTTTTTGGGTAGAAATGACACCCTCTGTTTAAGCGGCAGCCGTGGCCTGGTGGTTCGGGAACCAGCCGTGTGACTGGAAGGTTGCAGGTTCAATTCCCTGAACTGGCAGGACATGACTGAAGTGCCCTTGAGCAAGGCACGTACTCCCCAGCTGCTCCCCGGGCATCGTCGATAGGGCTGGGCACGTGTGCTCACTGCTCCCTAGCTCCCTACCTTTTCTCAGTCAAAATGTAAACAGATCTTGTACCCATGAACCATCTGTGGGCTTTACAGCCTAGTTTCCGAACTGCTTACTGGTACACAGTTATGTTGTAAACAGGACAGTAGGCACTGGTGACATTCCAGCTTTCTGCAGTTGGGTCGTTTGGATCAGTGCGGTTAATAAATGATGATTTATGCTGAGATCAGTCTCTGGCATCCTTGCTTGAGTTTGTCTCTGTATCATATCCCTGCGTTTTGCTTCTGCTTTTACAGTTTTATTGCTTTAAATGCCACCAAATATTACAAAAGGATAGATAAGGAGTGTTGACGTTGGTTTCGTTTTCTCATATTCAGATTTCACATTTCATAGCTTTCTGTTGGGCGGTGAAAAATATCATTGTTAACAACCAAGCTGATGTTTAGTTTTGTGCTGAAAGTGAAAGTCATTTTTATGGAGTGTTATAGTGTCGGCTATGAGAGCTGTGTCTGAGTGGCAAGTGGAAATCATCGAGGCCCAAGCACCGAGAGCGATAATGGTGCCAAAAGAAGTGTAATAAATATTTTTATATTGTCTGTTTTTTAATAATAGATGTGATGTGAAGGTTTTTGAACTAATTGACTAATTAACAGAGTGAACCATAATTCACCTGAATGTTGACATTAAACCCCTGAAGTATTTATTCGAACGATGCCATCAAGTTTCTGAACCGCAGTTTTTCAGCTTTTTCCTTCTCAGGGCAGGTGTGGCCGAGCCCATAAAGCTCCTAATGAGTCGCTGACCACAGAGTAGTCTCTGGCAGAACTCTCCAGAAAGAAGAGATCTGCAACCGGTCAATAAATATGAAACCCTCAGCGATCAGAGTTCACCATCAAATGCTCACCCTTCAAAGAGCAAAACCGGACTGATATGAATTATACAATATAAATACCTCAGCCTTTTCAGAAGCAGCATCTTCAAACACATGCCCCTTGGGCTATTGTGTCTTTCATATGGAAGAGGCTTTGAGGCCGGAGTCTTGTTCTTCTCACTCTTGTTTACTTTGAACCGTAGCTGAAGTTCAAAGGGTGTCTTGCTTTCTTTGCCACTTACCATTCGGAGCTAATTGGCAAAAAGCAAAGCACTTGAGGTTAGACGTTTTTAAGAGCGTTCAAAGTTCTGCCGTTGTTCCTGGAGCCTCGGCCCGTTTAAAAGGTTTCACTTGGTGAAGCTTAGATCAGGTTATGATGTATTATAGACAGAGATTTGCAAAGCATGGAGTCCATTACTTTGTATGCAGAGAGGCAATGACTCAAGTGTCATTATGATAAACAGAAACGAGCGTGCTGGGTGCTGTTTTGGGGGATTTGTGGTATCGTGGGGGTGTTTAGCAGCATGCTTCTGGCTTCCTTAGATGATTAGAGCTCCACCGGCATTCCCTTACACCGTGCACCTTATTCTCCCACGTGTTACCCTCCTCCTCCTTCCTCCACTTGCAAACCAGGCCTCTGAAAATCTCCAACCACACTTAGCCAAATAATTCTTGGACCAGCCACACGAACCGGGTCGCATGCTCAGACTCCAGACGACAGTGTCGTCAGTGTGTTCTCTCAGTTTGTGCCCAGAGGCTTGCATTTTTCATCCATGTTCAGATTAGTGTTGTGATACAACTGATAGAATGCCATGCATCTTTCACATTTCTCCTAGTTCTTTTGCCGCGCTTCCCAAAACGGGTCCTGGAAGACCCCATTCCCTGCCCGAACTCAGAAAGGGCTTTGTGGTTTAGCTGGATTAGTTGTATTGGGAGCAAGGTAAACACTAACCTGTGCAGGGTAGGGGTTCCCTAGGACCAGGGTGGAGAACCACTGTTCCAGTGCATGTGTAAATTATGCTGTAGCTTATGCCATGTCCATGATACATGATACAGGCATAGACAATCCCAAAAGGTTGTGAATCATAAATATGAAAGGTGTTACAAGTGTCTTATTGTATTATTGAGGTGAACCCAGATCTTCACCATATTTATTGAGGAAGATTTTCCAGTGTTTAGCAAATGTGTTGAAGTTTTAGGTCAAATGTGTTGCGAAATCTTAAGCACCACTGTGTTTGGATTCACCTTAAGCGTGCATTGTAGTTTGTAAGCACTGTTGACCCTGTTGTGACACAGTAATGAGCTCACATACATAACAAGGTGTCACTGTCTTGTCAGATTCCTGTAATAATGCTCTATCGAGGGATCTGGATTTTCCCATTAAGGGGCAGTAAATAGGACACGCTTTCAGACACACCTTTGGTTTATGAGAAACTTCTACTGCGATGACTTTCACGCGGGGAGGTGGAGCAAAGTTTTTTTACTACAGGACATTGAGATTGTTGACCGGTTTGCATGGGATTAGAAATCCCAGCCCAGATGTTGTGGTGGGAGTGAAAAAACAGTGGATAATATGTGGTAATTCATACGAAATGCGGACGGGTCGGCAAAACCCAAGGCTGCAGTGCAGAGCCTGTGTCCACAAAAGGTATGGGTGAAGCCGGCTGTGAGCATGCTGGTCCACAGCCCTCAAACGCAGCCCCTGCTGAATCTGCAGTAGGTAGGAACGTTTGATTGTGTGATGCACAATGACACTCAAAGCCTCCTCGATTGTATCGGTGCTGGGAAATGCCTCGAAACACTCCTTTTCAGAGGATATGGGTGAGATTTAAAGACATGTTGATTCACGTGGGACTGGGGTCATTTTACGGCTTGTTTTACAGCAGATTAAAGAGTCCAGGATCTGAACTGATGTGGGCGACGTGCGGTCCGGAAGATTGACTGAAGATTGCCTATTTAGGCGAGAATACAATCACAGAGAACCTCCGGTAACAATGACTTTACCTCCCCATGTTCAGATAATCCCGTTCAAATAGAGCTTTTGATATTTGAATAATACTCTAAATCACAGTTTATCTAAAATAACTGGCAAGAAGATTATAGCTTTCATTCTGTGTGTCCTCCCATTTGTGGAGCCGCATAATACACTTGACTGACAGCACTGGACTAAGGATTATTTCACGTTCCTGCTGACAGTCCTCAATAGAGTTTGCTCTCTCTCTCTCTCTCTCTCTCTCTCTCTCTCTCTCTCTCTTTCTCTCTCTCTCTCTCTCTCTCTCTCTCTCTCTGTGGTAGGAGAGGTCACTCTCCTGTGATCTCTATCCTGCTTGCTGGTCTCTGCTGCTGTCATCACTAACACAAGGACAGAGTAATCCGTGCCTTTGAGGTGTGAGGGAAAAAAGATTGATTCAGCCACTGTGCTGTTTCATTATATCTGTCCTTGACTGTTTCATCAGAGTAAGACTGACACAGCTTAGCTGATGTCCAGCCCGAGAAAGCATGTTAAACACCACTTTTCCGATTCCCCTGATACCCCTTCTGTGTAGTGGATTAATGTTCACCTATTGATGACACAGGCATTCGGTTGTGCGCTGAATGCGATGCTGTGGGGCCAATGCGACCGATGTTTCGGAACGCCCCATAGACCTGCGTACCTGGACGCCACATTGGCGGCTTTGGCCTGTTGCAGCAATACGTCAGCAGGTCCGACATATTTGTCCAGGCAAGACTGGAATGTAATAAAAAGCATGTAAACGAGGGTTTTGTGGATTGTACATCAATGGTTACATTTCTGAACCATTGCAGGGACTTTGACTCAGTAGAGAGGACTGTGCATCAGTGTTTGCATGAAGGTGACATGGTGGAAAATGGTTCGTTGTTGTAAGGAATTGTAAAAACTCAAATTTGAGCATGGATTTGGAGGATTTGCTTGGTTAATGTGTGTGAAAATGTACTTTTATAATTGAATGTCAAGGAAAAGTGTTTTTTATATTGTGGAAATAATGTCTTCTCTATACATCACCTGTGTTTTAGGCTTACTTGTGATTCCAGCTCATATGAAATAGTCATCAGTGTTGGCATAATAAAGCTCAAGACTAACCTTATACAGGGGTTGGACAATGAAACTGAAACACCTGGTTTCAGACCACAATAATGTATTAGTATGGTGAACTAGGGCCTCCTTTTGTGGCCAATACAGCGTCAGTTCGTCTTGGGAAGGACATATTTTGGATACATTCCGGGTTAACACCCCAACATCCCTTTCAGACAGCTTCCTCTTGCATCCACAGTTAATCCTGGTGGATGTGGTTGGTCCTTCTTGGTGGTGCTGACATTACCCTGGATACCGTGGCTCTTGATAAATTACAAAGACTTGCTGTCTTGGTCACAGATGCGTCAGCAAGACGTGCACCAACACTTTGTCCTCTTTTGAACTCTGGTATGTCCCCCATAATGTTGTGTTCATTGCAATATTTTGAGCAAAACTGTGCTCTTACCTGCTAATTGATCCTTCACACACTGCTCTTACTGGTGCAATTAATGAAGATTGGACACCAGGCTGCTCCAATTTAGCCATGAAACCTCCCACACTACAATGAGAGGTGTTTCAGTTTCATTGTCCAACCCCTGTAATTCACTCCTATAATTCATGCACTCCTGATACAGGTGATTTTGCTCATCGTGCATTATTGTCGTGTAGAGGTTGTCATTTTGTGACCTACAGAGTGCACTAAGCATTCCCTCCGTGAATGCTGCCATGATCAATTAGGAATGCAGTCCAGGCACATTCAGCAGGTCAAGCATTAGAAATAACTGCCCAAGATATGTCCCACATCTTTACACAGTAACTTATTACTTGACAGGCCTGAAAAAAAAAAAGAAAAATGGGGAACAATCAGGGCAACATATACTGCAATGGAGCTGAAATGCAATAATTGGTGCTGGAAATGAGTTCATACACGGGATGTTTTCTGAGCTCACTATTAAGGAGTGACTGACATATTAATGTAAATGTCATTACAGCCCATTTGCAGTGCAATAATGGATGTTTGATTCATGCAGCTGTTTTATTGCATCGTATTTCGTTTATTGTGTTACTGCTTTATTGCTGTTTTAATACTAAAATCAGCCTTTGTTTATGAGTGACAGAACACACTTTCAACCATGTGTGTAATAAAGCAGTGTTGTCCTTGGGAGTAGAGGTTCTGTGTGAATTACAGAAACAGCTTTGTCATGCATTAAATTAAACCCCACTCCAGTCCCTCTGAGTGTATTTCCCAGCTTTAGGCACTTGTTTTTTTTACAGACAGCAAATGGAATATAGATTTATTCATTATTCATCACCTGTAGTGGTTGTGCAGAGACATATCTTATTCATAAACTTTTTTATTGAGAGGTTCTGATTGAGTTTTAATTACTTTTATAGCATTTGTGTGCATCTTTGTCAGCAACTTACTGTTATTAATAACTGCTACTGTATAGACTGGTTTGGGGAATGTTATCACCGAGATGCAACCAGGGGGCAGAAAGCAGCTGAAAAAAACTGAACCACCCACCGAGAAGCTGGATGGAGAATGTTTAATATGATGAGGGGATCAGCTTGGTCATATATTCAGATGCGAGAACTAAATTATTCAGGTAATCGGTCCAAGCTACCGAGGCTTCCATGGTAATCTATGCCAGCCAGATCTAGTTAACAGACTGCAGTGTGTCACATGTTGTTTACAGTAGGTTTATAGTAGCTGTTCTGGTGGTATTAGCGTCAAAGTAAACAAAAATCATTACAAGTTCATATCATTGATCACTTCAACCATTAATCTGGTGGGGCAGCGGTGGGACCCGGTGGTTTGGGAAACAGCCTTGTGACTGGACGGTTGCTGGGTCAATTCCCTGAACTGGCAGGACATGAACAAGACACTATACTCCCCAACTGCTCTGAGCATGTGTGTTCACAGTATTCACTGTTTGTGTGCGTGTGTGTGTGTGTGTGTGTGTATGTGTGTGTGGTTGTGTTAAATTCAGTGAACACATTTACATAAAAAGTAATATTTGATTGAATGAAACGCTTTCCGTTAATTAAGCACGGTTTGGATTTCCGATGTTTCGTTTTAAGCTGTAGTGACCTGTGGTAGCTTAGTGACACTGTGCTACCGCCATGCTGTTAACATTGTTGAATAAATGATAGACAGACTCAACAAAACCACGTAAAGTGGGAAGAGTATTTCTATAATCAGTCTTTAATCGCTACAGTCATATGACCGAGTACAGAAGCAGAGCACTTTTGCCCCCTGGCTGCGGGCATCCAGTAACCCGTCTTTTCTTTAGTCCAAAGGGAAGCTCGTTCCCATGCTCTCTGCAGTCTAATGAGATGAACTGCTTCTTCCAGCGAGAAAAAGTGCTCTTCAAGGGTTACCAACCCAAAGCTGCTTATCTATCAGAGGAAGCATCGTCATTAATACCTTTCAGAAGTGCAAACTTGCTTGCGGCTGCTTTCAGATGATCTTTGGGAGAGTTTTCCAACGAGAGATTGGGGACATTAGTTCAAGTGTCATGCTTGGCAAAGTCCAAACAATCAGGATGGGGGGGAAATGGGAATCGGGGGTAGAGTGTGAAAAACACCGGTGCTTGGCACGGGAGGGGGGTGTTGACTTCTCCGCTTGGATGTGTCCCCTTCGTGATGGATTCCCTGAAGCAGAAAGAGTGTGGCTTTGGAGAGATTGATGACAACCACGCAGAGTCCCATTAGAACTCCTGAGCAGGAGCAGGAACTCCGTCGTGGTCTTGTGTACAGTAAAGGAAACCATGCTGCTGTCACCTGGGTTTACGATGGAGTGTCAGGAGAGTGCTTTGCCATCTCGGTTTAAAAAAAACGACAATATTTATGAGCTGAGGTTGGAGATTTGCGGGGTTGGAATGATGAATCTTTAATTGAATGCATTAGACTCATTCATTGGTCATGGTGTAATTCGGTTCCCAAGATAATGATCCTCAAATGATTGAAAAAAGGGAAATATCAGATAAATAAAGGAATTGGTGGATGTGGTTGATCAGAGTGATGAGAATCGGTGTGACCGTTTCTGCAGTCGTGAAGGGACGCAGCCTGGCATTGTGAGCTAATGATGCGGAAAGTTCACTAAACGCCAAGCCAAAGAGCGACACTCTTAGGCAGTGTGGTTAAGCGAGGGGGAGGTCTTTATGGAGTGTGTAAGTTGCTGTTGCGGACACAAGAATGAGCATTAATCTTTGGGTTCAAGTCTCTAACTGTCTCCCCCGTCCGCGGGGGGCCGAGGGTCTTACACAATGGCCTCGTGCACAATGGGCCTGTGTTTTAGTGGAGTGCACACGTTAATCAGTGATCAGCCTGTCAATACTACTTCACGCTTTTCCGCCATGCGTCTTCTTTTATTTATGTCCTCGTTTATATTCATTGTCTCGGGCCATTTTATCTTCTCGGAGTCTGCAGACTAATGGATCGCTTCATTTATGCCCTTCTTCCTCACACTTCTTTCTTCCCATCAACGTTTCGCGATTCATCTCTGGGAAAGAATGGTTTTGCTGTGTTGTTTATTTGTTTGTTTTTCTCCAGTTATTGTGTAATATTGGAATTCTAGTCAGGTCCAGGATCTTTTGTTCTCTGTATCTGCTCCCTCTCTCTCTCTCTCTCTCTCTCTCTCTCTCTCTCTCTCTCTCTCTCCCTCTCTCTCTCTCTCTCTCTCTCTCTCTCTCTCTCTCTCAGCATTAGTTTTCCAGTGAATGACAGCTCTCTTAGACTTAGGGGCAGGCATGACCTTAGGATGAGTATATTTATTAAGCAGCATCTTCTACACTGTTCCTCTGTGGTGAAGATGTGAGGAATGGCGTGGGTTCTATCAGGACTTACTCAGGGCTACACTCCACTTATCCTTCATGCTTTCAAGATGGACACAAAACGATTAGGGCTCAGAAAACACATCATTTCTGACGTAGTTGTTCTAGAAAGAATAAAGTAATAGTCACATTACCAGGCTGAACTGTCTCAAATCCGGTTTTCCCTTTAATGTGTCCAGATCGGAATTTTTCAGGGCTGTGTGGACATTCCGAATCGGATCTTTTCAGATCGGATTTGAGCCACGTTCATTGGATTTGTGGGAAAGAGTTGCATTTCATGCATCTTCTTGGCTGCATGTCTGCTCTTAGTGCTGTTGGGGACAGAAGCCAAAGCCCTTATGAAAGTCTGCTCACCAACAAACTGGAAACTGAAGTTCAGGTTTTAAAAACATATTTTAAAAACATATTTTTAACATATTGATGAAACCTGAGTAGCTTATAATCCAATTGTAGCATTTGGCTCAAGAACACAACCAGTGCTCGTTTGGGCTACTGTGCGTGTGGAGATCTCCATATCGAGGTAGGGGTTCCTCATATGGACGTCTGTTCGCGTCGTAACCAGCAACCTGATTGGCTGTTTTTGTTGAAGGGAGGGACTTTAAATGTGAGTGAAATGCCATGTTGAATGTGACGAGCACAGCTCGTAGGCGACGTGCATAAACATGGGCTGTTCCAGGGACAGATCCATGAACATTTATGTGCCTGAAGCATCAGATAACCAGTCAATCTGAGCAAAAAAAAAGCAGGTGAGGAATGTGAGGCTCGTCATGTGAACATAGCCTATTTGCATCAAGGTACAAAATATTAATATTTAATAAGATGGTAAATTTTCATCTACATTGGCATTAAAGTTTTCAGTTCATTTGTCTTCGTTTATTCTCTGCATCTTATGCATCCTCTCTCTTTCATTTCCACAATTTGTTTCCTCTCCATCTCTTCTCTGTAATGTTAGATTATCCCTCTTCTCCCACCTCTCTCTCTCTCTCTCTCTCACTCTCTCTCTCTCGCTCTCTCTCTCTCCTCTTCTCCTTTCCATGTAATGGGTATGATCCTCTTAGGCACGGACTAGCATAATGTTCACTCTTAAAGCAAATTATCTTCAGAGTGCTCTGGGATTACGCTTCCTTTCATTAAATCAAAAATTCCCTTCCCATTTCGACTTTCTCCACCCTCCCCTTCTTCCCGTTCTCTCCGTACATACCACAGTAATACAATTAAGATCTATAAGCTCTAGACACGAACAAAGAGCAAGAAATAGAGGGATTATTCCATGCCTCAGTGAGAGCAGGAAAGTCACCTGCTGTTTGTGTCATGTCCCGGACGTGGGGAATGTCAATGTGCAGGCCACGGTTTCGGGAGCTCCCAGCTCACTGGGCCCCAGACGGAGGAGCAGAATGACACTGCTGGACAAATCCCAAGCTTTTTTTTATACTTCTCAATCCTGACATGGAAGGAGTTGGAAGGCATTGAAGTTTTTGTCCCTGTCTGCAGTGTCTGTTTGTGATTGGATTGTGTGTATTTCCAGCCAGGCGATGCTCGTCCACACTGCTGTCTCAAGAAGCTCACCTTGAAGACTAGATCGTGCCATGGTCGGTCTCATCTCCAGATCTATCCCTGATTGAAAATGTGTGGGATGCTGTGGATGCTCTATCAACACTCCACCCCTACCACACCATCCTGCGGAACTGAGTGAGAACATTCAAGCTGCATGGGATGGATGATCTGAGACTTACCATTAGGAACCTCTACAACTCCATGCGAGACTGAGTGTTCGTTAAACCCGGCGACTTGTGTAGCTCATATCAGTCTATCTTTATCTTCCTTCCCAGTAACACTGCAATCCCACACTTCCTTCTGGCTGCATCTATTTTTGAGAACCCTTGTAGAAACCTTCTAAATAATTTCAGATAACAGACAGGTGTTGGCTGATTGATTGCATCTGGGGTCAGAGATAAACCATGTTCAGACCAGCAGCTTATACGCTGTTTCTTGGAGGATTGACTTCTTTGGACTCCACTTTGGATCACAGTACAACCTTTCCCCAGATGGTGTTCAGCTCAGAACTAAGGGTCAGAACTGAGGTTTTCTGAAGAAACAGCGATAAATCTACGACACTGCAAATATAATAGCTTACCGAAGATGCTGTTGCAGCTGTTGTGTTCTTTCAGTTCCGTTCTGAATCCTGTCTGTCTGGAGCTGAAAATAACAGAAAAGGTAGAAGGAGCTTCAAAAACGAGCTTTTGCATCAGGCTCAGCATAAAAATGATCTTTTTGGGGAACATTCAGAAACGGTGGTTTATGGTGCACGGTGGTGCAATTACTCATGCGTGACTCATTATTTGTAACAACACATTAGAAGCCGTGTCTTTGTTGTCTTCCTTGACAGAGTGAAGTTCTCTGATTAGCAATGCAATTTGATTTCTTGCCTGCCTCGCTTAATGTCGTAGCTTTCTCTGCCTTTCTTTCTTTCTTTCTTTCTTTCTTTCTTTCTTTCTTTCTTTCTTTCTTTCTTTCTTTCTTTCTTTCTTTCTTTCTCTCTCTAACTGATGCTTTTAAGCTATGCTGTCTCTTAAGCAGCGTTGAGCAGGAGAGAATAATTGGCTTTCACTGAAGCAATTTCTTCTGATGCAATTGAGCCAGTGTGGAACAGGGGTTAGTGGTTTATTAGGCCAGATACAAAATAGGGAATGTAATGTCATATTGGATTCTTACTGACAGTATGAGGCGGTACCAGTGTGTAAAACAGGTGCGTGTGTGTGTATGTCCCTTAGAGGAGTTGTGTGGTTGTCCGGTGTTTCATCAGACACTTGGGACTCCACCCTTTTCGCACCCATGCAGCCGGTTTCCGATGTGTGCTGTGTAGCTCTCATTTTCATTCTTATCATATAACAGGTCAGTAATCCAGCTCTGTAGTAGTGATGGCCATTAAGACTCCCAGATGGTCCACATTTGGTTCATTCCAGGGTCCTACTAATGGACTTGGTAGGATGAATGAACCTAACTTTGCTAAATATTGCAATTAGATGAATATCAATGTGCGGTAAAATACGCAGTGAGCACTTCTGTGCATTGCAGTATTCAAGCTTAATGCATTAGATCTAATAATAATGATAGAGTTATAGTTACAAGTATCTTCAAATGTATGCAGTTCAGACAAGTACAGAATCTGATATTTCTATGAATTTGACCATGTTTTTATATATATAAACACATCAAAGCATAGGAATCTTGATAGAAACCAATAATCTAGTGTTTCCGAGCTGAAAATGCTTGACCGCTGTGCAAATAAAGCAAAAATGCAATTATTGAACTTGTATTATTATTATTACTATATATCATGTACTGATCACATCATTACTGTGTAGGGAATGTAGAGCACAGCTGAAATACCCTGTAAATGGATTCCTGCTACTGTAGTTTGGAGTAGAGCTTTGCCTTTTTCTGAGCTTGGTTTTGATGCGTGTATCCAGTCTGTAGGCTACTCCGATCTTGAGTTATGAAGCCGAGAACACTGGTGTGTAGCTAGAACCCGCAGCCTGCAACGTGCATGCATGGGTTTATGGTGTTTACGGCGTTTTATGAATTGATACAGCATCACAAATATGATATCACTTTATACTGGAGTGTATGCATATTTTCGACACCCCAAACATGGCGTGATTAAGCGGTCTCAGGAAATGTACTGGGTCCGACACAGGACCATCGGAGTGCCCCTGAGGACTACACCGGGAAACATGGTTGTAGAGAGTGCATTTAGCTGCACTCAAGCAAATTAAGCGTGGCATGGCTGTAAATTATTCCCACAATACGCTAAAGCCTTCCTAAGCCTTCCTCTCTGCCTCCATCAGGCCAGCCTTCTCAGCCAGCCCGGGCTATATGTCAGTGGGAATGGGGCTCTTAAGCACGAGATGCAACAGCACCAGTGAGGGGGGGTGGGGTGCGGGGGTGCAGGGGCACCAAATGTGCTGTTAATGTGATGCTCCAGAACCCTCGTTCTTATTCATGGGGTGTCAGAGCCAAGCACAGGCACTCTGTGTTCCCGTGTGAGCAATCCAGAAGCTGGGATGAAGGCCCATGAGGATGGTGTTGTTCATTGGAGGGTTGGCCCCTCTCTCTGCTCTCCGTTCTGCTCTCTGCCGCTCTGCTCTCTTATGTCTCCACTTTCCCCCGAGTTCTGCTTCATTCTTCTTTCCTAGAGTGCTGCTCCCTCTTCCAGGCAACCCTTGTTGGAGTTAAGTGGAGCAGTATGAACTCTGAATATAGGCCTTATGTCCACAATCCCTCCCGCTTTCACTGTACGTCTTACATTTCTGTGGCCCACAGTTCATGGTACGTCTGAAATGTAGAAAAAAAATTGTGTTTTCTGACGTCTTCGGAGTCAGAATCTAAGCACTTTGGAGCTTTGTGTGTGTAGTGGCTACGTGAAGCTAAGAACGGTGCACATTCATACGAGAAGTGTCAGGTTTTGTTTGTCCTCCTTTGAAAGGCTGCCTGCTTTTTGTGCTAACCTTACTTTGGGGCAGATGGAGGAATGGGGTCGGCTCTGAAGAATACTAATGAAACCAGACATATTCTATAGACATTCCGAGACTCCGCTGGGGGAGCATGTAAAGATGTCACTGCATTTGTTGTGATGCAAGGTCTGGAGTGGTTGGGCTTCCGGGATCTTTCTACGCGAGCGGAATCTTTAGGGTTATAAACTGCCTTTTCTGCTGTGTCATGTGATGCTACAGGCCCAGATTATTTGTATGTTGTGTAATTTCTGGAGTTCTTTGCTACCAACCACATGACTTACTGAGTAGGGCAGGTACACTATACGGTCAAAAGTACAGTTTGAGTGTTTGTTGTGTAGAATTCTCTAAATTTAAGGTCCTAAAATCCTAAAATTAAAATTAATTGAGGCATAATTATTACACTTGGCCAATATGAGTCAGTATTACATAGCTGTGAGTGGCGAAAGGGTTAGTATCTCAATCAATCAGTGAACATTAGTACATTAGAAATATTCACACAAACCTGGTTTGACCCTCTTGTGCAGCAATGATTGCAACTAATATAAATTACACAACTGGTGGGTTTAGGGGATTTAATGTCCCGTTGTGTAAAAATACTGTAAAAATCCTGCAGGAAGGTCTGGCACAGTAACTGGTTTTGTTTGGATGATAATTTGTCCCAGAAATATTTGCAATTATTAAAATTTTCATATTCAGATCATTTTATGCCACTGATTTTATATTTATATTATAGCAAGATAATGCAGTTTCACCCTCTTAAAGAGAAACGAACCCTTAATTATTAACAGTATTTGGATTTTTTTTATATAATAAATGAATGAAACATATCAAGCCAAACTGTAATTGATAAACTGTAATTGGGTAACTTTCCCAAGACTAAACATTCAGTAAATGAAATACATTTCTTGCATTGGTTAAAATATGCACACAGTTGTGAGAAAAGCCTGCATTTCCTGTGAGAATAACCCTAAAAGTGAACTGGACAGATGGGCGATTCACATTATGCTCCTGTAATGGAATCGGGTCTGTTTTCTTCATCTGGCCTGAAAGAGCATCATCAGTTTAACCCATGAACCCTGGATACTGGCACTGTTGCCGAAATCAAGTTAGTACGACTGGTATCAGTCATCCTGTCTATTAGAGTGGGCAGTCTAAAGCTGGGGTAACACTATGTATTTTATGTCTGATTGTCTGTCTGACCGAGTCCGTGGTCAGCTCTAGTCTGCAGACAGAGCTGGACAGTTGGAGGGAGTGAATCAGTCTGAATGGGTCTCATCATTAGTCGATAATAAGGAAAATGAGTAAATACTACTTCCTTCCCACCCGCGAACTTTCTCAGTTCAGTGGCAGGTGGAAGTGTGTGATCTGTAGCCGTTTAGTGTGCGATGGTTGTTTGCGGCGTTAAATGGGAAATTCCCAGTCTGTTTATGATCTGCTCTGACTGTGAACCCACGGCTTAAGAGCACAGGTTTCTGCAGAGGATAACCTCAAGAACTGAAAGGTAATGGACTGTTTAAAGTTGTTTCATTCGATCACAAGCGTGGGCTGTAAGCATCTCTCTGAAGCGTTGAGCAACTCATTGAGCATGCGGCAGTTGATTGAATCTGTGAGGTCCGGCCTAGCCTTAAGCTGGCTGAACAAGAGCGCAGGAGACCAGGCGGCTGAAATATTAAAGAGGGTTCACAGAGAGATTCCCTCCTAGAACTGGTTGCTTTGATGCAGCCCCAGCCCAATTTGATCGGACTCGTGCTGTGCCCCTGGGGGACATCATATCAAAACCATACTGATAGGATGTCACCAATGAGTATTGTGTGTGTGTGTGTGTGTGTGCAGGAACTTCACTTGTGTCTAGGATTTTGAACTGGGAAAGTTTTGCTTTTCCCAGTGAAGTGAAAAGTGCTCTTTTGTTCCTGTCAAACTCCAGCCCCCTTCGCTTTGTCCCACTGCTAGGTTATGTCCCATGGCTTGGTCCTGTCATGTCAAAGGCTTCCTGCTAGTGCCGTCCCTTTCATAGCTCCCTATGGAATGGGCTGTCGCTGAACATGTCTCCCCCCGTTCGACCAGAAAAAACACACACATGGAGTTTTAGAACTCCTTCCCGTCGGGAGCTTTCTGTGGCCCACTCCGGCTCTGGATCGTGTTTACCCCCGTGTCAGTTGCTTCTGAAGCGCAGTGAAGGAGAAGTCAGCGAGCGAAGGGAAGTGTGTGACATTGTGACAAGCAGAGTGCACGGGTGGGGGTGTCCATTTGTATTCTAATGGGAGGGGTAGCCCTAGATACGCTTAGGTGACTGGAAAACATGCAGGGGAGAGGAAGCGGTGGTGCATCACCGGTCTGGTCGTGCTCTGCAGCTGGTTCAAATGCGTCCTGCCCAGGGCGAGGTAACTCCCGGTCATTTTGGAGGAAAGAGAAAGATGAGCTGGACTGCTTGAAGGATAAACACATATGTCTCATGGGGTTTCTAAACTTTCGCTTCATGGAAACAAGTGGGATTTGAAGGGAATGAACTGGGTCTCAGGCTCAGCGGAGTGTTTGGAGAGAGGACTGCTGGGCAGTGCTCAGCAGGAAACCCTTATTCTGCTGAAATCAAGGCGCTACTCGGCTGTGCAGACCCCCTTAAGATCACAACAGGCTGGTTCAGATTCCTAAGAACGGTGGAATCTGAGGCTTCGGGGAGTTACCAAATTGTCAAACTTCTGCTTTCAAG
Organism: Acestrorhynchus altus; assembly: GCA_034509495.1. NCBI lineage: Eukaryota > Metazoa > Chordata > Actinopteri > Characiformes > Acestrorhynchidae > Acestrorhynchus > Acestrorhynchus altus. The sequence goes on along the minus strand of CM067504.1, from coordinate 4,688,016 downwards.
CAAACTTCAGCTTTCTTACCCTCCGAGCACGACACTATTAGTTTCTTTATCTTCAGCTTTAGAATCATAAAGGCAGGTAAAATGACAGAACCCACGGAACAACTCCTGACATTCCTTTATGCTACAGTATGTTCCTTAGGCACGACCAAAGCTGAAACTAATTTCATTGTTTGTTATCCGAGCTGAATCGGGTGCGTTCGGGGAGGTGTCGGCACCGCCGTGTGATCATCTGACAGGCGCTGCCTTTCCCGAAGCCGGGCGATTCAGAGGCATCAACACAGAGATGTCACGTTTTAATGTTCTCTTCTTACGAAATAAAGCTTCTTTGTGGTGCCAGAGAAAAGCGAAGTCATTGTGTTCCTCCTGCGGGCGTGATGTTCATGAGGCATGAGAGAACTGGCTGGAGAAGCAGCGATCGCCTTGACAGTTAGGAAGAGCTGCGCCAAGTCAGCTTCTCATATTCTCTCAGGCAGCAGCAGATAAGGCTGTAAACACTAAACAACAACATCAACAACAATATCAATCATTTCAAATTGTCAAGAGTGTTATGGGATATTAGTGCTTTCTTCCTTCGGGAAAGTTTCTTTCCAGATGGACGTGTGGGATTGCAGTGCTGTTGGGAATGAAGATAAAGGTCGCCGGGAATAATAACGGATTATAAATGTAGACTGATATGATCAATATTTATTGATCTTCACATACATACACATGATCTACACGTTCCCAGTTTTTGCAGCATGACAGCAGGCCTTGTGGACGTGTGGTGCATGACAACAAAAGCATGTTCTTGGTGCTGACCACGGAATTGTTGATGCAGGACTCAGTGGTGATCAGTGTGTATGTAGTCCTGCATTGTGCTGTTGTCTGGATGACGTCCGTAGTCGTGGCTGTCGGGTCACTCTGTATGTCGGACAGTCTGTCAGTTCTCCTCTCCGTGGTTCTTGAAGGTCTCCCAGATCCTTCTTGTCACTGGTGTGTTGTAATATCCACTAAACCAGTATGGGATGCAGAACGTCAATAAGACCATCCTGAACCCTCTTGAACTTTTCCAACTGCTCAACAGGCTCTCTGAGGCTTACTTCGCTTGGAGAGGATGCAATCAACACAACAGTACGAGTCGGAATGGATTAATTGGGAATTATTGATTATTTTTGATTGATTTGCATAAACAAAAGTAAAGTTCCATCACATGCATCGTACAAACTGCAGGACAGCGGGCGTGAGAGCTGCTTATCAGTCTAAATGCTTCTGTGGCTGTACACTGCAGAGAACAACTCTGAGAGAGAGAGAGAGAGAGAGAGAGAGAGAGAGAGAGAGAGAGAGAGAGAGAGAGACAGAGAGAGAGAGAGAGAGAGAACGAGAGAGAGAAGAGAGACAAGAGAGAGAGAGAGAAAGAGAGACAGAGAGAGAGAGAGAGAGAGAGAGAGAGAGAGAGAGAGAGAGAGAATACACCTCCACTCTCAATTGCTTTTAGGGTTGAACAAAAGAACAATGATGTTCCGTGCTTAATCAAGCTCCATCCTTCACTGTCAGCCTATGTGTGTGTGTGTGTGTGTGTGTGTGTGTGTGTGTGTGTGTGTGTGTGTGTGCGTGTGTGTATTCTGAGGTTTGTGCATTTGCATGTCTGTGTAGGACTGAGCATACACGTTTGCTTGTTTGCAGATGGAGTCGGCCGGGGGAGCTCTGCTCCGACCCCCTTCAACACACACATACATGCACAAACAGGGTGACTGGCATTAAAGGATGACGAGTTTTCCAGAAGAGTGTTGTCGCTGCAGAAACACCAAGACCAAGACAAACACAGACTAGCTGGAAATGAAAGCGGGACAGGCGAAGTGGAGCGGAGGGAGTGGGAAAGTGAGACCGAGGTGACGTCAAATGTAGCAGAATAAGAGGATAAATTGGTGTAAAAATAAAAGATTATTATTATTTATAAATGATTTATAATAATAGTGATTCGTTTCCCTGAATTTTGCTCAGTTTATGGACATTTCACTGGAAAGGGATACGGGATACTGGAATCAGTAATGGGGAAAATGATCATCTTGGTACCGGACAGACTCAACAGATATGAGCATGTATTTTTAAATCTTTAAGAGCAAAATGCAGGAGCAGGAGTTCACATGTATGCACAGATATTAATTTTGCGTACCATTATTGGCTGACAATTCCACACAAATGAAATGTGTTCGGTCACACAACAGGAATCACGTCGGTTCATCACACTTTCCCAGCAGTGGTGCCCGCCCACCCAGCGTGTGTGTTCTTGGACTGCCATTCTGTGTAGATCAGTGCTGTGGTTACTCAGCAAAAGGTGCTGGATCCTCTTTCATGCATTCGATCTGTGTGGAGTTTCATTCCCATCTCAGGAATCAGGAATCCTACAGTTTTCATGTTTAAAAAGAAACCTTAATGGCCGCTGCTGTAGTATTTCGGAGACATGAAGAAATAAGTGAAGTAGGACTAAAGGAAGTGTCAGAATCTTAATCAATGGTTTGAATAATAATGCGGTTAATATGCTTTTTAGTCTCCAGTCTCCTTTACATTGGTCAGCGCTGACCGTCTGCAGCTCAGCAGCGGAAATGAAGTAGTCATGGAGAGGAGACAGCACTCACTAACAAGAGGCTTCATCCAGATGACCGATCAAAACAACAGACAGAAGGAAGGTCCTGCCAGCGCAATCACTTTATTTTGCCCTGAGTTTTGAAATAATGAAGAATGCAAGAGTGCAAAGAGCTGGAAGACACGTCCTGGAGCCTGTAGTCTTTTAATAGGCTTTTATTTCTTATTATTATTGAATATATAGCACATTTTCTTTCATCATATTTAATTAATTTATTAATTTATTGATTGATTTTTGACTTTCACATCAGCTCAGAGCAGTGGACTGGAGACGTGAAACACAGAGAAGGACATTTTAAAGGGAACTAGTTTTGCGGAGCCCAGAAATATGGCTGTAAGATCTGTGTTTCCTCTCCGTCATCACGGTCCGAAAGGAAAGGACGAAAAAGCTGTCACATAGCAATTCAGAGCGCTCGACTCTTCCTTGGTTTCTGTTTCTGTGGGTTTTTTTTCTCTTTATCTTCTCATAAATGTAGTGTTGCCTTCATGCTCCATGTCCCTTTACCCCCTTTATTTATGAGCTGTGCTGAACGGCAGGGCTTCAGATGATTTCTTCTAAGTCAGTGGGGTGACTTTGTCCGTGTTTTGCCCATTGGGACCTCTCTGCTTTCTCTCTGACTTCAGACAGAACACACACACACACACACACACACACACACACACACACACACACACACACACACACACTCGCACACACACACAAATAGGGCTTTGCATTAATAAAGCAGTAATTGTCCAGTTCTGCACACACTGTGATGATAGGACATGAGTGGGCACTGAAGCAGATGTTAGAATGGATAAAACACAGATGCACACACACACACACACACACACACACACACACACACACACACACACACACACACACACACACACACACACACACACACATGAATATTGTGTGTGCTGGAAGCCACTGGGGTGGATGTGGTTTATCTGCACGCTGTCTGAGTAGGGCTGTTGGCTATTACAGTCATGCAGGCTCCTGTTGAGCGCATCCATCACAGCACGTTCATAATCATCTGAGAACTGAATCCGTAGATTATTGTCAGGACGTTCGGACAATACGGATGATACCTGATCCAGTTGTATGTCTTAAGTGGTGAGATTCGTCATGTGTCAGCCGGGTGAGGCACATTTTGAGGCAGGCTGGCAGGCTGTGGTCGGATACAGTAGACATGGTAGAAGGTTGAATGTGCTGCCTACTCAGCAGGTTGCAGATGTCTCCATGTAATCAGAGAGTGTGTGCAGGACTGGGCATGTACAGAGGTTGAACAATGAAACTGAAACATCTGGTTTTAGACCACAATAATTGATTAGTATGGTCTCCTTTTTGCGTAATACAGCGTCAGTTCGTCTTGTGAAGGACATTTTTGGATACAATCCGGGTTAACACTAACATCCCTTTCAGACAGCTTCCTCTTGCGTCCACAGTTAATCCTGTTGGACGTGGTTGGTCCTTCTTGGAGGTGCTGACATTACCCTGGATACCGTGGCTCTTGAAACATCACAAAGACTTGCTGTATTGGTCACAGATGCGCCAGCAAGACGTGCACCAACAATGTGTCCTCTTTTGAACTCAGGTATGTCACCCATAATGTTGTGTGCATTGCAATATTTTGAGCAAAACTGTGCGCTTACCTGCTAATTGAACAACTGCACTCTGCTCTTACTGGTGCAATTAAGGAGATTGACCACCAGGCTGCTCCAATTTAGCCATGACCTCCACAATAAAAATGACAGGGTTTCTTTCATTGTCCAACCCCTGTATATCAGGAGGGGGTCTTAACATGATTTTTAATAATTGCCTTAAGTTAGGCCTGTCGTGATAACTCTGAATGATATTTCGTACACAGTCTTATTCCGAAATGGATTTAAATTAAAATTATAGATTCTACACACAAAATTACATTGACAAAGTGAGAAAAGTATCAGAAATCTTTGCAAATAAACACAAAAAATATATAAAGCCTTTACTCAGTATTTTGTTGAAGCACTTTTGGTAGCAGTTACAGCCTCTGGAGCAGCTTGTCATCAAGGTTGTCTCTGTACATCTCTGCAGTCATCTTTCCCTCGACCCTGACTAGTCTTCCAGCTCCTGCTGCAGAACAACGTCCCCACATATATAAACAGGTGTGTACTTTTCCAAATGATGTCCAATCGACTGCATTTACCACAACTGTCCAATCAGGATGAAGGATGACCAGTGGGCTCGAATGCATCAAATTGCAAACCTCAACTAAAACAATTCATTGTTGTTACACACATTTATACAGTGGTTTAATAATGTCCCCCTTTTAAAGAGGGACTTTAGAGCGATATCATTTTCCACTCCTGTTTCCTTCCCTATAAAGAGTTTCACTATAGTCTTGTGAATGGCAGGAGGAGGTGGACCATGGGGCTTTGTGCTGGTGGACAATCTAAGCATGTCCCTCTACAGACTGTTCTCCACCCAGTGAGCAGAGAAAGAGTTTCTCAGCTGGACATCTGTGACAAAAACCTTTTATTACTGCACTTTCACCTCCATCTCTCTCTCTCTCTCTCTCTCTCTCTCTCTCTCTCTCTCTCTCTCTCTATCTCTCCCTCTGTCTCTCTCTCTCTTTCTCCTCTCTTAATCTGTCTCTCTTGCTCTCTCTCTCCAGTCTGTCTCCCTCGTTATTTCTGTCTACCTCTCAGTCTCTCTTAGACTCTCACAGTTTGTTTCTCTCTCTCTCTCTCTCTCTCTCTCTATGTCTCTCTCTTTCTCTCTCAGTCTCTCTTTCATGCTCTCCATTGATCTCTTGCTCTCTCCCAGTCTGACTCCCTCATTCTTTCTGTCTCTCTCGGTCTGTCTCTCTTATTCTATCTCTCACATTCTATTTCTCTCTCTCTCTCTCTCTCTCTCTCTCTCTCTCTCTCTCTCTCTTTCTCTATCTCTCCCTCTGTCTCTCTCTCTCTCTTTCTCCTCTCTTAATCTGTCTCTCTTGCTCTCTCTCTCAGTCTGTCTACCTCTCAGTCTCTCTTAGACTCTCACAGTTTGTTTCTCTCTCTCTCTCTCTCTCTCTCTCTCTCTCTCTCTCTCTCTCTCTCTCTCTCTCTCTATCTCTCTCTTTCTCTCTCAGTCTCTCTTTCATGCTCTCCATTGATCTCTTGCTCTCTCCCAGTCTGACTCCCTCATTCTTTCTGTCTCTCTCGGTCTGTCTCTCTTATTCTATCTCTCACATTCTATTTCTCTCTCTCTCTCTCTCTCTCTCTCTCTCTCTCTCTCCTCTCTCTCTCTCTCTCTCTCTCTCTCTCTTTCTCTCTCTCTCTCTCTCTCCTCTCTTATCTCTCATTTCTCCATCTATCTCTTGCTCTCTCTCCAGTCTGTCTCCCTCATTCTTTCTGTCTATCTCTCTCAGTCTGTCTCTCTTAGTCTATGTCTCAAAGTCTATTTCTCTCTCTCTCTCTCTCTCTCTCTCTCTCTCTCTCTGTATTGTTTCCTCTCACTCTCTCTAAGGGAAGGTGTAATGGGGTAGCAGTTCAGGGTGATCACTGCATCCTCCGTCCTGTAAGACAAAAGCAGGGCTGGGAGGGTGGAGGATGGAGGGTGGGCGCTGCCTGCCAGAAACAAGAGATGGTGTCTAGTGTTAGACAGCGAGAAAAAGGTGAACAGGAAGAAGTGGAAAGCTGACTGATGTGATTAGAAAGAGATAGAGTCTGTCTGAGGCTGTGTGTATAAGTGTGTGTGTGTGTGTGTGTGTGTGTGTGTGTGTGTGTGTGTACAAGCTGGTTCAGAGCAATATTGCTGTCTGGAAGAGGATTTCATACATTAAAGGAAGTCAGCTTGAGGGGTCGTTGTATGTCTTGCACCCACTGACCACGTGTGTGTATCTTACCTCTCAGGACACGAGGGCTTAAATGAGATGACCTTTATTTCTCAGAAGCTGCCACGAGTGTGAGCCGCTCTCGCACACCTACACCAGAATACACATCTCTCCCGAAACTTTGACATGAAGTGCTTTCACATGCATGTCCAAGGTTATCTTAAAAACACTGCTGTTTCCTTCAAATCAAAGCGGAGATTTATTTTCAAATGTCAGTGCCGTACGAGGTACTAAAGAGACAGGTGTGTTGGTCATTTGTAATTGTGTCGGCTGGTACACTGCATTCCAACCATAGGATCCGTTTATAAAACCCTGTTGATAAAGCATTGCATTGCCTCGTTTTGGGCGGCTGTATTACGGTAAAGCCAATCAAAATCAACATGCTAATGAGCGCATCCCACGAGGTTGGCTGCCAAAATGGTGGAAAACACTTACAAAAGTAGGACTGATCACTGAAAATGACCCCTGCTGCCAGGTCACGAGCACCACTGATGGACATTGTTCTCAGCCACCGTCAAGGAACTGAACAGCAGAGCATGACAAGCTGTTTTACAGCTATTAATCTAAATAAATCCGACGAATAAATCAGTATTAATCATTATTAATCTTATCAGGGTGCTTGGTGGCACATTTGCCTCCCTGCACTGGGGTCTTGGGTTCAAGGACCTATGTGGGTGGAGTTCCCCATGTCTGTGTGGGTTTCCTCCAGGCACCCGGGTCGCTCCCACATTCCAAAAGCATGGATATCAGGTGAAGGGGCTTCTAAATTGCCCGGGTGTGTGCTTGGGCTCGTTGTCCTGTTGGAAGATGAAATGATGACCCATCTTAAGATCTTTGACTGAGGAGCTGAGGTCTTTGTCCAAAATCTCCAGGTAGGGTGTTCCATCCATCTTACCGTGGATACGGACCAGCTGGCCAAGCCCCTTGGTGATGCTGCCGCCATGTGACTGTAGGGATGAGGATGAGTGTGATTGTGTAAGTATTTGACTGTAAGAAGTGTCACGAGTGTCTATTCGTTATCAAAACTCCACGTAAAGGAACTTGGATCGGATCAGACGAGGGCAAAATAACTTCACAGGGCATCTTTAATGGCTTCGGCTCACGCCTCCATATCTTGTGCTGCAGCACTCACATGTACCGAGGAGGTCCTTGACTGTAATGTGCCTTTGCTTTGATACACTCGGACACAATCGGTCTGATTACACACTCCAAGCAACAAAATCAACAGCTATGACCATTTTCTGCGCCAGCTGTCAGGCACCCTTGGGTGAAGTGCTCCCAAAAAAAGAGCTCACTGACCCCCAACCCCCCACCCCCTCTCTCCACTACCACCTCCACCCCCTCCCTCCACTACCACCCCCAGCCACCCAAACTGACTGCGGATCGATTCGTACGGAAGCGAGGGTGGCGTCTGAGGTCTGCTCCTCCAGGCGTAATGTGATCAGAGTTCAATTCAGCAGCCAGCATAAATTCATGCGCACTAATGATGGCACTGCCATTGTGCTGGCACCGCTCCTGGCGGATTGAAATCGACATTCTGTGGAGGAGGAGAAGGAGTAAGAAAGATGAAATGGGGCTAATAAGAGCGTTTGAGTTTGTTTTTTTAATCTGGCTTTGTTTTCCCGCTCTCCGGAGTGCTCCGGGTTCCGTCAGCGCAGTGCAGCTTTAAGCTGATCTGGGCCATTTAATACCACTCTTATCTACCCCTACAGCACAGGCAGGGCTCCACTGCTGCTGCATTTATTCATTTAAGTTACCCTAAGACTTTCAGCAGGAGCCAGTTTTGCATTTCTCTTTTGCAAAAGTGAAACTGCACTTCACTGCAACTTCCTGCTTTTGTCATCTTGCCGACACCTGGGCTATCTGTCACCTTTTGCACCTACGGCAGTGTGTTTGAATTTCACTCGCCAGGGTTTTTTGCGCGTAGTATTCTTATCATTGTCTCAAAGAACTTTATTTACTCGGCAGCAAATAAGAAAACCAGCTCGAAAAGATAATAAGGCTTATGAGAATCCACACAGGACAGGAAGATTAACCTGCTGCATTAAACCTTTAGAACTCCAGACCAATTTTGTGGGATTGACTTTTATTCTCCAAATGTTATTTATAGGAGACAGTCACACATACCGATTGTGTTATTGTCAGGAGATCCTAGCAGCAAGCCACTACTCTGTCCACTGTGGATGGTAATGCCTCTCATCCGTGACGTACTCCCGTTATACACATGGCACGGTGGATGGGGGGCTGTTAAATGCCCATACAACTTGGGAAATGCAACGTTCCAACCGTCTGGTGCACACTAACATGCCTTGCTCACACTCTGTGGGATCATTTACATCACCTTGCTATCAGCACACTGTCCAGTTCAGATAACACTTCACAACTTATACAGGTGTGGGTGTGAGGTTTACAAGCTATATTATATTTTGGAAGCATTTTTATATCTATTATTGTCAATATTACACTTTATAAAATGTAAACATATTGTATTTTATGTAATTTAGTACATTATGTAACTCACAACACATTGTGTGTCATATCTGAACACCTGCTCCAGGATGGATTCCTGGTATAAAGGCCTAAAAAAACCCTTTTTATCAGTGTCACTGGTGTTTCCTAACAGGAGGCATACTTTTGATATTTCATTCTGTGTGTGTGTGTGTGTATGTGTGTGTGTGTGTGTGTGTGTGTGTGTGTGTGTCAGGGCAAGAGAGAGGGAGAGAGAGAGCGAGAGAGAGAGAGAGAGAGAGAGAGCGCCCCCTCTCTCCAGGGGGTCAGGCTTCCTTAACGCTCCATATCCTCACATCTACACACTTTGTAGTTCACTGGCAGCACTTCAAGAGAATCAGCCACACACACACACACACACACACACACACACACACACACACACACACACACACACACACACACACACACACACACCATTTATAAATGCAGGCATAGCTCTATTTTTTCCTAGTTCAGGTGCTTTCAGTGGTACATTTTTATCTCTTTTTGTCTCCAGGAGATTCAATTGTGGAATGATTTGAACCAGTCCGCATTCACCCATTCCCTCTTTTCCTTTCTCTGTGTCTCTCTCCATCGGTGACACACACACACACACACACTCACACACACACACACACACTTATAAATTTTCTACCTTAGCAATAGGCGGTACTGAGGACGGGTATCCCAGCCCCCCTCTGTGATCCCCAGGCAGCACCATGGAGCCAGTAAATCTTAGCAACACACAATGGGAACAAGGGACATTGCACAGCATGTGTGTGATCATAAGGGGTCTCTGCTGAATTTCCTGGTGTTAACCTGCTATACTATGGATGCACCAATGTGGAATTTTTGGATCAGTGTAATAAGCTTCCTGTGGCTCGTTGCAATAGGAATAACTGATGACTTCCTACAGCACTTTAAAAACAAGCTCATACTCATATCAGGGTATTGCATAAGAATGGATTATCAATTGATTATATTTATGGCTGACACTCTTATTCAAGTGGGCCAATGTAGCATTTGCTAATTCTAAGGACTCTTACTGGTGCATTTGCGTGACCTGGGAATCAAACCCCTGTCTGCCGCAGGGAAGGTGGTGTCATTCCCTACGATGCTACACCAACCACCAGGATAAGAAACACGTCTGATTACGTCTACAGAATGAGACAGACGCTCTCACCAAGATCCAGAGGGACGCGAAGGACAATCAAACGCCAGTCTGCTATGTGTCCGCAGTTTTACCCACAGCTCTGTAATTAGTAATGTGTTACTAATGTTTAATACAGCTTCTAATCTGTTTGGGTACAACAGCGTGGGGTCTGGATTTATTATATTCCGAATGGCTGAACATGCTGATCTTTTATTTATAGTTTATTAGAACATTCATAATTCAAGTCCTGAACTGATACACTAAACTATACTAGGTTTTCCTCCAGAGCAGGCAGTAACAGCGTCTACTCCCCTGCACCAACCTTACACGAGATTTCAGAACACCGCCCTGAGGATTTGATGGCATTTGGCCATGAGCGAATTATTGAGGTCAGGTACTAATGGATGGATGGATGTTTAGTGTTAAGTTCTACCAGAAGTCTTATACAATAGTCGGACGGGGTCTAGACACATCTGGACCCTCTAAGATCCTACCGAGAATGGAAGGCGGGGACGGAGCCAATCCCTTGGATGACCAATGGGACCAAACTACCCAGTCCTGTTCTGTTTCCAAACAGATGGTAACTTGTGCAGCAGTATGATATTCTAATATGGTCATTTTTATATCTTGTATACAATAGAGTTGAATGTATTGATATTTACAATATATTGCCCTGCCATATCAACAGTGCCACCCTGCCCTATCCCAGGGGGGTTGGCCAGAGCTCCAGCAGCTCAGAGAAATCCCCACATTGCTCCACAGCCGAGTACTGCTACATAACCCACTCTCCACTGAGTGGCATCGGGCATGGTGACTGCTTCCAAACGTCCTCTTATATTGGCGGTGTTTTAGGCAATAAGACAAGCTGTGCACAACTAAATGATTGTGTCAGTGATGAGTGCACTGCAAAGCAGCTAAACCTGCTCATTAAAAGAGTGTCGGGATCATTTGTACGTAGAGTTTATGTTAGCCCCGAGCTCATATACATTAATGAAGAGTCTGTTACTCATGTTCAAGAGACTTTATTGTTGTTCCATTACACACACACACACACACACACACACACACACAGTGAAAAGAAATAACCCGTGAAAAGTGGAACAACATAAAGCCACTCTACACAAGACTGCGTTAAGTGCATATACACAAACTCAGAGTAAATATATATAGACAGGACTGTGCTAGTATGAGTATTGAGATGATAATGGTTGGCGTAAAGGATGATGTCATTTGGGAATGCCAAAGTGAGAAGGATGCAGCTGAATGTCCAGTTGTATGGAAGAGTGCGCTCACGTGTGTCTACCAACAGTGGCCGAAATCCCAGTTTGCAGGGAATTCAGAATAGTGGCCTAAAGACAAGGGACCCCCGTTGTGTTTCATGGCTTGTGAATGAAAAGCACTTTGCTTCCAGACAAGAATTGGTTCTAGAAGTTATAAGCAATTCCTTCACAACCAGAGAACCAAAAAAACACTCCACAGACCATTAACATACGGAGCAGAGTGGCATGAAAGAAGCTGGTTATAGTGTGACAAAAATGATACTGTTTATCTGGAAATGTTCTCTGGTCAAATCTGGTTTCTGCCTGTATGTGAAGGATCCTGGGCATCGAGTTCATTGTAGACCTCAGGAAGTCTTCAGTGAGGACTGTGTAATGGTGTGGTTTAAGCTGGAAGAGCTCTGTGATGTCCGGGGTGTATTGGTTATGCAGAAATGGTCCTTCGGTCCCTCAGTTTTATCACTGAGTTGCTGGACAGCCAGGTTTTGCCTTCTGTTCATCATCTTACCAACATAACATTCCTATCCCTGTATTCCAAGGTTACAGTTCTCGCAATCACAGGGATGCAAATGCAGCCGATTGGCATGATGAACATTCAAGAACATTCACACATCTGGACAGGATCCACAAAATACCCAGATTTGCATCCTCAAGAAAATCTGTGGGACTACGTGGAGCAACAAGCAAACTTCAAAGGAAGGTATCCCAGAAGTCTTCTTTGATGTAAGAGAGGCTGAACATTGGTGTTGTCTACATCCAGAAACCTGTCCAGTCCCTGCCAAATCGAATTACAGCTGTTTTTTGTGATCGTGGATCCTGGAACTATTAGGTACGTGTCCTTCACAAGTGACAAGTCTTTGTCCAGGGAGCTTATATCGAGTATATCGTCGCTTCTAATAGTCGATACCATGAACATTTCCAACAGTTGAGACGTCCCTGCCAATAACAATAATTACATTTATACTTCATAAATATCGCATCTCCCAGTGATATATCGTACATCCCTACAGTATGTGTGTATGGATGGGAGAGAGAGAGAGAGGGAGAAAGTGAGGGAAGTCGGGCGAGTCTCCTCTTGACTGTCTGGTAGTGTACTTTTGGGATTGCCTTATCCTGTAATGAGTGGCTTCCTCTTATCTCAAATGAGCTCTCAGAAGGAGATAAGGCCAGTCAGTCAGTCGGAGCGGCTGTGCCTCCTCCAAAAGCACATCACTGACCTTTGATCACTTTAAATGAATAGTTCTGTGCTCTCCATAAGCAGCCTGTAGCGTTTTTGAATCCAGAGAGAGATGGGATGCACTCCTGACTGTCAATCAAACATCTCTCTGTCAATAGATTTTGAGATGATGTTGACAGAAGGTTACTTTTCTGAGCTTTTCTTCTCCTGGTCCAGTAAACCCTGGAGATGAAGCATGTTTTACTGTAGGCCTGGGCAGTCGTTCAATAACTATTATTACTGCAATAGACTTTTATTAAATAATAATTTCTATAAACATCATTTTCAACGTCAACTGACTGACGTTCTTTGCATTCAACCCGAACAGGAAGAGAAGAAAACCATAAGCTGTATCACTTTGTGAAGATGTACATCACAGACACGCAGCCAGAGCTCACAGTGGCTTCAGATCTGCATTCTTGGACCAGACGGACTTGGCAAATTCATTTGCCGTCCATCGTCCATGTCGTCCATCCCTATTTACCATACCACACATGAAGTTGTAGAGGTTTCAAGCTTCCATGCAGTTCGAATACTCTCACAAGCCTTGTCCTGATGGAATAGTGCACCAGAGTGTGCAGACTAGGGACTGTAGGGTTGCACTGGTTGCGGGAGCTCATTAATGTAACGTTGGGATGTCAAGGTACCTGTAATGAAGACCAAACGTGATCTGACCTCGTATTTAACCACTAGGTGTTCTTGACGTGTGACATGTGACAACAAACCATTGATCTTGGCGCTGATCACAGTGCGTCCGCACATGGATTCGTTGGTCGTCTCCACCAAGACAAAGGCGGGACCCGTCAGTGAAGATGACCCCCTGCCATTCCGAGTGACTCCATAACAGACCGGGCCGACGTCATTACAGACGTGCAATCGGTTGCTTCCTTCTGGGTGCAACTATTTTTTTGACAATGAGTGTTTATACTTCAATAAAAAAAAGTTACCTAAAGTCGTTCTGTCACGGTTCTAGTTTTTTAGTGATTTTTCTGTTTTTGTGTGAAAACAGGAGGAGGACGGTTTAATACGACAGATAACAACTCATTAAAAAAGTCATTCTGTGTTCGGAACGAATGTCTTAAATGAATGTAAGGCAGATAACCTTGAATTCACCCTGCTGCTTCAAACATCCCAGATAAAACTTGAATTACACGGTAATTAAGGATTGAACGGAGCCTGTTTGAACACAAGCCATCGCGACTCTATTTGGCCGTCATTTGTTGAAGCGAAGTATTGACAAAGTCCTTATTTATTCACTGCAGTTCATGTTCTGTTGAAAAGAGAGCTAATTATGATGTTGTTTATTGTGTTTTTCTAGTTTTTTCGCTTCAAGCCAATCGAAGCTCTACAATCAGGAGCCAAAGACTTCATCCGAGCTCCACGGCTCCATGAAAGCTGCCGTTCTGCAGCTGCTTGGTCCCAAGGCCTTAACTGTGCTCTTTACTTGATTCTAGCCTTTCATTCCAGTGGACGTCTTGAAGGAAATGGTGTGTGGAAATTGAAAGAGATTGACCTTCAGCTGCAGTTGTGTGGCGAGCAGGCAGCCTGGTCCAGCATCCTCGAAGTTAAGGCTAAGAGGACACTTAGTGCTGGGCAAACATCACAGAGCAGACGTCCATCAGTAATCACTGTGACCTCCGTAGCGTGGGCGCTATGAACTGTCACAGCTTCTTTGTTTACTGACACACACACACACACACACACACACACACACACACACACACACACACACACACACACACACACACACACCAGTTCAACTGCTTAAACATCTGCATTGGTACTTTTCAGTGTGTGGTACCTTCACTATAGTCTATAGTGAATCATATATATATATATATATATATATTTGGTACCTGATTGGGCTGCACGTGAGGTCAGATCAGCCTGGTACCTTCTCGAGGTGGAGACAACTGAACCACTTACATAATGACCCATAAACCTACCCACCCACCCACACACACACACACATACACACCAAATATCAGTACTATACGTGTATAATTACTTTTTTTCTTTCTTTTTTGACTTGGTTTTTGGCTTCTTATACCCTCCCTTGGGATGAAGGCATCATTAAATGTATCTATTGTTCTATTAATAATGTACTTTAGGTTCTCTAACATCAGCTAAGTAGGTGTGATGGTGGGAAAAACCTAAATAAAGAAATATATAAATAAAGTAAATGACTAAACTATAAATAAAAATACATTTGGTGAAATGTATGTTAACATTATGTATGTAATATGTTAATATAATGTAAGTGTATATATATATATATATATATATATAAATACACGCCCTTTCCTCCATTGTATTTTATAGCATATAGTCTGGAATACAGTAAGTCACAGTCAGTGCAGGCCTGGCAGCCACTGCGGAACACAGACAGGCTCTGCTGATACACCAGGGGCAAATAAATGAATAAAACCAACACTTTTGCTCATTGGTGTTTTCTAAAACCCTCAACATAACTGCTATTCCCCCACCAGTCACCGCAGTCTCTGTGCACTCTCCAAATCAACAGCATCTGGCCACGCTTTGGGCTACACGTTCTGCTGTTCTGGATAATTAAAAACATATTGCAGCGCTTATTCAATCCGGAAGCCTTTTCTTAAGATCAGCTCTAATATACTGGAGTTGAAAGTGAGGAAGGTAGCGGCTTTGCAAGGTCGTCGACAGGCTTTGTCCTTGAGATAAGCCCGGTGAAGGAGCTTTGGTAATTAACAGGGGCTCAGTGGTAGCTGACCTCCTCTTTCTGTGGTCTAGAGAGGAATTGAACCCCTAACCCTCCAGTGCTGGTTTCAGAGGGAGATAAGAGGTGATCTCCGTGCTGTGTTTGAGTGCCAAAGTCTTGGTGCTTGTTTCAGAACGTGGGTGATTGAGAGGACTTAGACAAAATCCTCTTGTCCGGACAAAAGGCCGAAGCCATGGGATTCGTGGGCCATTCCGGAGGAGATCCTACAAGCACAGTCCTGTACAAAACTGTTGATTCCACTGTTACGTCATGTGTGTTTTTGGGGAACTGTTTGTGCTGTTCTTTGGTTATTTAACGTAATGTATCGTTTTTGGAATGTTATGAGTAAAGTATTCGATCGAGGGTGGAAGGTCCAGTACTGAAATACTGAAATCACATTCCGGGTCTTCATTACTGTCATCGCACGGACATTTATAATATAATATCACAGTCCTAACTGTGATATTAGCTTTCAGTGTGACTGTTAATGTGATGCTTTTACTGATGACATCTGTGATTAAGTATGGATTGACTATCACTGATGATGTTAGTTGGATGTTGTCCACTCCAGCTGATAGTAGATGTTGTCCACTCCAGCTGATAGTAGATGTTGTCCACTCCAGCTAATAGTAGATGTTGTCCACTCCAGCTAATAGTAGATGTTGTCCACTCCAGCTAATAGTAGATGCTGTCTGCTCCAGCTGATAGTAGATGTTGTGCACATCAGCAGATGTTTGTGAAATAATATGTGCTCTAGCTGATGTTAGATGTTATCTTCTTTAGCTGATGCTAGCTAGATGTTATTTAATATAGCTGCTGTTAGTTAGATGTTATCTACTCTAGATTTTAGTTAGATGTTATCTACTCTAGATGTTAGATATTATCTATTCTAGATCTTAGATGTTATCTACTATAGCTGGTTTTAGTTAGATGTTATCTATTCTAGATGTTAGTTAGATGTTATCTACTCTAGATGTTAGTTAGATGTTATCTACTCTAGATGTTAGATATGATCTATTCTAGATGTTAGATGTTATCCACTCTAGCTGATGTTAGTTAGATGTTATCAACTCTTGCTGATGTTCAGCAGATGTATTCCCCTGTAGCTGCTGTTAGTTAGATGTTATTCATTCTAGCTTATTTTTGTTAGATGTTGTCCAATCTAGCTGATGTTCATTTGATGTTATCCATTCTAGCTGATGTTAGTTAGCTGTTATCTTCTCTAGTTGATCTTTGTTAGGTATTATCTTCTCTAGTTGATGTTTGTTAGATGTTGTCCACTCTAGTTGATCTTTGTTAGATGTTACCTTCTCTACTTGATGTTTGTTAGATGTTGTCCACTCTAGCTGATGTTTGTTAGATGTTATCTTCTCTAGTTGATCTTTGTTAGATGTTATCTTCTCTACTTGATGTTTGTTAGATGTTGTCCACTCTAGCTGATGGTTGTTAGATGTTGTCCACTCTAGCTGATGTTTGTTAGATGTTACATACTCTAGCTGATGTTATTTAAATGTTGTTTATTGTAGCCTAAATCTCTCTCATTACTGAGTACTCCTTTATTGCTCCGCACACGTCCAGGCAGATTATCCACTCCCGCAGACACACTCAGACATCAGTACGGCTTTATGGATTCACCGTAACGTAAACCTATGCAGGTGTAATGACTCCCGAAGGAGTAATCACTCAGTTCAGCGAAGACCTCTTCTCATGGACCAGCTTCCGTGCCAGCTGAAGCAGTCATTCCCCTACTAACCTACATTACAGGCCTGGTGTTGAGGTTAGTGTGTGGCCATGTGTGAATGAAACTTAACACCAGGGAACAAGACCGTTAAGGGGCACTTAGCTGGGTTGCATTTGCCACGTGTAATTTGGAAATCAAGCATGAAGAGGAGATATGGCTTCTACTGTACAAGTTTCTCCCACTTTCTCACTTGAGCTCGGGAGTCTATTGTCAAGGGAATGCAGCATTCTCTCCACCAGCGAGTGTGTGAAGTGTTCCAAGTTTCCTGAGGAGAAAGAACCCACGGAGAAGATTATCTAGAAAACAGGCACATAACGCAGGCTAGGAATTTCCCGCGGCGTTTTTCGTGCAGTTGTTCTTCAGACTGAAGTATATGCGTGTGTGAGGTGCAGCGATTCTGAGAGATGTTTTCATTCTCGGAATGAAAGATGATGTTCTCATAGCCCTCTTCTTTGTTTTTTCCTCTTTCCGAGCAGCGAAAAAGACATGCGCTACGACAGACTTCGCCTGTAAGAACGGACAGTGTGTGCCAGCTCGCTGGAGATGTGACGGGGAGCCCGAGTGTCCAGATGGATCTGACGAAGCTGACTCTACCTGTAGTAAGTAATGTGTTTGTGCGAGTGTGGGCTGTATAGTGTGTGCTGGACGTTTGGGAGGGGTTTCTATAAACGTAGCTGCCGTAACACACCTTTAATGAAATTCAGGGAAAGAACACATTGATTTAAATCTGGCATTTATCCAGTACGACCTCTTAAAATCATCAAAACAATGGTCAGTGGAACAGAGATGCCTAGCCGGTCATGTGTTCATTGTGTATGACGTATTGATTTGCATGGAAGTCTTTAGAAAGACACACAGGATGTTCCAAACCACCGGCACAAAGTGTCTATGAAATCATTTTCTACACTTTCACTAATATTCTAATATTAGAATTAGAATAGAATATTTAGGGCTTTGTCTTTAGTTTGATTGTCGAATAATCTCAATTATTGAAACGAATCATCGATTATGCTGATTTTGAATCATCAAATATGAGAAAATAAATGACAAACCAAGTGGGTTTAACAGATTTCTGCTTTTCGATTCAGCTCGAGGTGGTTTCATGCAGTTGCTGACTAACAATGAAGACATTAAACGTGAACACCTTATTCGAAGTGCACTGTTTTAATGAGCGTCCCAGCTAATAGACAAGATTCATGAAACCAGCATCACATGGGCAACAAATATAACAAATGTAAATCAGTTTTCCTTTAATATGTTTCCCATCATTTATTTATGTTGGGAAGATAAAAGGAGCCGAGTGCGGGAATTTCAGGAGCCAAATGTGTCGGCTTTCAGTTTTAAAATACACTCATCAACTCTGAAATTGTAACATTCTTGAAAAAATGCCTTGTTGCTTTTGCATTTCTATATTGATGAGTGCATTTTGTGCTACTGTTTGACTCTTATTTTGACACTCTTTGGCCACGACGCTGCCAATTCTTCCCCACTGGTGGTGTAAGCAGTAAGCTGATTGGCTCTTTTTGTTGAAGAGTGATTTTATTCATTGCCATCAAGCTGGAAAAACTGTAAAAAGCCTAAATATCAGTGCTGTCAGACAAAAAACTCGTATCTCCGTTTTTCAGTATAATATGAATCAGTTGTTCTTTAGGTTGTGTCAGAATACAATGATAAACGAAGCAATTGAGATGGTCCAAATAGCGATGGTGTTCTGTTGGTTTACCAAAAAGCTTGATTATGAAATGCACTTCTGTTATACTTCAGAGTATAACTCTAATTTTCCGACTAGCAGTGTGGTCTGCTCAGCTCCATTGCTCCTGTGAATCAGGGCTATTATCAGCACTGGACAGCACTCTTGTTTGTGGTGTCTGGTTTGAACAGAGTCTGTTTATTGTTGTGTTCTGCCTGTAATTGGTGTCTGCAGTTCTCGTTCTCTTCCAAAAACCGGAGCATGCTCGCTCATGTTTGAAGAGAGGAAATAATTGTCTAATCACATTCCAGTTCCTCCTACAGCGAATCAAATCTCTGCACCTTTGTTGCGTTCCTCTGGCTTTGACATGGTTGATGCCTGATTATGGAGCTTGTAAGATTTCCATGTTTTCTTCTCAAACGTCTGCATAAATGCAGGCTTCTGCTTCAGGAGCTAGAAGACCCAGTTCAGAAGGGCTGGTCAGCCGTTAGGAATGTGATCTTCCCTTGCCCAGTGATCCAGAGCAGATATGAGGCATGCATACCGAAGAGCTTTTTTTATAGATGCACTAGAACCATGTGTCTTGAAATCAGCACATTATTTAGATTAGGACGACTGCGCTGATTCCTGCATAGCCGTGGGCGTGTAGGTTCTCTTGAACGTTTGCTCTGCCAACAGTGGTGCCTTATGGTATTCAGCTCTTCAGGTTGCAGCAGCGTATCAGTTTTAAGTATAGAATAAAATTTTCATTGAATTATGCCATGTGCATTTTCAGACCCACCAATATCTAGAACTGTTTTTAGAGTTTTAAAGAACAGTCAGTCAATTCATGGTGAAAAATGATCAGCTGATTAATTCAATGTGAATAAATCAGTAGCTGGACACATAGAGTTCGAAAGAGCCCCACTTTAATTCTGCCTTTCATTCATTTATTTATTTATTTATTTATTTATTTATTTATTTAGCCTTTTAATAGAAGCCTTTTAGATCTACTTTCCTAAAAAGTGTTAAAAAAAAAGTTATCATGTCCGATCTGAGTCCCTCAGTGCAGAGTATCAGCCAGTATCTGTGTGTGTGTGTTAATTATACCGTCATCAGTTTAGATGAGATGAGCTGCTGATTAATACTGGAATAAAATCAGGATTTCGTTTAATGTAGAAGAAATATTTTTGTTTTGTCCTGTGAGGCACATTCAATCATACATCATGTAAAGTACAGTGTGCAGATTATTTCTGCCTGAAATCATTTGTTTTAGTCTGATTTTTGATGCACTGAGTTCATTATAAATATCATTACGTGCTGGATCATTGATTTCTGGTGAAAATATCGTAATCTGTACTGAAATCAGCTAAATATCACATTGTCCGTTATTTCCAATATTGTGCAGCCCGAGTGTGTGTCGAGTCACAGTCTAGTCTGATATTTGCTCAAATCAAATCAGTAACAGAACATATGCATAAAAAACAGGGAAAGAAAACTAAAAATAAAGATGAAGCATCACATATATGTAGTATAAATACAGTGTTTACACAATAACTTACGTTATAAACACGTTATACAGACGATATTTTACAGTAGAAGTCCTGTGTTTATTGAAACTATAAAAATAATGTTTGCATTATATTTATTTTTTAATTTATTTATTTATTAGATGAAGTTGTAGTGTTGTTGCAGGTTTAATACAAAGAAAGGAATGCTGGTGGTTCTCCAGCTGCATTTCAGCAATGGTTTATATATCGTTTCAGAAACGTTCCGTTGTAAAACAGTTCTACAACCGTCTGAACTCTTTCATTTACATTCTGAGATGTTCCTGATGGCTGGCGTGGCTGAGAAAAAGGTTCTATAAGGGCACCTTGCAGACACCAGATGGTGCGCCTTGGTTAAAACAAAGACTCCGAAGTGGATCAGGACTAAAATAGCCGAGACCCGATCCATTAAAATGTGCCTGCATTGGCCTCAATCCCGACACTGGATTAGATCAACATAAATTCCTTACAGGTCATTAAAACTGATTGGTAAAATATCTTATAGTGTAAAACCGTACAGCTGATATTATCATACTGTAATCTCAGACCTTTGCAGTCTTCAGGCTTTGTTCTGGCTCCTGAAGTGGGCTTCAGATGTGTTTAGAAGACCCTGGGTGTCATGTGTTTGTTTTGGATGTGTCTCCCCCTGAACCCATTCACTAAATGTTCTGATCAAATGCTTGGTGGCAGAATGAACACAAATGTGTCACACACACACACGCACACACACACACACACACACACACACACACACACACACACACACACACACACACGCACACTCAAAAAGGAAAGTCCAAGGTCACTACTTTTAGATGGGTCTGTGCACACTGGCTATACATGTTCCTCAATCTTCATGGTCCCTGTGGTAGATTGCTTTTGAAAATTGCTCTTAGCTTTGTTCGAGCATGGCTTGTTTCACAACCAGCCGCTGCTGTAACGTAGTGTGGGTCCTCTGGGTCCTTTGGTATAAGTTATTGTACATCATACGTAGTCTTGTTAGTGATTTTCACAAAGTCCACTTCAAATGTTTCTCACTCTGTTGTAATGGAGAATTGACTGACTGCTGTGACGGTGCAGCAGACTATTATGCTGCATTCAGCTCTGTAATAACAGGTGAATAATGGTGAAAAATGACTGCAGCTTAGTGGCGGTGCTGTATGCCATCAACATCTTGATCAATGGGGATTGCAGCAGAGTCATTATGGTCGCATTAAAAAGTAATAAACAGTTGCGTATGTACATGACCTGGGCACTTATACAAAACCAAGAGCCTGCAGGGTCATATGGCATCATAATTATGAATAATGAAATGAGGGGCCCTTATTTCTCAAAGTGATGGAAATGTTGCATAGAAATGCAATTTTTCTGACCTCACACCAGCGCCACAAACAGCACAGCGTGGTAAAGTAAGCCGCTGTTAACCTCCACAGGTAGATTCGCTGTCTTTTTAAGAGTCGGTTCGTTAGTCAGTTGTCGCGGTCAGTTTTAAAAGCACTGAGAAGTACATTTTTGTCCGTATCACCGTCCTAAAATATGTTATTTTGAAAACTGCTTATATTATGCAAATGTTTAATGCAAACCAATTCCTTCATATTGGGGTCAAGCAAACCCTGCAGCGCTCAAATCCGTCATTATATACACAATGAAAATCAAATGATGTGTATTTTATGTACGTTTGACACAAGAATAACCCGCACGCCTATATAACGTTGCTGTAATACCTAAAAAAATTAAAAATACCATAATATACGTCCAGAGTAGGGCTGGATGATGAATCAGAAAAAGAATCAAAATCGACATTCAGAACCTTGAATCCTGTTGTTTATTTCAGTTCTTTTGAAATCTCTTCATTGTGTGTATTCATGTACTATCCCCATAACATTGTACTATCGTGAAGTCATGTGACTCAGCCCCGTCCAGTCTGCGAGCAGCTTGTAGCAAAGAAAAATGCATAATCCTGCAATCAGAATCAAGGTAAAATGTTCAATTAATCGTGATATTTTTTTTGAGGTAGTATCGCCCAGCACTAAGCCAGAATCATACCACCCAGCGTGTTCAACACAGCTCCCTGTTATATCACGCTGACAGGTTATTCTACTGTTTAGTAATTTGTTGTGCTGTCCAGCGTCGACCAGAGGAGGATGGCTTCCCCGATTGAGTGTTGGTTCCTTTCAAGGTTTGTTCTCTGACCCTGAGGGAGATGTTCCATGCCACTGTCACCAAAGACTTGCTCACTTGGGGATTGGACCAGGATTTCTGTCAAGTTGCTTTGATCTGTTTCGAAGAAGCGATACACAAAAGAATCAGACGACACAGTACGTGCATCGGGTTTGTGGTTTAGTTAGAATTGCGTAGTTTAAGCTCTTTAAAGCTCTGCGGGATCCTGGGAGGGACCTTTCAGTGCACATATTCATCACTTTTACTGTAGGATTCAATTTGCGTGAACCTCAAGTGTATTATTGCAACCGTGCCACAGTTAATGCAGGTATATTCTGATAAAGACCCCACTGCTACATCATCATCATCATCATCATCATCATCATCATCATCATCATCATCATCATCATCATCATCATCATTTCTCAATCAGCAGGGTTACAAGCATTGGCCAGAACATCAGGTCATGTTCTGATAATTCCTTCTCTGCAGGCACTGCCAAAGCTGTTCCATATGAAGAACCTGCTTTCAGAGAGCAGTGCAGCAGATCACACTGGCTCTGATTGGCTGATCTAATCCGTGTCTCAAACCACACCGTGAAAGAAACCTACCTTCCCAGATGAAGCATGGGCATTTAAGGGATTAGCAAACCCTTTATTCAACAAATTCGTAATTTCATCCTGAGACTGAGCAGTTCTGGAAGCAGTTACTTTCACTCTTCATTTGATCTCTATCTTCTCTGCTTTTAGATGTGGGATGTAGTTACTCTCCTGTGATACGTCCCCAGTCCACCTTTGACACAGGGGTCAAACGTCCCTTTAGGGCTTCTTCTTGCACGCCCGGGCTATTAAACTCAATCGGCCCGTGCTTGTTTGTACATGCAGAAGGCACACCAAAGTCATTGGCATTCTACCTTCTTCTGAGATCTCTGCTTCTACCTCGTTATCTCCAATCAAGGTCAGGTGCTGGCTCTTCAAAGTTTCTCTCCAAGACTAATCGTGTGTTTCTCTGAGTGTTACGTCAGTTTCAGATCCTTTTTCATTTCTGTTCTGTTCTGCTTTGATTACTCTGCAATTAACGCTCCTCCCGTCCCTCTCCACGGCCCTCTGAAACGTATCCGTCTCCGTCTCTGATCCCCAGTCGGTTAAATAATGCATCTGATTGAATTGATTTTCTTTGTAAGGAATCAATGGCTTTTCCCAAGAGACTCCTTCGATCAGATTAAAGCAAAGGCAGCAGACGCTGCATCAGGAACTCTAGTCGTTGCTAAATTTCAAAGTGAAATGCTTTCAGAGAATTTTTGAGTGAAGAAAACGGCAAAGGAGGAGAAGTTGGCCTTTTTAGCGTGACCACAGTGCAGGAACGCCTGCATACAGAGAGGACACTGCTGACCTTGAAAAGCCAAGCATTTTCCTTCCATAATTAAACAGACCGTCACTCTCACATACGGTGGTGCTTGAACCCTTTACAGTGTTTAATAATGTGGCATAAATTTGACCTAAACTTTCCTAAAAGTAGAGAAATATTGTACTTGCTCATTTATTTTTTGAGATAAACGATCTAATATTACGTATCTGTGAGAGGCAAAAGTATGTGAACCATGGCTTTCTGTATCTGGTGTGACCTTCTTGGCTTGGAGAGACTGAAGCCCATCCCTTTATACAAAACAGCTTCAACTCTGTTATGTTGGTGGGTTTCCTTCCATGAACTGATTGCTTCAGTTCCTTCTACAACATCTCTATTGAAATAAGGTCAAACCTTTTTCGTCTTTAACAATATTTGGGTAGAACAACTTGTGTTCTTAGGGTTGTTGTCTTGCTGCATGACCCACATGCTTTCGAAATTCAGCTCATGTCCAGATGTCCTACATTTTCCCCAGAATTTGCTGGTATAATTCAGAATTCATTGTTCCATCAATGACAGCGAACCACCCTGGCCCAAATGCAGGGAAACATCTTAACTAAGCCTTAAGTGAGATACTACCACCACCATGTTTCTCTGACATAGGATTGGTCCACTCCAATCAACAACTCTTCTTCTGAGCTCCTCAGGAATCTCCTTTGATTGTATCATGATACGCTTCAACAAACATGTTGTGAAGATCAGTTTTTGATAGATCCCTGTTCTTTAAATGAAACAGAACAACCACTCGAACTTCACCTTCATATGTTCTGTGTGTCCTAAACTTTCGAACTCACTCATATGTAATCCTTCTCCTTCTTTCGGCTGCTCCCTTTAGTGGTCGCCACAGCGGATCATCATATTTATGATCCGTGTTATAGTTTTGGCACAAGTTTTACGCCGGATGCCCTTCCAGACACAACCCTCACCATTTATCCTGGCTTGGGACCAGAAGTACACAAACTACACCCCTAATGGATGGTTTCTCACACATGAGTAATATTTATATTTATTTATTAGTATTGAGTCAGTATATTATTTGTGTGTTTTGCTTGATTTGGTTCTCCATATCTGCTTGTGCAGAAATGTAGAACATTCTAAAGGGTCCACAAACTGTCATGCAACCCTGTAGTGCATGTGGTGATCATCTCACCAAAAAATAAAAACCTATAAACGAATCATGATCCTGAACATTGTGCCAACAATTCAAGGGTGTAACTGATAATTTATAATCCCTATAATAATGTTCATCTCTGATAGCTTCCAAACACAGTTCACGTTTATAATAAGCAGGTAATTTATTCATTATGTTGTTTAGTACAGTTTTACAGACTGCAGTAAACATTTGATTTGGAATCCTGTTTCTGAATATTAGAGAAGGTTTTTCGCCTGGGGTGCAAATTTACATTCCAGCAAAAACTGTGGCACGCTTGATCGGAATCCAGCTGATTAATGAAGTGGATTCAGGAACGTCTGGGCTTGTTTGGAACGAAAACCTTCAGCTTCATTGACCCTTTTCTATAATATCTTATAAGAAATCCGGAAACGTATGCCACCTTTGCCTAAAAAAAAAGGGAAAACCCCTGGGAAGGATTGTATCGGTCTTCTGCGATTATCCAAACAGATACAACACTGACACTCATTCCAGGATGAAGACTTTAGTGTCTGACTGCGACATCAGACATGATGGACGACTGTGACACTTTGACTGACCTGAAAAAAAATCACAACTGTTTTACTCACAGGGATCGTAATCCATCATAGTCGCGAAACTGAACAGTTACACCAGCAACACTGTGCACTGCTGCTTATTTGGAGCACAGAACGTTTGAAACAAACTCATCACCGTAACTTCATAATGCCACTCCTCTGACATTGTGACCCATAAATTTAATTGCATAAAACGAAAGGTATTTTTTCCAATATATCGAATTCAAATTGTGCGCCACGTTTAAGCTTTGTTGGTGTTGATTTGTTCATTTCCAACAAAGGAACTACACTCATCATAAAGCAGTTGCACCCAGAAGGAAGTGTGGGATCACAGCGCTGTTTGGAAGGATGATAAAATTTACAAAGAGCAATGAATTATTAAATATTTAGACTGATATGGCCAATATTTATTGAGCTACACAAACAGAAATTCTGCCGTTCCAGCAGATTTTGTTGTAGAAGTGGACTGTTGATAGTGTGTCCACTGGCATCCACACGTTATCAATCAGGGTTCTGACACCGATTCTTTTGTTGTTTCCACCAAGACCAAAGCGGGACTCGTCACTGAAGATGACCTGCTGCCATTGCAGTTTTTGGTGATATTGACATGGTCTTAAGTCATCACAACGGTCTGTGTGGTTAGTGCCAATGGTGCTGGCACCAACAGGATGATTCGTGCAGGGCATCATTGCTCACTGAATGTCTATAATTCTGGCTGATTAGTGACTCCACTAATGTCAGACAATCTGTCGGTTCCCTTTGTGGTTTGTGTAGGTCTCCCAGATCCTTCATGTCACTGGTGGGCCTTCCTGAATCCATTGGTCGCCAACAGCGTGGCATGGTAATACCTGTACAACCAGCAGTATAATGACAAGACCAATCCCTCATCAGATTCAAAACCTTGATGCTGTCCTACAAAGCCAAAAACCATACATGATGGCAATGGTCAAAACCTGAGCTGTACCAAGAGCCCTTTGAGCTCGACTTGACCCACCGTCCCTCAAAACACAAGGAGAACATGCATCCAGACTCCTTTCTGTTCTGGCACTAAAATGGTTTAACGAACTTCCTCTGGGAGTCCGAACAGCTAAGTCCCTCACTGTCTTCAAACGCAGACTGAAGACTCATCTGTTTCAGGAGGATTTAACTCCATAAAGACATTTGTTTCAACAGGATCTAAGCGTGAGGAACCTCTAGATTCCAGCCTCGTCTATTAGCTAAGGATATTCTGAGTGAACAGCAAAGCACTTTTGTAAGTCGCTGTGGAGAAGAGCGTCTGCTGAATGCCGCAAATGTAAGTGTAAATATACCAACACAAAGGCACAAGTCAGAATGAAAAGCACAGGCATAAACTGTATATAGTCAGTGCGGTTCAGTGATAAGATCCATCCTTGAATGTCCAAACATTTGTGGGACGTAGGATGAAATATGTAGAAGGAATATGTTGAAGAATGGTGAGTTGTTTCTTTTTTGGATTGTAACTATAAAGCCATCAAACAGCACACAGTCAAACAGTTGAGTCGGTCTCAGTGTGAACTGTTCATTTCTGAGATCTGTGCCCTTTCTGGGAGATTAGACTACATGAAATGGAAGCTCATACTGAAGACAAAAGCCCGAGTCTGTAATATTGTGACTTTGCATAGTAGTTTTGCTGCTTAATTATTTTGGTATTAGGCAGAAATCCAGTTAGATGCACCGGACGGGTTCAATTTCATGCTTCAGCCAGCGGTTCCCTAAAGTAATTTCCCATGTGGCCGAGCTCCGCCAGCATTCTGTGGCCCGCAGGCGCTCGACCAGTTCCCCGGCTGTCCTCTCCTGTCCTACCGTACAGTGTAGAGGTGTCAGTGCTGCCTGATTGCTTCTCAGCCACGTGGCCGGGGCCAGCCGTTTTAATTTCACTCCCATCAGGGCTGGTTTCCCTCACTATCTGACTGAGCTGGAACAGCTGAGTTCATCTGCTGACTACGAGAAGTTTCCTGCTCTGCCAGCACCGGTGCTTTTCTGAGCGCATCCTTTTTGCCTGACTTGCCTTTTTCTTCTGGCGCAGGCAGGGACGTTAAGCAGAAGAGTGCTCAGTGCAAAGTGCCTCGCGTGACAGGAGGCACGCAATTAGTATTTTGCGACAAACATCAGAATGAAAGTGTGCGAAGATGCTCTCAACCAGTGAGGTTGTTAGAGATGCTTAATTAAGCCCCCAACTCTGCACGTGTGTGTTTGTGTGCTTTCAAGGCCTGCGCTGTAATTATGAATGGATTGATGGGACTGAGCCGAACGAAGCCTTTTGATTCTTTTACTTGCTTTTGCTGCAGCGTCTCGTGAGAACTGATGAGTGCTGTGGAAGTGACGGGGCTTGCTGAGAAGTGCTCAGCGGGTTGGGAATGAGCCGCTGCTGTTGTGGGAAGCACTGCTGGATGAGGTCAGAGGCCACTGTTCCTTAGAGGCAGAATTAATTGAGAAGAGGCCCTGAGACACACATTCTCTTTCAGTCTGCTTAGACCTCTTGGTGTTTGGCTATCCTGTAGAGTCTAGACATGGAGAGGGCGTGTGTCTTTGTGTGTGTTTGTTAGTGGGGTAGAATTGATTTTTCAGTGTGTGTGTGTGTATGTGTGTGTTTGCGTGGTTTTGTGGTGCAAGGCCATGAATAATTTAACCGTGATCTGTGTTTAATGTCACCTCTAGAAGTTCGGAGGGAAGAGCAACAGAGCACCCGGAGACTCCCGGACCTTTTGAAGCTTCTGGAAGCTGTAAGATGAGGAGAATTCATTTGTGATAGCATGCACTGGTGCGTTGCACTGGGCACAGAATGGAGGGAAAGATAGATCGTAGATGTTTGTCTGGCCCAACAAACATTTTCAAAGCATTTTTGTCTCCAAACTCATTCCATCAATTTCATTTTTCCACTCAATTAGTGCCCCCTGATCTTCCTGTTTGCTATTGATCCATGGTCAATGGCCTTAGGCCAGGACTAGACCCCTCTTCTCCCTCCATCCCACACTGCCCTCGTTTTATAAGGGTATTACAGGAGATTGCTCATGCTCTATTCATGCTCCGGCATAGTTTTGCTTCTAGTATAAGGACTCTGTGCTGATATAGTGCATTGCTCCAGTATTATGGAACATCTGGAACTTGTTTTGAATCCACAGACAGTCACTGTCACTCCCATTTAGCAGGCCGAACGTTCTCCACAAGGGCTCACCTGCGTACTCGTGTAGCGTCCTGTGCTTGGTGTCAATGACACTCTACCTTGTTGCAAATATAAGGTTTCTTTCTGACAATAAGATGTTGCTGGGAGCATTTCCAGAGCTTATTTCAGCACCATGGAAAGGTCTGGAATATGTGAAGAGCCACCCATTGTTCCCACTATGCCCTTCACTGCCTCGCTGAAGCTCTGCACATTTTCTGGAGCAGTCCTCTAACAGGCTTGAAGACCTTGCTTAAACTGAAAGTGCTGAATATGTTAAAGCTTTTTGTCAGTTGCCTGAAAACCACTGACAGGTAGAGAAGGAGGTACATACGTTAAGTGGACTGTTGATTTGGGCTTTAGATAAAGTGCCACAGCCCGGTCTCGAGACGAGATCACACATATGTGACTAAAATTACATTTCAGAATTTGCACATTGTGTACTAAATATAGGCCCTTACTAGTGCTGCACAATATGACCTCAATTCAATATAATGATTAATTGAACATTTTACCTCGATAACGGTTATCAAACATTTATTTTAATGAACAAAAACAGTATCTTCTTTGGTACAAACTGCTCAAGTTGCTCAAGTAGCTCGGTGTTTGAGTTCTCCTCCATGTTGCTCCCATGTCATAGACTTTACTGGGCAGAGTTATGTGACTACACACACAGTAGTATGTTTTTAATGGGACAGTGCAAGAACACACGCAGTGAGGATCATATTAACAGAGCAAAAAATGAAATAATTGAAATAATAAACATTAAGTTAGAGGTTCCGAATGTTGGTTTCAATTCATTTTCAATTAGGTGCCCAGCCATAGACCTTACTCTTACCCTAACCGTGACCAAGAAACCCAAAACTAAGTTTGTTGTATTATCATGAAATAAACGAAGCGAAAATCAGCCTAACCCTAACCATAACCTTAGTGTAGAATGTGGAATTCTTACCGTTTCTGCAGAAGTGTCCATCCATCCGATGCTGAATGAGGGCTGGATGCCATAAGAAGCTTTCCAGGCAAACGTGGTAACGCATCACTGTGCAGGGCCTTTGTAACGGTGTGTGCATTGTCCCTTAAGTTGAATTGTTTTGTGAAATCACATCTAAATCTCTGTCATCTACACCCTGTAGTGTTAGTGTGCAGTACACAAGTGGGACACCGCGTGACAGAC
Source organism: Acestrorhynchus altus (assembly GCA_034509495.1). Lineage (NCBI taxonomy): Eukaryota > Metazoa > Chordata > Actinopteri > Characiformes > Acestrorhynchidae > Acestrorhynchus > Acestrorhynchus altus. The sequence continues at coordinate 4,658,096 of CM067504.1, read as the reverse complement.
TGCCAGCATATTCATTATGCCTTCTGGGTGTATTTCAACACTGGCTTCAGTGAGGTTCTTCAACCATGAGTGAAGCCCTTTTTACCGTGTAGTTACTGCTGTAATTGCTGATCACACAGTTGGGTCGAAAATCGGCCGTTACTGACACACAGCAGATCAATCCGTCCATCTCTACTAATAAGAGGCCCGATTTTCATGGCAAGGGCACTAATCAAGCCTTAATTATAAATGATATCAACCACAGTGTCACACAATATCCTCTTAAACCTGGTTCGTTTATCCGAAGGACCGAGGCTGTAAATGGTTCATAAGGCATGTAGTAAATTAGTCTGCTGGAGAGAGGTTGCCCTGCTCATTACACAAGCCTTTGCTCTCTGATGAGATGCCCTCTGAAGACTTCAAAGAGGGGAGAACAGAGCTTAACTCTTCTATTAAAATATCACAGGAAAGGGTTTGCTGCAGATTACAGCTTACAAAGGATGTGCTTGCCTCCATTAATTCTTGCCAGATATCCATAATCCCAATAAGATTATGGGACTTTGAAGAGCATATTGTCCACACGTGTGCACACATTGTGCCGTGCTCCGTTAATTATTAATGGAGTGAGTCTTCAGCCGTGTGCCATTCACAAAATATTCTCCCATCTACTAATTTAATTCCTGCTCTGGTTTAAGTGACGGTGTTCCCTGCTCACTCATGCAACACGCCGAGTTTTCACAGCCACGCGAAATGGGGATTCCTCCAACAAGTCCCAGTGAATCATTTATTAACAATGCCACGCTAGATTAGCCAATCACTGCACATTTAGGAGGCGCACATGACTGAGCATTGTCCTGTACACGGTGACTCAGGCTTTATGGTGGCCGCAATATGTTTGCTCTCTGCTGCCCGGTAGGCTGTGTCCAATTGAAGGGAATATGAACGCAGACACTCGTGTATCACATTCCCGGATGCAGACGCTGATAAACAAGTGCTCAGACCTTTCAAATGAGGTTTTGATCATTTGGAGACTTGACTGGCACTGTGCTATTGACATCAAAGCGGGAGATTCGCTCTCTTAGAAAGTAGCCCCTGGCAAAGACTGAAGGGATAGTCGGGAGTGTCAAGGGATGTGGAATTGCCCAGTACAGAGCACAACGACGTTTACTACAGCACTTTGATGTGGAGAGGAGGATGTATTGAAAGAATTGGCCTTAAGGGACTGGGACACACTGCTTGATCCACGCGAGAGGGGCGACTCTTGCGGGATTTAATAAGGAAGGGGTTTGTGTTTATAAACAGAACATGAGGGACAGTGACATTCAATCGAAGTGGAGTTGTTAGACTTGCAAATGGTGCTCGTTTGATTAATGTGGCGTGAACTACGGGCATTTCTGCAACAGAAAAAAGGTCAGCGTTCTATATGTGCTTGTTACAGCAGTTTAGGCAGCTGTGCCACTTTACCCCAGAGGTTGCCATCGGTTTTCAGTTGACTTGTTTCGTAGTTTACAGACTTTAGTTCAAGCCTGGTTATAAAGAAGGCAGCTTGAGTTCTGATCATAACTGATATTTTGGTTGTGATGAAATGAAGAAAAAGCCACTTTTTCTGCAATTTCAGAGAATTGCTCATTTAACAAACATGGCTTTTATTATATTTTATTATATTTATTATATTTTTAATTAAGCCATGCAAACTGGTTGAGTATCATGGAATTCTGTATGTAATTATACAGATTTAAGTACATGATAGGTGTTATTCCCATATTCCCAACCGTATATCTACTCTTTAATCAGGAATTAATTCGTTTTAATTACATTTCTTCTTTCATGGTAAGAAGAGCAGTGTAAAAGTCGCTTTCCCAGTTTTAAGATGGAGTCAGCAGTTGGGAGAGGAAATTGAGCCGTGTGTGAGGGGCACGGAGTCCCATTTTCTGCCTCTTGATTGTGATTCAGAGCAGTCATACCGTTTTTATCGGTCTGACTCTGGATGTAATCTGATTAACAGCTCAGTCTGAACATCCTCACCAAGAGCCAAAAGTGAGGATGCAAGAACAGCACGTTTGCCATACCCTACGCTATACTCCACACCAGGGTTTCACAAGCTGTGGGCCGGGAAGTATTCTCCAGTGGTCCACAGGTCCATCCTCAGGGAGTGGCAGTTGTCCAAATCAGGTCCTAATTCTCACCTTGTGGAAATGGTTGAGAACCCCTGCCCTTCACCATACCCTGATGGACGCATGCATGAACTGGTCTTCTAACAAAAACTTACCATACTCTGGTAAACTGGCTGCTTGACCAGATTCTGACCAGTATAGTGTTTGCCCCGTTTGATTTTGGTCATGCTTTGTTATGCTGGTCAGCCTGGTCATGCTGGTTGATGAATATGACCATACCGATTGTCTAGCTTGGTCAGGTGGATCGTGCCTGTAGACCAGTTAAACCATCAAATCCCAATGAAATCATACCCTGTGCAGCTTTTCCAGCTTGTTCATATTTCAGCACAGATGTTTGTTTCAATTCTTTGCTTCTCTGTGAAACAATATTTAGCCATGAATTATTGATCATTGGTTTGAGGTAGTGTTTTCATTCTTAAGCTTTATTCTTTTCCTTTTTTTTTGTGTGTGTATGTTTTTAAGACACGATTTAGTGAGAACTGCTGCAGCGACAGACCAGTATCATGCACTAGTACAGTTACAGGACTGCACCCACTGAACAGTGTATGTTAAACGTGCTCGTAGTAAAACTATGCTGAATGCATGGTGGCGTTTTATCAGCTAGTGGCTTGGGTTCTGTTTTTTAATCTTCTGATTCTCATCGTTAAGATTCCCTTCAGAACGACATGTCAGTGGAGGGCAGCTGGAGTGCTAGAGAATGTGTAATTAAAGCAAGCCTGAGTACATTGATTAGAGCCTATAGGATTGTGTGTGTGTGTGTGTGTGTGTGTGTGTGTGCGCACACGCTTGAGCAGACATGGATGCATGGCCGCGAGGGGCTTATTTATCTGACTGTTCACATGTGATCTGTGTGTACGGTATGTGTGTTAGTAGGCTATTCCCTCAGGTGGCTGTCGGATACGTCCAGCCTCAAATCTGCCTCTAAATCCTTTACTCCCCATTTCTCACATTGACCTGAATGTGACCTCTCTCATTTTCTCCGTCTGTCTCAGTCTGTCTGTCTCTCTCTCTCTCTCTCTCTCTCTCTCTCTCTCTCTCACTCTCCCTGCAAAGGCTAATGAAGCTGTAAATCTGACCACTGTTGGTGTCTGGCATTTATGTTGCATCAGCACTAACGCACTCTCGTGTGTGTCACGTGACCCACTCCAACTCGTCCTCACCTCCCTGGGTGTGCACACGTCACCACACTCTCCCTCACCAGGCCCTTTGTTCTCGTTTTCCCCCACCACAGGGTCTTCTTTCACCCCACGCCCCCCCCAAACCCTCATCCACCACCATCCCACCCCCACCACCACCACCACCACAGGGAGCTCTCTCCTGCTGCTTCTGTGGGAGAAAAGATTGAGGTTATGATACTTCACAAATCACCAACAGTCACAATCTGGGCAATAAAATATATCCGCCGCATACGCCGTCCGTGCTTATGAGAATCTCTCCTGCCTTTTATTTTATTAATGTTGCCTGTTTCGTTTTTTTACAGCACGGAGCAGCGATGCCGTTCTCATTCTCAGCCGAGCCTTACAGGATCCTTTATCCAGACGGGGTCCGTATATAGACCAATGAATCAGACAGTAATATAAATGAATAAAAGGGAAGCGTTTACAGAACTATTCAAACCCATAGTTTATCAAGCATGGTTTAAAGCATCTCATCCTTTATCTGTCTTTTTTTTTTTTTTACACCTTTATTTCGCAGCACTTTCTCTGGCATTGTGTGCTTTCTCTCCCATTCTCTCTCTCTCTCTCTCTCTCTCTCTCTCTCTCTCTCTCTCTCATTCCTTTGAGATTTGTACCCCAAAAGGTTAAATGTTGCATTTTTCAGCAGTGGGTGGGTTTTATTGATATAAATGGAGGTTCGTCTCGTGTTATACTGAGCAGGTTTTCCCATGTGATTTAAAGTTTATACCACTCAGAGAGTCACATCCACATGGTGTGTTCATTTCTCATCCACAGCCATTTATTACTTTTAATTTCACCACCTCTCTTTATGACCGTCACATTATCCCGAGCATAACTGATGGCTTTTTATATTGTTAGACCAACTGCTCCTCACTCCAGCGCATTGGCTCAGAAAAGTTCCCGAATGATGGACTGGCTCATTCATTGGGTTATTTTTCGATGTTCACCGTAGCCTTTTGGGTAGGGTTGACATCATGGGACACGCTCAACAGCACATGTACTACGTAAGGTTGTGCCGTTGTGCATGCTTGCCATTGTGACTCGTGTTGTTGTGTTGTTTGGCTGCCACGTAGGAGAGTTTGACAGTCATTTGAGCAGTTGGAAGAGTTTTAGGGTTGCATCATAGGCCTCCAGGAAGTGGGATGGGCTCATGGATATATTGCATGGCATTCCATTTGTGCAGATATTACAAAAAGCATGCTGTTGGTGCACGTGGACAGACGACGGCACGCACCAGTGACATGAAGGATGTGGGAGACCTACATGAACCACAGAGGAGGAGAAGCGATGGATTGTCCAACATGTGCAGGGTGTTCCAGCTCCTATGATCGCTGACATTCAGTGAGCAGTGGCCCCCTCCGTGAGTCATCCCGCAGCCAGCACCATTAACAGACGGCTGCGCGATGCAGAACTACACGTAGGCAGATTGTTCTGATGACTCTGATGACTGCCCTTAACACCAGTGTCGTGCCAGGCTGTCATGGAGTCACTCAGAATGGCAGCGGGTCATCTACTGTGACGAGTCGAGCAGCGAATCAGTGTGTAGTATTCCAACAGCTGCTTTGCCAGACCTATGCATTACAAAATGTGTGGGATCTATATTCAAGCCGCATGGGATGGATTATCCCAGGACTCCGTTAGGAACCTCCTTAGGGCCATACTGAGGGATACCACCTCTGTATGTGTATCTCTATTAAAATCGCCCATATCGGATTCAATTTTGAATCATTCATTGTTCCTGGTGACCTTTATATTCCTTCCCAATAGCTTCTATTTTAGAATGAGTGTAATAATAATAATAATAATAATAATAATAATAATAATAATAATAATAAGACCTTACATGTCCTAACTCCCTGTCCTTTTAATCAGTTTAAACCACATGCTTTTGAGCTGTACGGGACTGCAGAACCATGTAACGGAGAACGCTGAATAATTCCTCTCTACCCACCCAAACAGCATCGACTGTACATCGATTTCCTGAGTTGGGATTAATTGAAATTCCGCAGAGAGTCTGAGCTCTAGCTGAACGATTATACATGGAAGCCTGTGGCTTTAGCACAGCCTCCTTTTGGAACAAGTGCGTGAAATGATGACATATCCCCTGCACATATCATTCTCCAGCACATGATGGGGATGAATAACACCTGTGATTAGTATCCCTAATTGTTTATCATTGTTGAGTCAAGGCTGAGTTTGATTATCATAGGATTAGCCTGCCAGGCTGAGGGCACAATCAATCATGTCCAGCGCGAGCTGTTCGGCGATGCCCGTGAAGTTGGGAGCCTGCGGTATGCTTAAACGTCTTCGGCTACGTTTCTCCGTCCCTCCCCTCCCTCAGCAGAGCAGTATTAGGGAAGTACTTAATCAAAAGCACATTACCATATTGTACAGGCATCCCACCTTATCGTAGCTCAGCCCCCGGTGCCGGAGCGTGGCCGGAATACGAGAAAAATCACTTCATTCCCATTAATGGGAATTGTGAGCAAGGTCTCTGGATAGACAGATAGCAGCATGCTGGATGATAATAGACATGCAAGCGCACTCACACACACACACACACACACTACACTACACCGTTGTGTTGAAAAGAGAATGTACTACTGACAATCAGGAAATAGACCATGGCTCTTAGTTCAGTGGAACAAGTGTCGTAATCAATACAGCGAGACAGTAGTTGATGATAGTGATTCCCCACCGTGCCCTGTTATGCAGCCAGCTGTACAGCACTGGAGGTAGAGCTTCTTTATTGGCCTCTGTGGTTTACACAGACTGATGTCAAGGCAGATAAAATATTCATCCCTTACAGAGCACCCCGCATGCCGTGTGTTGGGAGGGGAGCTCACTGAAGTAATGATAAAAATGATCAAGTGTCTGTATGTATGTATGTGAACGTGTGTGGTTGTGCTTATGAATGACTATAGCCCTCCTCGGCCATGAGGCCTCGGGGTAATTCTGTCTTTCACGGGAGAATTCGATTTATCTCGTGTCTGGTTTGCCCCACTCTGTGCTTTTCCTCCTCCTCTGAGAAAATTACAGCTTGAATTAAAGCCTGGCGATGCGATAATGTCATTTTAGTACAGTATGTCGTATGACTGCTGATAAAATATTAGAAGAATACTTAAAAACCCCGAGAGACAAGACGGAATACATACAGGGGTTGGACAATGAAACTGAAACACCTGGTTTTAGACCACAATAATGTATTAGTACGGTGTTCTAGGGCCTCCTTTTGCGGCCAATACAGCATCAGTTTGTCTTGTGAAGGACATTTTTTGGATACACCCCAACATCCCTTTCAGACAGCTTCCTCTTGCGTCCACAGTTAATCCTGTTGGATGTGGTTGGTCCTTCTTGGTGGTGCTGATGTTACCCTGGATACTGTGAGTCTTTATACATCACAAAGACTTGCTGTCTTGGTCACAGATGCGCCAGCAAGACGTGCACCAACAATTTGTCCTCTTTTGAACTCTGGTATGTCCCCCATAATGTTGTGTGCATGTTGTGTGTCAACCATCAAGAGCAATGGACAGTGCAGAAAAGAGGTCAAGAAGAGGGTGGAGGCAGGATGGAGTGGGTGGAGATGGGTGTCAGGGCTGAGGTGTGACAGAAGGAGAGCAGCAAGGGTGAAAAGGAAGGTTTATAAGACAGTAGTGAGACCTGCTATGATGTACGGTTTGAAGTCTGAGGCTCTGTCTGAAAGACAGGAGGCTGAGCTGGAGGTGGCGGAGATGAAGGTTCTGAGATTTTGGTTGGGAGTGACGAGGATGGACAAGATTAGAAATGAGCAGATCAGAGGGACAGTGAAGGTGGAGCAGTTTGGAGATAAAGCCAGAGAGGCCAGGTTGAGATGGTTTGGACATGTGTTGAGGAGGAATAGTGGATATATTGGACAAAGAATGTTGGAGATGGAGCTGTCGGGCAGAAGGAGAAGAGGAAGACCTCAGTCCTGCTCTTACTTATTTAGACTGGATCATTGAATGAGAAACGTTCTCTGGCTTTGTCTGTCCAGACAGCTTTTTTATAAAGAGTGAAAAACCACGTTCCTCTGGTTCCTGACCTTCACAAGGACTAACTTCTTCTAGGTAGCATGTTCATCTCCTCTTCTGACAGGACCAGGACACACTGCTTTAAAGAGCCAGATAGGAATTGATAAAATGGCATCGCAGTGTCTCCAATTGGCTTCTAACTAATATTGGTGTATGTTGCAGTTGTGTGTTTAAAGTTGGGATGTAGCGAATATTCGGGAACCAAAATTATTCACATGAAAATGTCCAAAACAAACAAAAAGACAGAATAATTTCCATTAAACGATGATGTTTTTGATGACCCAGTTGAATCTCATCCAGTGTGGACTGAGATACTCCTTTTTTTAGCCATTTTTGCACAACATCCGTTCTTGAATCTGACTGATATCATTTCAACATTATGAAATGCACCAATGTCTGAAATTCCACCTTAAAAAGCCACAGATGCATTCTGGCCCTGTATTTTCTGCACTATTTAAGGTGGACAGTTCCAGCTAGTGAATAAATCCAGCCTAGTGAGAGCTGTTTGTTGACATTGTCAGAAATATTATACTGAGATCATGTGATGAGATTAGAGACATGGTGTTTGACTGAACAATGACCGAAACACGTAACTGGACATTAACGTGGACTAATGCAGGTGTTGGTGTTTCAGCAGTGTTGTAGGGAAGCAGATTAGAGGAAGATGAACATTCATCCAGTCCTGCATGTGGGACAGTACCAACCAGGGACTCTGGTGGACCCATACTTTCTTAAGGGTCACAGTCTCAGAGTGACCTGATCAGGCCAATTGCAGACACTGTTCTGCTTAATTGTTTACGGGGTTACAATTTATTTTACGTCATGTTGTGCTTTGCTGGGATTTTAAAATTGTTCTGTGTTCAATAAAGATTTTTAATACATTTAAATTATTATTTTTGATTTGAAAATAAGACAAAATATTTTTAGGCTCTTTAACTTAAAAAGTGTGAAAACGAATACAACCTGTTGGAAAACTGCTCCTTGGTGTTTTTATTTCAGTGCATCTCTAGTGTAAAGATGCGTATCTGTGGTCATGTTAGTGTCACACTAGGGTTCTGACTGGGTTCAGAGTGGCTGAGGCATTCAGTCTGTCCACAGTGGCATTTCAGAGCTTATTCTCTGAGTGGATTCATTTACTGTCAGTTGACTAAATGTATATGTGCAGAGCGACGGAGTGCAGTCGTGCCATATCGTGCTATATGGCCTGTGGTTATGAAATCAGGCCCTTAAATGATATTTGTTAAAAGTGTCTCTCTAATATGATCTGGCAGAGGGAAGTAATGATTTCTTTGAGCTTATCCGTGTGCATCTCTGAAATTTCATTTCCACAGCCGCTATTAACCGCATTCCATCAGTACCCAGATGACGGTGATTTTTTATTATTAGATAAATATGATAATCTAATAACCTCCCACTTTCGTTGGTCTCATAACTCCATTCCCCGAGGACTAAAGCTGAGCTAACGACGGAATGAGTTTTACTGGGTGCTAGATTAGACTGTAGTCCGTGCAGCACCGTGTGCCCATCAACACAGCTTTATTCCTCTTTGGAACACGATGATCTCCACCTCAAACAATGTGTACAGCTGTATTATATCAGTTACATCAGCGTCTCTCCCGTGACGAAGAATTCGGAATTTGATTTCGTTTCATGAGTGAATTGGAGGATTTTTTCTTTTTTCAGCTGTCGAATCGTGAATGCATAAGCAAGAAGAGTTTGTTGTTCAAGGCAGGTAAAGCTGCGGAGTACTTTCACACCTGCTAGCCATCTCCTTTTCATTCAGTGCTGAACTCTGGACCCTCCGCTGCTGGAGGTGTCTTTTTTCCAATTACACGCACTAACCTCCTTTATCCATCTGTCACATCGAGCAGTGAGATGCTCGCTGGAGGGTCCGAGTCCTACCTTAGACTTCCATGCTGTGAAATAGTCTTCAAAGTCAGGGTATGTAGAGTTGTAGTGGCTATTGTGGGAGAGCAGAAACAGTGGATTAAATTCATTTTTATGCTCTATTATCTTAAAAAAAAGGATTTTTAAACAGTAAGTGGATTGGACAGATGGTTCGATGAAAAGTATTGGTTTAGAAAGAGTCCTGGTTTCAGCCTCCGGACAGAAATGTCTGAAACGTCAGTTTTTAAACAATTGACAAAAGATCTTTATTACTCTGACTGTCTGTACATTAAGCAGCAGTTACACTAACACAGCAGTACATCCCACACTGGACAGCCTGTCTGACTCTTGTCTTTGGACAGGTTGCATTAATGCTGCATGGACAGTAGACAGCTGTGCAGAGCTCAATGCTGAAGGCCAGGCTTCTCCAGTAACAGAGACTGTCCAGTGTTTTACAGAATAAGTAAAGAAGTCGGGTTGTTATTCATCAGCTCCGCCTTATATTCTTATATAGTTCTATTCTATTCTATTCTATTCTATTCTATTCTATTCTATTCTATTCTATTCCACACCGTTCCACCTTATATGGTGCAGCTGTTGCATTCAGGAAACTGTAGAACATGCAGTGGCTGCACCATTGAAGGTGGAGGAGAAAACCTGAATTAGAAGAAGACAATTTCATCTTATGTTTGGTACTATGCTATATGATATGATATGAGTATTTGAATCAATTAAAATATAGTTTTGCTATGACACACCTCCTTAATGCACACACAGCACAGCAGCGCCTCCTTCTGGAGAAAAGCAGCCACTCATTTCGAGTTGATTTGAGCTAGCAAAACGCGTCTGACTCGTTTTGTAATGAACAGCGTGAAGGGTGGTGAAGATCTTACGTGTGAGCTATTTCAGGGCTGCACTTTGTGAAATATACTGAAATGTACCTAAATGACTCAATATTGAATGAAGTCAAATCTGGATTCTAATCAATTTGGGACCTTGTGAATCGGAATCGGAAAATTCCATGATTTTGGAAAACATTGGGAATTCATACCCAACCCTAAAAGCGGTTAGATATTTAGAAATTGAAGAAATGGAATTTAGCCCTTAGAGTAAGAATGTGATGGACAGGGACGATGAGATAAGAAGCAGTATTTCCAAAGAGGCCACACTGGTCTCTAGCAGCCTGCCAGTCACAATAGCCTATTCTGCTCATTTAGCCACACACACACACACACACACACACACACACACACACACACACACACATTGAAAATCACTCTGTGGCTTTTTATGGGTCTCCTACGTAACCCTAATTTTTCTCAGGGCAGGTAGGCTAGTGTCCTTCTCTATTCAGCTCCACACCACAGCTGAGATCCTGTATGGCTACTGGAGATGAAGGCTGTAAGTCCATTTGCGGAGCCAGAATGACTTTCTGCTGATGTTGAGATACCTCGTATCTTCACTGTCATTCACCACCACATTTTTTTCTACATATCCTTGGAGAAAGCTATATTAAAGCAACACACGGAACAAGATGTACCACCCATGCTCAAAGATGACTCCAGATATGCTTGGATTAGAGCCGGAGGTCTGCTCTGTTCTGTGGCTCAGAATAGAAAATGTTTCAGTGGAGAAACTCATAAAAGATGAGTTTGAGGAGATCGAGAAGAAAGTTTGAGACTGAAAAATCTGAAAATGTGAGGTGCCAGGCTGGCACTACTGAACTCTGCTTCCAAGCAGAGATGTCTAATGATGGAGATGACTTCGCAAGTTAATTTTTGAGGGTGATCTGATGATGAAGCATCTGCTGCTGAGCTTATTTTTACTAGGTTGGCAGGCAGCTTGGCTCATTCGTGTTTACATGCACTCATTAATCCAATCTTAACCAGATTTCTGCAGTTGTCTGATTATTCAAGTGGTTCTGTAAACAGCAAACCCCACTTTCTGAGGTCTTGGAGTCGGATTTGGGAATCTGATGGAGCTGGATCTTAGCTCGTTAATCCGATTGCTGATGAAATCTGATCCTCTGCTGTTATTTCTCTTTCAGGCCGGCAAACCTGTCCCCCAGAGAAGTTTGACTGTGGCGGTACTACAAGCAAGTGTGTGTCACTGTCCTGGCGCTGTGATGGAGAGACGGATTGTGAAAATGGGGCAGACGAGGAACAGTGTGCTGCCGGTAAGGAGGTGGGACAGTGGGGTATTGAAAACACAGGCTGTTGTTTTCAGTTTTAAGTCTTATTTATACACAGGAAGCAGCCAGTGCTTTTTTTGAGCCACTGTGAGTTCGGACAAGAGCAGCATGGAGTTAAGTGCTCTGTTCCACACCACAACTGTGGAAAACGGAAAAACAGAGCTATTTTAATCCTTCTGAATTCTGATCTCTTTGTGTTCCATCAACACAACAACTCCTTTAGGGTCCTTATTTACTCAACCTTGGTACAGAACCAAAGAACAACACCAGTACACCAGGCTCCCTTTCGCTGCTTATCTTTATTGCTGTTCTTCTATGATGTTTCGGTCAGAGGACTGTGAGGGGACAGGGGACAGCTTCAGTGTTTGTATGTTCAGGTGGAGGTGGAGGAATGTTCTGGGTTGTTGTGCTTCTAGCTGCTTTAAAAAGTTGATATTTGCATTAAGGTTTTGCTGTTGTTCTAGACGCCACTATGAAATATGACACATGGGAAGACTTCACTTTTCAAGAAATTAAAAACTAGACAATCCAAAAAATCTTACAAAGGTTCTGTTTTGTTTTCATCAGTCCATAGTGCTTGAATCTCCTCACAGCCTCCCCCCATCATGTGGGCATCAATTCCATTTTCAGGTCTTGTTTAAAGGAGTCCGAGTGTGATGAGTGTTTGCACAAGGTTTAAAAAATGGTTTAATACGAGTATTTTTGAATTTATTTTACTTTTTTAACCCACTGTGTTGTGCATTCAACCCATCTACACACAGCGATACACACATACACACTAGTGACTTCACACACCAGGCAGCAGTGAGCACACATGCCCAGAGGGGTGGGCAGCCCTATCCTCAGCACCCGGGAAGCAGGACACTTCACTCATGTCCTGCCAGTTCAGGGATTCAAACCAACGAGCGTCCAGTCAGAAGGCTGGTTTACTAACCACCAGACCACGACTGCTCACTAAAAAGATGGAGCACTTCACGGATTTGCGTGTCATTTTTTCGCAGGGGCCGTGCTAACCTTCTCTGAATCCAATTTTAGTATAAGTGCTGCCATAGTATATTATTATTAGTATTATTATTATTATTAGTATTATTATTAGTATTATTGGTGACATGCCTTAGGTTTTAAGTTGCTAAAAATTAGAAAGTCAACCCTGAAGATGTTTACCTTTGATTAATGACAGATTCAGTATTTATTACATTTCATTTAACAGGGACACGAAGACGTTTGCTCAAGACTGAATTATTATTGCTCTGTTAAGGTCAAATCACTGCAATCATTAGAAAAAGAAATGTCTGGTTTTGCTTGGTTATCTTGCTCTTCTTAACCCCGAGGCAAGAACTGCATTTGTAAGAATGCAACACTGTATCAATGATACTGCTGTTTCACAGCCCAAATAAGGTCAGTCGTGGTCTTGTGATGGTCACGCTGGTAGATGGGATGGAGAGTGGCTGATGAATTGTAGAAGCAGCACCTGAAAATGAGTAGAATGGCCACTGGGTATTGGTACCGGGTAATAACCTGGCAATCTAATGTCTGTGTGTGTGTGTGTGTGTGCGTGTGTGTGGTGATGGACTAGTTGATTTGACACATGAACACTTAGATCAGGTCAGTGCAGGTCTGGCTGTGAAATCGGGCGTTTTCAGGTGCTGTACACGAATATCATATGAAAACGCTATTGATTTTGCTTTGCGCCAGACTTGTGACCTATAGAAGCACTGACTCTCACATTTCCTTCCAGCTGCACATACTATGTATTATGCATTTGGCCTTTTAAAGCCCTTTTAAATCTTTAATTCAACAACACACCCTGCCTTGGGGTTTGGGGCTACAGGCTGGAAAGTGAAAACATCATTTTCATGGTGAATTGTGACATGCGTCGCCAATCACGAAGCTCTGTCGTGAATTCTGTCAGCACTACCTTTTTTGCACAATCAAACTTGTGTTGAACACCAATGAAATGCTGCACCTCTTATTTATAGCATAGCTGTGTCTGTGTGCTGGTACAAGTGGAGGAGACAGCAGTGCTGCTGGAGTGTTTAAACCCCTCACTACATTGAGGGGAACTCAGTCAACAGCGTCCCGTGAGCACTGACGAAGGACTAGAAGACGACCAACACACAGTTCAGAAAGAGACGAGCTTCTGTCTCTGACTTTACATCTATAAGGTGGAGACACTCGGTAGCAGTGTCTAATAGAGTGGACAGTGAGTGGACACTGGGTTTAAACACTCCAGCAGTGTGACTGCAGTGCTGAGAATCACCCACCACCCACATAATAGCTGCTCTGTGGTGGTCCTGTGGAGTCCTGACCATTGAAGATCAGGATGAAAGAAGGAGAATAAAGTCTGCAGAGAAACAGATGAACTACTGGAAGATGAAGGGTACCAGGAGCAATCATCCATTTATTAGTCAGTTATCCAGTTACCTTTAGGACCACTGGTTGCAGGACTTCATTAACCGGTCTGTCAAAGTATTAAGTGCATCATACGATATTGCACCCCAGGCGACGAGGACTTCAGGACATGTGACACGTGACAGCAGATCATTGATCTTGATGCCGACCACAGTGCCTTCACTGGGATTTGTTAGTTGCCACCAAGAGAAAAGTGGGGCTCATCACTGGACCGCCCACCACCCATCACCCACCCCCATTCCGAGTGACCCAATCACAGTCTGGCACGACATATATGTATACATATATACGGTGTAACGAAGCATATTCATGAAAACGAAAAGCTGCTGTGTGTGTTTGGCAATTCTGAACAACACCAGACTGACTCTGCATAAGAGATAACAAGACTTGGGCACTTAGGCATTGTTTCCATACTGAGTGGGCTGGTGTGGTGGTGGTTTTCATCCATCACTCCTCCATACACTCCTCCATACACATCTGTGATGAAGTGGGAAATCATAACAACCTTTCAGTCTTTATGATAATTGATTTCCTCTCGCTGGACGTCTGTTCCAGCAAATTCTATTATCTCTTTTATACAGTTCTAATTATCTGTGTTTGATTTAAGATGCAGCGTGAAGCTGATGGTGATGGAATACATATTACTCTTAAAGTTAAGGCTCTGGGCTGAATTATGCCTCCAGTGAAATATTGGTATAACGTATCATACATCAAATAGTTTGCACATCACATCACTATGACAACCAAGTTTATTTATTACTATATCATCTTTCATACACAATAGAAATTCATAGTGTTGCAGTAAGAAGTGTAATAAGAAAAAGTCTAAATAAATTCATGAAAGGAAATGAAAAGAAAAGCTTTCTTGCACTCATGAGCGCCTCGGAAAGGCTTTTGTCTCATCCGTTTAATGAACGTTGTCATTTTCAGCAGCCCAAGGGAGGAAGAACACAGCCTGTAAGTCAGGGTTTCTCAGCCTGTGGATCAGGAACCACCCGTGGGCCTTGAAGCACTCTGTAGTGGCTTCCAAGCTCCTCCTCAGGGGATGCTTCAGTCCACAGTGGGTCGGTAATGTCGCTTTAAATCACGACAGCGAATGTTTAAAAAAAATGCATAAATACAAATGAACGTATAATAACATCGCAGAATAATCTAGACTGTTAGTGAACCAGAGGTGTAGAAGTTTATAGAACCCAGTCGATAGGGGGAACGTTTAGAACTGCTGCTCCGGCCCTAACGCTCACGTTTTCAG
This sequence comes from Acestrorhynchus altus, assembly GCA_034509495.1. Classification (NCBI taxonomy): domain Eukaryota; kingdom Metazoa; phylum Chordata; class Actinopteri; order Characiformes; family Acestrorhynchidae; genus Acestrorhynchus; species Acestrorhynchus altus. Next base: position 4,642,974 of record CM067504.1, on the reverse strand, counting down.
GCAAAAAAAGAAAATTCAAAGTCGAGTTTCGTGTTCTTGTGGGCCGTTATGCTTTCTAGTTATACTGGTGGGCCGTGAAGTGGAAACGGTTGAGACCCCTAAGCTGTGAATCAACCCGTGGGATTCCTGTCCAAGCAACACTGTTTAGGAAACATGTGAATATTGTAGGTGATGTGTCAGTTATTTGGATAAGACATAAAATAAATAAATAATGAAATATAAAATAATGTAGTTGTACGTGAATTAACCTGATTTTTGTGTTTTTATTGTTTATTAGTGCATCTCAAACAATTTGCTTACTGTGAAAAAAGGTTTTCGAGGATTTAATTCAAAAGATTACTTTATTTATTTTATATCAATTACATTTCCTTAATTTCCCTGAAGGAACCCTCCCAAGGGATCAATAAAGTTCTATTCTATTCTATTCTATTCTATTTAAAGTGATGTATTTCATTTTTTTAAGTAGATACTGTGATTATTTAAAGACTCAGGATTTCTGTGAGCTATTTTTATGAGCTGTAAGTCGAACTGGAATTTCATGAACATAAAATATTTATCATTTTGAATGAAATTGTGATCACGAACGAGCTTTTTAACCATATTTTAATTTGCACTAATATGTTTTCAGGGTTGGGAGAGAATGTCTTGCCTTCATACAGTAGCTCAAGTCACACACACACACACACACACACACACACACACACACACACACACACACACACGCACACACACACACACACGAGGGATTAAACAGTTCATGCAGTGAAGACAAATTCACCTTCTAGTGCTCAGAAGATTAGCTATTATTTAGATCTGTGCTTTTTTCCCTTCGTGACTTTTGAGTGATCTGACCTGAATTTGGAGAGAAAAAGGCCACATTCCTCATGTAATACACATCGACTCTCTGTGGTCATGTGATCTGTCAGTAAGCATGCCAAACTGCAATAAAATACCACACAGCCGCTGAATGCCTAAGGCAAGATTTTATGCCATGTTATTGCCTTGACACTGAGCTGGAGAGTAAGAACATAGTGTTATTGGTAAATATATGCAGCATCCATATTCATATCATATTTGTATGTTTGTATATTTAATACTGGAAGGTTGTTAGTATTAGTGGTGTTTTCATTATTAAGATTATTAATGCTGGGAGTAGGGGTGGAGGTACCGTTCATATAACCCTCATATAACTAAGGGACATTTGGTTGATATAACATTATTATTATTATTATTATTATTATTATTATTATTATTATTATTATTATTATTATTATTATTATTATTATTATTATTATTATCATCAGTGCTGACCTACATTCCTTCTATAGTGCCCACTGACTACACACCTGGAGCCTGATATCTGTCCTCACACATGTTATGTTATGACAACCATCAAACATCTCCATCCTCCAGTACACCCAAGCTTTACAGCAGACTTGTGGTGGTCCAGTGTCCCCTTATCAACAGTGTATAAGTAGTTTGACCAGAGGAGGAGGTTGGTCCCCCTCACAAGTCTGGTTCCTACCAGGGTTTCTTCCTCCAGCTGTGAGGGAATTTTTCCAGGGGAGGTTGGTTCGTGATCATCACCTCATTTTTGATTTCTGTGAAGCTGCTTTGTGACATCAGTTGTAAAGGGTGTAAATACCATTTTATTTAGGATAAAACATGAACACCTTCGCCTTAGAGCGACTTTAAATAGAGCGTATTCTCAACTAACTCTTCTGTGAGGAAATAGTATTTTTTCTTCTATCCTCGGCCTGTTGTCCTCTTCATCCTGTGAGACTTTTAGCATTAATAATAGGTGTTAATTGACTGTCTCAGCACCGGCCCATTTGCGGCGTGTTGAGAGTTCTGCTGATCTCTGGTTGTGGGTAATGCACAGCTGTTGAGATGTACAGGGCTGTGCTGAGGTGCAGCGTGGTGAGATGTTGATCAGAGAAGTGGGTGGTGCTCAGTGAGGTCATGCTGCCTGAAATTGTGAATGCTTTAAGATCCTGTGCAGCTTTTTGAGCTGTCAAGCACATTCGGATTCACTGTATCTTTTTGGAGAAGGTGTTGAACAACTCCAACCTGCTTGTATTAGTCTCTACCTGCGTCTCCTATCCAATCAACTGTGACGAGAAAATGAACTGGAGGTCTCGTCTTTCAATGATATGCCTTTAGAGTGCCTGACCTCTTGCTTGCTCATATGTCTCGGAAGGTTTAGGTATCGATGTGACATGGTGAAATAAAAACAGTGCTAACAGAGCCAGAATCAGAAAGGTCTGGTGTGGGCTGTGTGGTCATGCCATGGTAGCAATGTTGGGATGAGTCCATTGCCAGCTTGTCGCTGTACTAGCAGTTCTGGGCCCGAGGGCCAGCTGGTGTAATAACGTCTTTCCAGCCCCGGAGAGCATCCCTATGCACAGCACCCGGGGAGCAGCTGGGAAGTTAAGTGCCTTGATCATGTCCTGCCAGTTCAGGGAATCGACCCAGCAACCTTCAAGTCACAAGGCTGGTTCCCCAACCACCAGGCCAAGGCTGCGCCTTAAAAGATGGAGTGCTTCACTGGCCAATCTTCTCTTTAATAGATCAATTTTTAGTTTATGTGCTGCGCGAGGTGGCGTTTTGCAGGCAGAAATGATAAACGATGTTGTCATTTTAAAGTCTTCATGGATGGAATCTAGGGTATCATAATTACCATGAAAGCATTGAGCGATTTCTGACACGAACAAGCAGAGTACAATGATTCACTTGTGAAAAACCTGTTATTCTGATGTTTTAGTCTTACTACAATAACCAAGTCATCTTGCACTTGCTGGCTTTGCTGACTCAGACTAGACTTGCAAGCTGTTAGCTGGGATGGTTTAATGGGTGATGACCTAACTCAACAGCAAGACCTCAGTCCAACTGTGAATGTGTGGCATGACTAGAAGTTTGCTGTGCACCAACACAACCCATTTAACCCATTTAAAGAATAGATGTTCCAAACATTCCCCAAAAGAATTAATTAAATAAACTGTAATTACAGTGAAAAGTAGATCTAATATGTTTAATATTAATACTAATAATATAAAAAAAAAAAAAAATTATATATATATATATATATATATATATATATATATATATATATATATATATATATATATATATATATATATATATAAATAAATAAAATGCTAATTTTCACACTCTGCTGCACATGTGACGTAAGCAAGAGATTATTGCTGTATCTGGTCATCCTGTTGCACGTGCTGTTGTGTTGGTAGCATCGGTTGCAAGTATTCGTCTAAGAATATTTTAAAAGCATTTCAAGGAGGGGTCACAATGTAGGGCTCCAGGATATGGGGTGGTCTTATCGACATTTTGCAAGCCATACCAGTCACCCAACAGCCACAAATGCAGACATTACGACAAGGATGTTGTGCAAGACAGTCACTCACAATATATAAATTTAATGCATAGGTAAACATATAGATATGCCTATCTTTATAAAACTATAAAATATTTCTATATATGTGAAAGATAGGCCTTGTTTCCTGTTAGTTGTTGGGGTACTGAGACGTCATTGGCTCACCCTGTAGTTTTGATGCCGAGGACTTTTTGAACCGTCAGAGTGGTCGGCATGTGGTATAAATAAAATAATACAAGCCCCGCCCCCAAACAAAAGAGAAAAATATATTATTGCACTTTTTACAAGGCGTCCTTGATTGACCTCTACAGCAGTGAAATATTAAATTACTGTTATTTAATAACAGTCAAGTGAAAATGGAACGTGTACACCCACCTAACATATTAGGAAGATGAATTGCACTCACAGTGTTTGCGTGTTCTCGACTCACCAAAAGGTAGCTTGTTTGTACCCTTCTGTCTGTAAGCAAGTGTGTGGGTGTAATAGGTTTAGTTTCTGAGGCTGCTGCACTCCCATCTGTTAGCACTTGTGACTGCTGAGAGAGCACTGTGGGCTTCTCTCACGTTCACCGCTGCTCTTCCAGCCACCCACGACTGCTGCAGCACATCCACTTCCAGCCTTGCTGCCGTGGACCAGCGTGCACTTAGGTCCACAGACCTCGATGCTACAAGTATCAGTTAAGCTGATAATATCAGAAGAGAGTGGATTATAAGATTGGACCTGATTACAGAAAGCTCAACATAATAGTTGTGGCATGTTGAGGCAGTTTCTGTGACACCTGAATCAAGTTTAAAGCTGAATACTCTTCCAGTGTACAGCTGATCTTCATGAATGTAACGTTGGTCTTCTCTTAATTTGGGTAAATGCAGTGTTTTATACTGTGTCCAACACTTAAAGGGTGATAACAGTGAAATGACTGAATAACAAAGCTAAACATAACAGAATCTTCGGAAAAGAAACTCACGTTAGGCTTCATTTGCATGATGTGCTGTCAGCAGGGACCACTGATGCCATGGTAGCAATGTTGAAGGAGGCCAGTAGCCAGCATGGGAACGCTGTGCTTGCAATTCTGGATGAGGACCACAGCCACAGTACTAACGTCACGGTAGCGGTGGTTTACGGTTGGCCTCAATGCTGGCCAACTTATGCCGTTAACGTTCCGTCTTCCAGTGAAATGACCTGCTCATGAGTGTGGGATGGAACCAGCAGCTAGTCCTGCAGAACCCCGAAGAGCACGGAGAAAGGACATGGAGTTTGAAGGCTGCTTGAGTTTTATTTAAGCATGTTTTATTGACCAGCATCTGAACAGTTTTGTATCCAGACCAAAATACAGACCAGTTTCTGTTACATAATATAATAATATATTATTACACTTTATAGTAATATACAGTTTTATTTTGGGCCGTTAGTTGTGGATTCCCACCGCGGTTTAGTGACACACTAAATACCTTGACTAGCTGTTGTTCTAACCCCTGTTTTTGACATTGTAGGGGCAGCCTGGTGGTTAGGGAACAAGACTTGTGACTGAAAGGCTGCTGGTTCGATTCCCTGAACTGGCAAGACATGACTGAAGTGCCCTTGAGCAAGGCTCTTAACTCCCAAGGCACCGTGTACTGTGCATGGGATAGGGCTGCCCACTGCTCTGGGCATGGGTGCACACTGCCCCTACTAGAATAGAATAGAATAGAATAGAACTTTATTGATCCCTTCCCCTTCAGGGAAATTAAGGAAAACCCGTCCGGAGAGAGAGAACCCGTCCGGAGCGCGCACACACACACTAGAAGCTGAGCCGCTCTACACTCCACTCCGACTGAACGCGCAGTGTGTGAATTCACGTGTGTGTGTATCACTGCGTGGGTTAAATGCGGAGGATGAACTCCCTTGTGTGCAGCATAGTGGGTCTATGTGCACATTTACATCTATGTTTGTTCTGCTTGACACTGATGCTTGCATATTGTCAATGCAGTTAGGTGCCTTTTCAGATGTTGTGCCAAATTCTGACTCCCTGCCAGAACCCATCTGGCTTCGGGTGTGTGTGCATTACGCAGCAGAATGAACCTAATAGATAACCCTTGGATTCCTTTACTTCCTGTTTGTTTACTGTTACAGTTGCTACATGAATTGTGAGCATAATCAGGCCCATACTGCTGTGTGACGTGCTTGTATGTGAAGGGGAGGCGGATTTGAGCACCATGCCTTTGTTTTCACCCAAAAAAGTGTTTTCACCTTACAAACTAACTGAACCATGGATTAGTTGATCTGGAGTGAGACAACCACTTTAGGACCACTGCACTTTTCACACCTGCTTTTTTGCTATTTTAATAATATAGTTTATTGCAATTATTTCTGGGACAATATCACATCCAAAAATCTTATCATCAACAGTCTAGATGACGTGGAAGAGCTACGCTTGTTTCCGTGAAGAATCAGGGTTGTGATGAAGACGTGTATGAATGAAAAAAACACTTTTACCTGGTAAAGAACCTTAACATCAGTCCAAGGTTCCTCACTTCTATGGCACCACTTAAAGAATCATTTGGAGCGCTTTCATTTTTGGAGTGAATGATTCGAAGGTTGCATTTTGCTTTGAATGTTTATCTCCAAGTTCCTAAAAGGTAGATAATCACTGGAAAGAGTACTTGAAATCTGAGCTCCGAGAAGGAGGAGCATACATTTCCCGTGTGAAATAATTTCCTGAACTTCATTTTAGAAGGAATATTGATGGACAAGATTATGTCCTGCCCTTCCAAACAGAAGAGGAAATGTGCTGTTATCGTATGACAGTGATATTCTTATTACATCGGTGTTATTACAGCTGCTTTCTGCGGAGGCTGGAACCCTTTCAGCTTTATTCTTGTTGTTTCTTCATGTACTGTGCAGCGTTCTGTCCCCAGTGAGAGGACTGCAAGACCTGTTTTTTGAAGAGCACATCATTATTGTCATATAGACCTTTAAACTACATTCTTGAATCGCTATGTGCTGGCTTCATCTTCGTCTTCAAAAAATAGTTGTGCCCCGAAGAATTTATTTGATGACTGATATGATTAAAATGTATGATGTAGGGTCTCTTAGTACGCAACATCTTTATCAGTCGGGATAGATCTGGTGTGCTTCGTTGGCTCCTTGACACCGTCGCAATCTTTTAAGTGGTGTTAAGGTCAGTCGTTGTAACGATCTGCGTGCATGTAGTCCTGCATCATGCAGCCATCTGCCAGTGTTGCTGGCACTAACAGAAGGACTCATGGAGGGCAACACTGCTCGCTGAATGTCCGCAATCATGGTTGTTGGGTCACTCAATGCATGTCGGACAATTTGGTGGTTCTCCCTCACTGTGGTTTGTGTAGGTCTGCCAGATGTTTTACGTTGTTGGTGTCAACAGCATACTGTGGTAATATCTGCACGACTGATATGCAGTACACCGATGATCCTCCTGTTTCCACTTCCAGTTATTCAAATAGCTCTTCACCAAAACCTACCGGTACTTTGCTTGCAAAGGATGCTACCAACACAAAAGCACAAGTCAGAATGGAAGGCACGATCAACAGGACGACCTTATAGAGTCTCACGATGTCAGACCAACCCATCAATGTTCATTCTTGTCGGTCCTTCTACGCTGTTCAAATGATTTTTTTGATGGTGAGTGTATTTTTATCGTGTGTTTGCACTCGTATTTCAGGACTGTAGACATTTCTAGTGGTCTTATATGCATATGTAGGAGTTTGTGGTATTACTCGGTTTATGCCCAGATCTGTAAATCCTCCTTGACATGCTGAACTTCTTCTGTTCTCACCCAGCACCCTGATATTTCCCTTTCATCTGAGCTGCCATTTGCTAAGCCTCCCACAGTAAACGTCTTGCTGCACTTTAGAGGCCGGGAAAATGGCTTTCCCCCTCTGTAAACAGCCTGCAGCGTGCTGGCCAGGGCCTTGTCCTGGCTGGCATGTTGTAAATGAAGGTCTATCAGTTTCCTGAACAGCACTGAAGTACTTTAACTCCTGATCTGTCATTCACAACGTCTCCTATAGCTTTCCCACAAGACAGCTTTAGCAGAGCAGGTGTTTATAAACGGCACGTACACAGAATAAAAGATTCCGTAATGTACGTAAGCATCCTCCCACACAGAACCCGAGATACTTGGTGGCGAATAGTGTGTATTTTTATGGAAGCTTTGAACCATAATAGAGCCTCTGCTCAATAGTTTGGAGATGTTGAGATGCTGAGATGTGGGAATTATGACTAAATAAGCACATGACTGTCCTAACGCACATCATAGCTCTACTACTGACTGACCGATCTCTTGAACAGCAATTAATTTGTTGTTAAAGAGACGTTATGTATAAGCAATGAAGTTATAGGCAGGAACACATTCTCAAAGCCAAAGCCAGTGCTCCAGATGAGTACACATTATGGTGCAAAGAGATGGAAAAGAGGAAAACTAATCAACTTTAGGGCCCATCAAGTGAAAAATGTGAATTTTTAATTGACCAATGATGTTATTCTATTAGAAGAAAGTTTTCTTGACTGATTTTGGCTTTTTTAAAATGGTTAATAAAGCTGAGGCAAAGTTGTCTCCTTACTTTCTTTAGTTTCTGTGACCACGGATCATCACAAGATGGCAGGGCATGTGCCCCATAGTATGTCCTCAACAAGTGCTGGGCCTGAGAATACAAAGATGAAGCCAGAAGGACGTGTGGGATTGCAGGGCTGTTGGGAAGGAAGATAAAGGTGATCAATAACTGATTATAAATGTATTTTGATCTGATCGATATTTATTGATCTACTCATACAGAAGTCGTGTCTCTCAGTTTGGCATAACATGCCAGACGTCTCTGCATGGAGTTCCTAATGGTGTCCGGTGATCATCCATCCCATGCAGCTTGAATGTTCTCACTCAGTTCTGCAGATGGTGTGGTAGGGGTGGAGTGTTGATAGAGCGTCCAATAGCATCCCACACATCAGGGATAGGTCTGGAGATGAGACTGACCACGGCGTAGTATCTGTGTCTTCAAGGCGAGATCTTGAGACAGCAGGAGTGTGTGGACGAGCGTCGTCCTGTATGAATAGGACAAAACTTATCATAAAGTTGGCTTGTCAAGTATAATGGAGAGAAAAACATTGTACACAATTGCACACCACACCATGATACCAGGACGTCTGGGTGTAGTGTGAAGCGTGACACATGGATTTGTCGATCATCTTCTGAACATGACCTGATGCTAATTTGAATGACATCATTGCTTTCGTTTAATTGATTTTTTATTTATTTATTTATTTATTTTTTATGAACGTGGTTTGCACTATATTTTGCAGCTAAAACATTGGCATTATCAATAATATTGAAAGTGCACAGAAAGTGCGCAGAAGGTGTGGAATTCAGATCTAGACGCTTGTGAAAACCATATGCTGAGTGTTTATTTCAGATAGTTTGTTAGGCTGCACAACCACTGCTTTAATGAATAAAATATAACGTAAGTGTTAATTAGTAATATGTAACAAGTTGTTTGTGTAAGTAATTCTTTGTTGTTCTTTTTTCATCAGTTGTGTTTACCAGCATGCTGATCACTTTGACATCACCACCATCGGTTTAGTTGTCCAATCATTAATATTCACCCCATGACCCAGGCCTGTAAGCCAGTTGTAATTGCTTTGTGTTTGTTTATTTGTTTGTTTGTTTGTTTTCCCTGTGTTTATTTTGTGATTTTCCCTCTATTTGTTGGAGCCAGAGCTGCTGGATGTAATCTCATTGTTTGTTTATTTGGTCATGTCTACGTGCCAAGGTCATTTTCTAGTGTCAGGGGTCAGTGCAGAAGAACGCAGGGTCATCAATCACCAGCAGATCGATGTTGATAATAAAGCAGTCGTAGGTTAAGGTCAGAATAAACAGAAAAAGACCGTATTATACTTATTTTACATCTATCAGTGCAGCTGGGAGCTCAGCTGTACAGAACAGCACCGAACACTTCCTGCAGGATCAATGAAGCTCTCCTGTCTGTCTGTGCATGGAGGCAAGCTGTAGGATCATAATGAAGAACCAGGTGAAGGACAGCTCAAGAAATGGACTGGCGGTTCAGACATTGATTTGGAAGTGGAATTTCAGCAACCAGAAATGATAAATAATGATGAGTTTTTTGTTTATATACACACCCCCATAACATTATGACCACCTCCTTGTTTCTACACTCACTGTCCATTTTTCTCAGCTCCACTGACCACACAGGAGCACTTTGTAGTTTAATGATTACAGACTGTAGTGGGTCGCGACACTGACATGGTGATTGTGTGTGTCATGCTGTTGGAGAGTTTAAACCTCTTGTCCGTGCTGGACTGAGAAAATCCACCAACCAGAAATGTCCACCCAACAGCATCCTGCAAGCACTGAAGAAGGACTAGAGGATGTCCAGCGCAAACTGTGTAGAAACAGATGAGCTTCTGTCTCTGACTTTACATCTACAAGGTGGAGACACTCGGTAGGAGTGTCTAATAGAGTGGACAGTGAGTGGACACTCTAGCAGCACTGCTGTGTCTGATCCACTCGTACCAGTGCAGCACACTTATTCAGCCAGTAAACACGAAACCAAACTTCCCTCTGCTGACCTCCATTCTGTGTAGTGGAAGGAACCCATGTCCTGAGCCAACCTTCTCCATCTGAATTGCAGGTGAACCGACCCTGTTACACAGACAAGGTCAGTGTGTGCTTTGACCCAGCTCCACTTCTTCTGTCCTCCTTTGGTGTCTGCCTGTTCTGCTGTGAGCTGCTTTCTCAGTCGCACCCGCAAGCGCTGCCGCCAGACTGCCCAGGCTTCCCACTGGAGACGCTCACCCGAACCCCCTCAGTGTTTAGCCGCCTCACTTATCCTGCCATGTCTCTTCTCCTCAGCCTTATACATCATAGCTGCACTCCTTCTCTTCCTTCTCCACACACTGGAGTCCCCGGAGGAGAACCGCGTCTCCGCTGCTTGTTGCCGTAACAGTATTAAATGTAATGGTCATGTTTTCCTGAACGCTCTATTAACTTGCTGGTTCTGTATTGTGGCTCTGCTCCACAGGGGAACTCTGTAGAGTACCACGCAGCCCTGAGTCCACAGTGCTCTGAAATTTTTGTTGTATTAACGGAACACATGAGTACGTGCCGTGGCTCTTCATGCCTGGCCCACGGTGCAGGACAATCGGGTCAATTCCGAGGCCGATCTGCTCTTCACGACGAACACAAAAGGACTCCTGATTTTGGGATGATCATAAAAGATGATCCGCCTCAGATTATCCTGCAGTGTGGAGTGTCTATAATCCAGTCTTCACTCCTCTGATCTTCCCCCAGGGCAGACGGGGCAACTGTTTAACATTTACGACTCAGTATCCTGTAGTGTGAGGTAGACGTCGATTCTCTGATATGACATTGAAAGCCTGTCAACCAATGGGAACCAAGCTGAACAGAACCCAGGGCAGCCAGGGCTCATACTGCAAATACACACTGCATTTATACATTACATTCACACACAGTGAACAGATAGAAGCAAACCCTGCGGCATGAAAATAAAACAATATTTTCCTCTTTTCAGATTCATATTTGATTTCTGTAGAGATGAAAGTATAGAGGTTTACAGATTTCTGCCCTGTGCTCTCAGCTTTTCGGAACCCATCAGGAGCTCCCCCTAATTTATCCATTATATCAAAGACAGAGAAATGATAATAGACTATAAATAGAGATTAACAATTCAACACAAATGTTACTTTTCGTTTTACTAATTAATTAATTTATTGCTTTTATGTTTTAATGCAACTGTTTTGCATGTTTGTGTGTGTGTGTGTGTGTGTGTGTGTGTGTGTGTGTGTGTGTGTGTGTGTGTGTGTGCTTCCTGCACAAATAAATGGCTTTTTTTACCCTTTCATGCATTAATTATGGCAACATGAATCAGGATTTTTTTTATTCTCTTTTCAGGCTGATAAAACTATTGAATTGTGTGTGTTTTTATGTAATTGTTTAAGAGATAGTCATGTGACCACTCGGGTCTTCACCTACAAGTGATATTAAGTGATAAATGCCACTGTTACTATTATGAGCACCATCAAAGTATCATTAATCAGTCACTACAATGTTACAGCAGACATGTGGTGGTCCAGTGTCTCATGATCAGTAATGTATGAGCAGTTTGACCAGAGGAGGACGGGCCCTTTCCCTCATGAGCCTGGCTTCTTCCGTTCCAGCTTCTGTAAAGCTGTAAAAAGTGCCGTACAAATAAATTTGAGATTGCAATAGTGGCCCAATGAATGGAACAAGTATGTTTACAAAGAAATGAAGATTGTATGCAGTAGGACAAATGTTATGCTGAATATGATGCTTTAACACAGTCCAAACCACAGTCAAATAAAGGAAAATATGAATATGAAACTGCAGTGACCACTATGAAAGGGTTCATCTAAAATGAGGTGCTGAACACGTGATCACTGTTGAAATGTGTCATTTGTCAGTGTGTTTGCCCCAGGCTTGCGTTTGCAGTTTGTATAAGTCCTGTTAACCCCATCTTTTCCAGCACAGATATTTAAAATCCTGCACTGTAGGCCAGGCATTAGTCGCATACAGAGATAATGCTCATCATCTTTCCATGCCTATAAATCCTGCCCTGATTTTCTAAAGCGCACTTATTCAGTATGACGCTCTAAATATTGAGCTGCATGGATCATAAAAAACGTGAAAAAGAAATAATTGTTTGGTACATGTGCAGCAGAGTGTGTGTGTGTGTGGTTCAAGGTCACTATGACTGTACTTAACTCAAGATTTATCTATTACCTGTATATCTATTATCGCCGTCCCCCTGGTTTCTGCTCCTTTCTACTGTCCTCATACCTCCTACCCATCGCTCCTGCCCTCTTCAGCAGATAGCATCACACTCAGCTGGCAGCACATATTATTTTGCTGTAATATCACTGTAAACGTGTGTATGATCGGACGCTGTATGCCAGACAGACACATGGCTCTGTTGGTCTTTTTAGCTGCAGTGTTGCTGTGTTGATGTTGAATCCCAGGCTATCTCCACTCTGATGTCTCCTCGTGCTCCGCTGGCCCTGAGGGGATGTGCAGGGTCAGCCAATTCAATATAGCCCTGCTTAGAGCAAATACAATCTGCTTCCCCACGCTCTTCATACACCATCTCTCAGCACATGCCAGCTTTCGGAGTCCTATTAAAAACATGCCATGTTTGATGTCTGCCTTGCCCTTGCAGGCAGAAGAATGGTGCAGCATACATCAGTTCACCACTGTAATCTCCCTGCGACAGCGTCATGTCAAATTTGCTGGAAGATTACAAGCGTTTATCCGAGCTCGGTGCGTAATTCCGCCGGTTCACCTTGGTAGTTTGGCAGGCACGGCCGAGTTATGTAAGTGATTTGTGACATTAGGAGAGTACTTAGTTTTGTTGTTTTGGTAATAATGCTTGTTGATGTGTCATTAGCCAATTAGGACCTCGTCGGCTAATCAGCTTTGTGAAAGTGAAATGAGCGACAGGCCCATTGGGTCATTACTGTAATTGCTTTGAAAAGCTGGACGCATTGGAGGGGAACAATGAAATGCACATCAGCTAAAATGCAGTGAAGGACAACAGTGACCTTTGTGTCAATGGCACAAATCACATTGACTCTGAGACCAGCATGGCAATTTGATAATGCCACTGTTGTGATGGAGAAAGCATCCTGTTAGACATCACTTACCCTTTGCAAATGCTTCACGATAAGCTCTTTGTTAAAGCACGGGCTCGCTGGTGTACACGCGCACACTTACGTCAACATGCTTTGCATACGAATGCACTGTTTTAATCTGTGGACAGATTTTCTCTCACATCGTGCTTTCAAGTTCACTGACGCCCCTCAGCACGTACGCACACGCTCGAGCTATTTGGTGATCAAATAAACCCTTTTTTCCAAAGCAGGATGAGATAAGATGTGAAAGCCAACAGCTTCGAAAGTTCAAGCAGAGGTCTCTAAAAGTAGCCCTATTAAGGAAGGGATGGACGCTTACACCACCATAGTTCAGTGTCTGGCCGGGTAGAGAAGATGTTGTGCCCCTGGGCCATCCCAAAATCAATGAGGTCATTCAGCAGGCCCAGCAGACACAATGCACATCGGCTTGGGGGAATATTAGCCCACTCCAGTTTCGGTCAATACCATGTTCCTGTTAGTAAGAAGTTGTGTTTTTGGGTGATAATCTGGCTCCTGGGTGGGATAAACCATCCCCGGCTGAGCATTAGGAGTCACTGTTTCACAATTTAGGACAGGGGTGTCAAACATGCAGTTCTAAAAGTTCTAATCTAGCCCACCTCTTCAATTCAGCATGAACCCCCCCAAACCGTACTGACACAAACAGGGAAAGAGTTAAACCTCACAGCAGAACCAATCAGAACCCCTACTTTAGCTGGAGGTGGGACTACAGAGTCAAACTATAGTCCTTATAGGCAAGACTGTTCACTCGGTGGCCATCTGTCCACTGCTGCCGGACAGTTATTTCCAGTTAGATACAAATACCATTCCAGAAAACACATTTTTTCCCACCTTGTTCTGGCTTGTGCACTTGCACAGAGTGGTTTCCTGACTAACACCACATTATTGTCAATCGTCTTCCCCTTGTGGCACAACCAGCAAGCTGATTGGCTCTTTTTGTTGCACACTGGGACAGAACTTACAATAAGCTCTATTCATATTTCAACCAGTGACCGGTTTTCTCATCTCTGGTCAAGCTCAGAGGCAGAACTAGGATGGTTCTCGGATACAAACAGTTATTTGAACTTGTAGCTCGGATAGAGACTGTGTGTAGAGAGTCAGTCAGGGGTCTGGTCACCTTTCATCCATCAGAGAAAGCTGGACACTGTTCGACTACCAACACCCTTTAGCCAAAATATGCAAATGACATTTAATTGTCCATTCACAAACAATTAAAAAGACTTACTTTTCCAGTAAAAAACAGTCACCAGTGCCGGTTACCTGAAACCATGGCGGTCAACATTAATGGTTGTGCCAATAATTCCTTCGTTTTTCCTTCTTCTCCTCCTCCTCAGATGCCAAGGCCTGCCCAGCAAAGGAGTTCCAGTGTCGGAATCGGCTATGTGTGGCGCCCACGTTTGTCTGTGATGGTGATGATGACTGTGGTGATGGCAGCGATGAGGAGAAGTGCACAGCGTCCACAGCCAGCACTTGTGGGCCGCACGAATTCCGCTGCAATGACTCAGAGTGCATTCCGGCTCTGTGGAGCTGCGATGGAGACCCTGACTGCGGCGATAAATCAGACGAGTCAATTGAGCGCTGCAGCCGCAGAACAGAGCCACAGAAACCCCGGTGTCCACCTGGGGAGTTCCAGTGCGGCAGTGGAGAGTGTGTGCACTTTAACTGGAAGTGTGACGGCGACGCGGACTGCAAGGATAAATCAGATGAGGCAAACTGTCGTAAGTATTGGCTTGTCCCCAGAATTTCTCTGGGTCTGGATATTTTGATTTGCTAAAGGTTTCAGAGGAGACAGAGACATGTAAGGAAAATCAGGCTTTGCTACATGTACAGAAATATATTGGTAGACAGTACCAGCTCCAAATGTTAGGGGAAGTCTGCATTGGCTGTTCATCTTGATAAACACTCCTCATTAAAAAAATAGCTGCATCCAGAGGGAATCAACGAATGCAATGCACATCTGTAATGGTACCATGTCAGACTGTCATGGAGTCACTCATAGTGGCAGCAGGTCATCTTCATTGATGAGCCCCACTTTTATCTTGTTGGACATGGCCAACAAATTCGAGAGTGAAGGCATTGTGGTCAGCACCAAGATCACCAGTTAATTGTCATGCATCACTCATCCAGTAGGCCTGGTGTCATGGTGTGGAGTGCAGTTGCAGTACCAGATCACCTTTGGTCTTCATTACAGGGACTTTGACATCCCAATTTCATGTTAATGAGGTCCTGCAATGAGTGCTCCTACCTTTTCTGAACACACACTCTGGTGCTCTATTCCAACAAGATGGCACTCAACACTTACTGCTGCCGTCTCAAGAGCTCGTCTTGAAGACACAGATACTATGCCGTGGTCGGTCTCATCTCCAGACCTGCAGAACCGAGTGAGAACATTCAAGCTGCATGGGATGGATCATCACAGGACACCATTAGGAACCTCTACAACTCCGTGCAGAGACGTCTGGCAGGTTGAGTTAAACCCGACGCCGAACTGAGAGACACCACTTCTGTATGAGTAGATTGATAAACACTGATCAGATCGTCTACATTTATCATCAGTTATTAATCCTGATCACCTTTATCTTCCTTCCCAACAGCACTGCAATCCCACAGTTTCTTCTGGTTGCAACTATTTGTGCAGAAGATTGCTCAGGTTGGACGAAATATCTTTTGTGGAATGTTTGAAAAGGTTTTTAAGGATGGTCTTTTAAGTGGTTGACGTCAGAATTTTCAATGGGCCACTTTAGGGCTTTCACATTTTGCGTCTATGCTCTTCAGTGTTGCTTTGGCCTTATGCTTGGGACTATTGTCCTGATGAAAAGTGAACTTTCTCACAGGCTTCTGCTTCTTAGAAAACTGAAGCCAGGACTTTTTTCCTGGCACTTTACTTTGCTCGGTCTTTCTTCAGTTTAAAAGGGATTTCCTGTCTTTGAAGGTAAAGTACTTTACGGTAGGGAAGGTATTTCTTGAGACATGGCTGGCTCCAAGTTTGAGCCACCTTGAGTATTTCAGCTGACCACAAAAACTCCACTCATTAGTTGGGTCACTTTTCAGCTTTCTTGTCTTTGTCCTGCTACTCTACTGCATATTTAATCTGTGGCTTCTTCAAAATTGGCTCACCTGTGCTTCTCACGGGTTTCTCACTTTATGATTATTGATCCAATAATCAGGTGATTTTATTAATTTATTACATATTAAAGTCTAGCCACCTTAATTTGACCAGATTATTATTATTGTGTTTCAGGGAATTTCAAGATCTGTGCTTTCAGTGTCTGGGGTTTAAATATTTACACAGGCAACGTGTGTCAATATTTCATTTCTTTAAACAAATATTCAGACAAGAAAGTAGAAAATTGGAGGTGAAGGAAAAAACAATTAAGAAGAAAAATGGTGAATCGTGAAATCGTGCTTATGGATTTCACGCTACACTATATAACACTATTATGATACACTGTAATATTTTGGACCATTAAACTCTTCCTCCTTCACTCTTCCCTCAGACAATAAACTGCAATCACACACTGTGCATTATGTGACTCACCTTCAAATTCTAGGAACTTGATCATTCTTAGATGTATAATGCTGTTTCCAGAGTGGCGCTCTCTGCTGAAGTGATAAATGCTGCCTATTTATCAAAGTCACTGATTTGCATTTTGGTACGTCTCCCCAAATGCATGAAGTAACATAAGAGAAAGAAATATAGAGCAGGAGAAGAGTATGATTGATGCATCATGGGTAATTGCAGTGCCTGATGTTGCATATTAAGCTGGGGTTTCTAAACCTAATCATCTACAATTGTGTTGGAATATTATGTACGGCTTTTAGATATTCATATATCTGTTTACAAGTTACAAAATTCCAGGTGTATGAGTTATGGAATAACGTTTTTATATCTGCTTTCTTTAGCTAGGTTGTTTTCACAGTCCAAATGACCAAAATTTGGTTCTACCTAGTAAGGCGGCCTTGGTCTGCATCAACTTATCAATAGTGAGAGCACTATTTTCTATTTCAGACTTCAGGCCTAATTACAATAAACCAAAACAGGTTATCTTCACAAATCAAACAATAGAAGATGAAAAAGAACCAGTGCAAAACACAGCAGTATGGAGACAACAGGTTACATATGTGGTCTTCTGTAAGTGTAGATTAACCCTAATTTATAAACCGAAGCTGAAGGAATCTGATGATGATCCACCCTGCTCACTCTGCTGTGCGGCACGTACACCTGTGGGTGGTAGGGTGGAAAAATTCGGAACAAACACCTGGAAAGGCATCTCGCCGCTTTGGCAATCAACACAACACAAACCTTGGTTTGGACCTTAGTCCAGACTTTCAAATGTGAAAACATTCTAGATAAATATATTTAGATTTCAAAGCATTGTTGTAAATACGTTGACACGTATTTAATAAGCAGTAGCTACGTTGTGAATATTAGTCATCACTGTCATGCAATCAGTAGATACAATCAGGGGCTTCCAGGGTGTTCAGGGCTCAACCATCACAAAAATGAACTGTAAAGCATGGTGGTGGTAGTGTGCAGGTTTGGTGATGCTTTGCTGCATCAGAAAGGGGATGTCTTGGTACATGATTAACACGGTAGTAATGCCAGGCTCCTGTGGATGGCATTGAATGAGGAGGATCAGTCTGCATATAAATACCTGCTGGGTGTGCAATGGAATTCATAGATTCAGAAAAGGAGGTGCAGTGCAATGAATATTTTATTTGATGGGTGGGTCGCAAAGCAGATGTTAATGATTGACTATAAGGAGTGATTGCATTTGCATAGTGTGAATTTGCAGGTGTGTGGAAGTGTACGCTGATACTGGTCTAAGCTGTGTCAAAAATCCCAGTCTAAAGGAGGATTGTGACTGAGAACTGGTTCTCTTCCGGGCAGGAATTGCACTAAACGTCAACGCAGGTCCTTCACCGCCAGTTTCTGAAAGAACACACCATTGAGAACCTCAGAGTGGCGCGCAAGAGGCCATTGCTCAGTTTCATCTTTCAGACATAATTCTGTAGACTGGGATTTCTGCCACTGGTAGACCAGTACACCTGCAAATTCAGCTATTACCTTCACACTATGGCCCTTGGCACTCTTAGATTCAATCACCCTTTTAGCCAATCATCTGCTTTGTGACCTATTTCCCGCACATTGAATAAAATCTCTTTTGCACACCCTGCAGATATTTGTCACCCAGTCTTTCTTGTGCAATGCCACCTTTAGCTACCTGACGTTACCACCTTTAACCTGCAAGGTGAGTCATTTTTGTCTGAGGAGCTTATGTGTGTGTCCCTCATCTATGTTTGTGTGTATGCGGGATGCAGACTGTGCTCTTTTGACACGGTTCTCAGTTCTAAGCCACGTAAAGCCGTGTCGGTGATTGAATCGCTGAGTTCAGTGTGGTGCTATGCACCAGTGTCCTGTTAGTTGCTTAGTAACCATGTATGTGTCCATTTACAAAAGAGGCCTCTTGAGTTTGAGGGTCTGCTCTGTGGTCTTCTTGGGCACTACTTATTACTCACATTTATTATTCCAGTTTGGACCATTTGCAAATGCTTCTCCAGAAGCAATCTCAAACTGGAAGCTTGGAGCATTCATCTGGTCTGACTTAAAATATCAGCCTCCTTATTAACAAAACAGCTTTGACAGTCTTTGCTTTATCACCCATAAAGCTGTAAACTCAGCTGATGAGGTTTTTCATATTTTATTCATACCGCGTAATCTCTCTTATATGATGTTTTGTTATTTAAATGTGCTACCATTGATTAAAGTGTGCACGTGCACGTTTGTGCCTTGCGTTTTTTTTTGCCCTACATAGAGGAGCTGTAACTTGCACAACTTGGCTGCGCGGTGCTGAAATTGATCATCATTGTGTCTCTTCTTGCTGCTGCACTTCTAAAGCCCACCACATGAATAATTAAGCAAGCTTTAAAAAGATAAATGAGGAAAAAATAACAACAGCACAAATCACACACCCTACCACTTCCTTACACCCCTGTTCCCCTAAGGCATTGCGACAGTGACAGATTGGTTTCAGTGCGAGACTTTTGGGGGTTAGTGCGGCTGTGAATGAAGGATCGCTGTAGAATTTAAATGCACTTGGGCTTTGACCCGGCTGCAGGTGAAATGAAAGCTGTTAGCTAAACTGTAATTTTACTTACTCTACAAGTTCTGAAGTTTCACTTTGTTTGTGTGTGTGTGTGTGTGTGTGTGTGTGTGTCAGCTCTGTTGACCTGCAGGCCAGACGAGTTCCAGTGTGGAGATGGCTCCTGCATTCATGGGACTAAGCAGTGTAACCGTGTGCATGACTGCCCTGACTTCAGTGATGAAGCGGGCTGCATCAACAAGAGTGAGTCATGCTTCTATCCTTCCTATCCTAAAAGTCCTCCCTCCCGTCCATTCTTATGATTCTTCCTTTAGTTGGATGTATGGATTCATTCATTACTGCTCATGTGCTTCATTCGTTAACTTCAAATGATGCCAAAAAATGAAAAATACACAATAAAATAGCTGCACCGGGTCATCTTCACTGACGAGTCCTGCTTTTGTCTTGGTGGAGACGACCAATGAATCCATGTGTAGAGGCACTGTGGTCAGCATCAAGATCAGTGGTGTATGACACGCATCACATGTCCAATTTCATACGATGCCAGCTCACCTTTGGTCTTCATTACAGGCACTTTGAGCCCAACATTACGTTAAAGAGGTCCTGCAATCAAAGGTCCTACCTTTTCTTTTCTTGAAGACACAGATACTATACCATGAGCAGTCACATCTCCAGACTGATCCCTGCTTGAAAATGTGTGGGACGCTATTGGACGCTCTATCAACACTCCACCCCTACCACACCATCTGCAGAACTGAGTGAGAACATTCAAGCTGCATGGGATGGATCATCACAGGACACCATTAGGAACCTCTAAAACTCCATACAGAGACGTCTGGCATGTTGCTTTAAACCCGACGCCGTACTGAAAGACACCACTTCTGTATGAGTAGATCAATAAATATTGATCAGATCAGACTACAGTTATAATCAGTTATGGATCCTGGTGAACTTCATCTTCCATCCCAGCAGCACTGCAATCCCGCACTTTCTTCTCAGTGCAACTATTTGTGCAAGTGTGATGATGAGTGTGTATAAACTGTTGCATAAATATTGAGTATATAGGAATGTTATGGGAATATAGGAACATTTCTGCTAATGTTATTAATAGAAACACATGCTGGTGTGTAAAATAAACCACACAATGCCTCCGATTTGATTGAACACATATGTGGTAGCATTTAAAAGAAAGGAAATTTAGGAAAGTTGTTTGGTGTGTTCTCTTACAGCTGCTAAGTGTGACGGCGCGCTGAAGTTTATGTGTAAAAATGGAGAGTGTATTGACAGCAACAAGGTCTGCGACAACATCAAAGACTGCAAGGACTGGTCAGATGAGCCGATTAAGGAGTGCGGTACGTGTACACGGTTTAAGAATCCATCAAATCCATACACTGGCTCTCCGAATCCGGTCTCTCTTAGGTAAGGTTGTCTCTTAAACTTTCAGGCTTTTGGTAGAACATGTAGCACTTCATTTGAAAGCACTTGACTACGATCGAAAAGCTCAGTGCTACGAAGGAACGTTCAGAAGCTCACTGTGGGGTACCTCTAAAAACATTGAATTATTAAAATTGACCTCATTAATATGACACATACGTGTTCACATGATCAAACCCAGGATTTTTTAGCAACCAGGCCTCAAAGCAGTGGATGTTCACGTCTAATAACATGGAGTTAAGAGATGAAGTAATGATACATCAAACAGTGGTGCTAGTTGGAGCATTGGAGGAGGTGCGGACGAGAATACTTTTGCTGAAGGTCTTTTAGCCGATTTACTGAAACAAAAGACATGATGATTATGTATATGAGTGCATTAAAATTCACAGGGAATGTTTAATCTCAAATGAAAGCACTGTATAATCCTGTTTAATGTGACTAATGTATCAAACTTTAACTGTCAACAGCAAGTCAAAGTTAATGAACTAAGTGATTTAAATATTTCTCTGTAAAATGATTGATTGTTAAACATCATATTAAAATGTTTACAGTATGTGCAAATGCAGTAACCCAGGCAGTTTTGCCAGGCCTGCCAACTTCTGATTGGTTACAAATGGGGAAGGGTTGGGGGTTCCATTGGTAGAGGTGTGGGGATGAGGAGACAGGGCTGCTTCATTGGTAGGAGGATGTAAACAAGATTTTGTAAATGTAAACAAGATAAATGTAAACAAGATTTTCAGTCACTAACTTTAGAGGAGCCAAAAAACAACCTGGCCAGCTCAAGACAGTCAAGCTGGTTATGCTGGTTCAGGAGCTTTTAGGGTATAGGGCGTGTTTTGGTTTGAGTTTGATCTACAAGCATCAGCCTGACCACACTATGAAAGTGGTTGACCTGCACGACCATGCTAATGTTACCCTATGAGGGTCAAGAGCTGGTAATCAGCTGTAGAGGGTATGTTTTCTTCTTGATGACCAGCTTATCAACCACCTTGACCATCAAAGACCAACTTAGACCAACTGAAACCAGCTATCAGCAAAAGCTGGAGTTGAGATGAATTTCTCAGCAAGGTTTCAGCGACAACAGGTTGATGTCATCCACTCATTGGCTACACCCACAATTCTTTGTAATACACTGGATGATAAAGCTATGTTTTTCTTTTGTGTATGGAAGACAGATACGTCTTCTGGAAGATGAGACATGTTGCTCCACTGTTGCTCTTCAAGCAGTGCACTGTTTGGCTGGTTTGGGAGCCAGACTGAACCACTTCATATGATCAGGGGCAGTGAAAAACAGCATGTAGGATGTAGGATGTTTATTTTTTGTCAAAACAAGAAAAAACATTAGCTTGTCTTCTCCCCCTAGTGTCAGGAGCATCTGATTGGGGGAGCAATAGGGATTTGCAGGAGAAAACTGGGGTAAAATAAAAAAAAAAACAAAAGAAGTAGAAGAAGAAGTGGGCTAAGGCGCTACCACTATGATCCTGGCATCGCTGGTTCGAATCCAGGTTCATGCTGCTCCACATCGGCAGCCAGGGTCCAGAGGGAGAGAAATTGGCTTGCTCTAGATGGCGCTCTTCCCACATCTCACATGTGTGCTGCTGGTCGGCGCAGGCGTCTGCCGTCCATTGCTTCAGATCCGGGGATCCGGCGTTCTCCTCCAAGCGTGATGGCTGCCTGGCAACGATGCGAATGGCAGCAGGCTATCGTCACATGACTCGGAGGAAGCATGTGTACGATCTCTCCACCCTAACGTCGAGAGCAGGGCATGTAATGTGGCAGGTTACTTAGGGGGATGGGTAATTGGCACGACTAAATTAGTAGGGACGAAAAATTGAAAAAAAAGAAGAATATAATATTGGAAAGGCCTCTCAGAAATGGGCTCTAAAACTGGCCTAACTCATCATACACCCCTCCTGAGTGAGTTTTATCAGAGAACTTTGGGTTAAAGGGAGCAAGGGCAACGAGGGGTTGGTGAAAAAAAACTGTGTGAGAAATGGCAAATGTGTCACTGAGTGAGATTAGAGCCAGTTGCGTGAGTCTCGTGGTCAGTGTATAAGGGCTGGCAGCTGTAGAGTCATCAGAAATGTCCCTGTTAATATTTTGGACATTAAGTATTCAATCCAATTTAATTGAATCCAATTTGTTTTCTGTATAAACACCATCAGAGCAGTGTCTGACTTCAGCAGAATCATTCTCACTTACCTTAAGGCCCAATTAAGTACAATTTCTTTGAGAGTTAAAACAGATGCGATCTTAATGCAGTGGAACCTTCACATTGAGTCCGGCGTGTTTTTTCTCTTCTGTGTTCTGTAAATGGGGCGAGAAAAATATATTAACAGCCATTCTATATATATATATATATATTATAGCTGAATTATAACTGACAATTACTGCATTCACTTAGCATGTCTGATTTGATTTAGTTGACTCTATGATTGAGGGTGACACAGAGTTCTTCAGAAGACGTAGAAGTGTGTGTGTTTGTGTGTGTGTGTGTGTGTGTGTGTGTGTGTGTGTGTGTGTGTAAGAAGATATATATATATATATATATATATATATATATATATAGTTATATATATATATATATATATATATATATATATATATATTATATATATTTTTTTTTTTTTTTTTTTTTTTTTTTTTTTTTTTGAGAACTGTCAACCTCAATCATGGAGTCAACGAAATCAAATCAGACATGCTAAGTGAACACAATCATTGTATGTTGCAATATGTTACAGATGGCTGTGACAGTAGCCCTGCAAAAATGTCTCCATAAGAGAATTTGTTCTGTGCTCTCCATATCAGTTCAGCACTATGTTAATTGAGTGCATATGACATTTCCAAAAGGCCATCTTGTGTTTGTAAATGTTCCAGCACAAACATCTCTCTCTCTCTCTCTCTCTCTCTCTCTCTCTGTCTCTCTTTGTCTTGCTCTGTCTCTCCCTGGCGGTTTATCCACAGTTTGAATCTTTAATGCAAGATATATAATCAGATGGCTGTTGTTAATTTCCCTGAGGCTCCTGCTCTGCTCTTGCCACCTTGCAAATGAGATTAGAAAGAGCACCTGGTTTGCTGCACCCCCACCCCCACCCCCTCCACCCCAACTACCCCAGTGAACACTGGGCCACTTCCAGGTGGCCCGCTGTACCACCAGTGGGGCCATACCAAAGAGTTCACTTTCAGTACATTCCTGCACATGTCAGTTAGATATTATACATGATGTACATTCGCCCACTATGTCTGTCATCTCCCACTGCTCACCCTGTCCTCTGCACTCCAGCAGCACTGCTGTGACGGACCCGCTCGTACCAGCATGACACACACTAACACACCACCGCCATGTCAGTGTCACTGCACTGCTGAGAATGACCCACCACCCACATAATAGCTGCTCTGTGGTGGTCCTGTGGGGTCCTGACCATTGGAGATCAGGGTGAAAGGAGGAGAATAAAGTCTGCAGAGATACAGATGGGCTACAGTTCTCCTGTATGGTAAGAGGAGCTGATAAAATGGACAAGGAGATGGAGTGTATGTCAGTGGATCACCGCAGTGCCAATTAGCCAACTCTCCAACCTCATTTGATGTTCCCGACACGAGGAGAGTGAAGACAAGCACGTGCTTCCATTTTTGGCAGTGCCTCTTTTCAAACTGTCGTCCAATGCATCATTGTTGGGCAGACAACACACTCGGAGGAAGGTGCCCGATTCCCCAACTGGGGGAGATGTGGGGATACATTGTCATCTACCCATTCAGAGAGGTCAATTTTGCGCTCTCAGACTCCAGCTACCGATTGCAAGCAGGATTATACGGGATTCAAGGCTGTAGTCCTTGGATCATGGTGTTGCTGAGCTATTGGAAGGAGAGGGTTAAACTTAAAGTAGCCGAAGGCATTCATTAGGAGGGAACTCCACAAACATTTGGATATATAGTCCACTTGTATCTCCAGTCGTTTAAAGAGGGATAGTCATCCATATACGCAGACACAGCGTGCAGGCTAATTACTATGTTCCTCACTGTGTTTAGTGAAAGCTTCTTAAGGTGCTTATGATAAGGCAGGAGGTAGGATGTTACTGCATTACCATAGCTAACTACAGGGAGTGGGATAATGTGTTGCGTTTGTAGCAATTAGAAAGTAAACACGTTTGTGTGTGAAGCTGCAGTGTGTGTTTCGGACTCCCTGCTGTGACCGGAGCGTGTTTTCGAAAGCCATCATCAGACCCCTGCTCAGACGCTGAGATTGTTCAGATGGTTTCAGCAGACCTTGGCTAGATTACTTTCCCACAGAAACACTCCGGCACGGAGCTCCTCTTTTTTCCTTCTTCCTTTATTCATTTTGAAACATTTAAGACAAGTCTCTCACCGTCCCGGCCCCTCCCTGTGTAGCAGAGGAAGTTTTCAGTCAGCTCATCACTTTCTCGTAAGGTCCTGGCACAAGCTGGAGACTCCGCCGAGAAAATGAAAATGAAACAACTCGCCTGTCAGTTGCTATCAGGTTGCCATGGGCACATTGCACACACCATCCAATCCCTTCTGGACTTACTGACCTTTTCTTCATCCTGCCTCCCTTCCTCCCCATGTTAGGCCTGAACGAATGTGCCAATAACAACGGCGGCTGCTCTCATTTATGCAAGGACCGGCGGATAGGCTACGAGTGCGAGTGTCCCTCGGGTTACAAACTGCTGGATAAGAAGACCTGTGGAGGTAAAGCTTGCTCTTATCGATGCTGTTGTCGTCCTGTGTCTAATATTTTCTGCCTTCGGACAGTCTTACATCACACATCACACTACTTTAGAGGTTTTCCTAACAAAGGTAGGTCCATTGAGGGCATGCTGCTGCATCTGGGACTGTGTGAGAGTGCACTGTAGTGCACGATGACCGTACTGGGGTGTTCCGTGCAACCAGAGCTATAATTAAGTGGTGAAAGAGTGATTTGTTGACTAGGGTGAGGGGTGTTTGGTGAAAGCCACGATATATTAACGTCATTTATCTATCCCTGGGTTACGCAGGACAGCAGCCTTTTGCTGTTTACTTGCACGTCTGTTGACTCTTTTCCCGATGCCTTTTCCAGACATCGATGAGTGTGAGAACCCAGACATCTGCAGTCAAATCTGCATCAACTACAAAGGGGATTACAAGTGTGAATGCTACGAGGGTTATGAGATGGATCCGGTTACCAAGACCTGCAAGGCTGTGGGTAAGTCGCCATCAACTTTAGATGATCCCTTTAAGGTGTATCATTTTATGTTTTTATTTTGTGTAATTACATTTTTTTTTTCAACAAATTCCAAAAAAAATAATTTTATTATAAAAGCTCTATAATTGCGGTATCTGCAATCTACCCTGAAGCTCATTAGGGTGGTGCAGATTTGTTGTTTTGATTGTAGACACACAGCAGTTGGGGAGTTAAGGGCCTTGATCAAGGGCACTTAAGTCATGTCCTGCCAGTTCAGGGAATCGAACGGCAACGTCCAATCACAAGGCTGATTCCCCAACCACCAGGCCATGGCTGCCCCTAAGTAATGGTCACATTTAACATGCGCATTGTCATTGTTTCTGTAGTCGAGAGGTGAAATCAATTGCTTTCCACATTGGAGACCGTGGTTGAATCCCCCTCAGGAAATCTCAGGAGTGCCCTAATGATACATTCCCACCAATCTAATTACTCCAACACCGTGTGTGTGTAATGTAATAACATCCATTCTGTCACTGCAGTCCTTAATGATGTATCTGTCAAAGAAACTCATTTTGCAATAATGATAAAAATCTGATTAATGGTGCAGTCGTACTGTAGACCCCACAGCAATAAATAAACAGGTTTGGGTTTATTGTGGAAAAGCAGAACAAAACCTAGAAAACATACTCTTTAAAGAGCGTTTTGTGTTTCTCAGACGTCTCAGTCTGTGATCACAGGGATGTGTAAGGTTTTTTTTGTTTTATTTTTCCTCAGAAGATAGTTTGAAGATACAACCAAGCTGGATAGAGTGTGTGCTGGATCAGAACTGAAGCTGAAGTTTGTTAGAAGATAGATTTCTGTGAGATCTGTAGAAGGGGCTACTCCTATTTGCAGGACAGCTGGAGCCTGGTGGTTTGGGAACCCGTCAGTGCCCAGGGAGAAGGTGTCTTGCTGAAGTACACTTCGGTCATGTCCTGCTGGTTCAGGGAATCAAACCAGCAGGACATGACTGAAGTGTACTTGAGCAAGACACCTTCTCCCTGGGCACTGGGGTGACGTGTGCTCACTGCCCACTCGTGTGTACTCACTAGTATGTATGTGTGTGAATCACTGCGTGTGGATGGGTTAAATGCAGAGGACAAATGTCCCCACGTCTATGTGCACATTTACGTTTGTGTCATGTGATGTATGACCACATGAGAAATCATTCATATTCATATTCAAAGACATTCATATCGTGAATATCAGCTAGTAATAAAATATACGATATGCTCAAAAGTATTGGGACACACTTCACTGAGGATCTGAGCTGAAGTGTTGGGCTGCATATATGCTGTGTCTCTCAGATTTAGGGGTGGAGTTTTGATAGCATGTCCAGCAGCATCTTACAATCGGGACTACGTCTGACAATGTGGCTTGTCACATTCTGACTGTCTGGCATGACACCATCACTGTCGTCATTGTAACGGTCTGCCTGGAGTCCTGCGTCATGCAGCTGTCTGCCAATTGTGCTGGTTCTAAGATGATGACTCTTGGAAGGCATCCCTGCTCACTGAATATCAGCCAACTTGGCTGTTGGGTCACTCTGGGCATATCAGACCATCCATCAGTCCTTCCTCTCTGTCTCTCTAAGACCGCCCTGGTTCTTCAAGCTCTATGATGCAATCCTGAAGGCATACTTCACTTGTAAATAAAGCCAGTATGGTTGTTGCAAGACACCATCCTGCCCACATCATTTTATGATGCTCCGAATTTTCTAATGTGGCTATAATTCTTAAGAATATTAGAACATTGCTGGGAAAAGCATTTGCTGATTACAGCAGAGTAAGCTCTGACCTGTGAGGGCCAGTATCTTGTTTTAATAGCACTCGTCCTGGTGAGAATCTATCCACTGTACTCACTGCTACTGTGCACTGTACAGTAATCTAGTAATGGGCAGGAAGCCATTAAATGACTTTTATGTTGTAGAAGCCACAGTTTGTCTCTACACACATCCAACGGTTTGGACAAGCATCTTGTTTCTGCTTTACTGATTTCCATCTTAAACACTGCAGCGTGTGACCCTCAGTGTTTAAATGCAGCAGTGAGGCTTCCAGATCAGATTTCCTTCTTAATCAGTTTTTGCGTCTTACATTTATTTCCTTAAATATGTCATTAATGTCAGTTCTATCAAAACTGTGTTCTAACTGGAAATTAGTGCAGTGCTGTGGATACTGGTTACTGCTAATGCCGTTGTCCCTGTTGTTGATATTGGTAATCCTGGCAAAAGCTCTCGATTGTGCTCAAAACTGACAGCTGTAGCCCTCCCTCCTTCGGAATTTAATGCTCTAATCAATCATTGCTCTGACATAACCATTCATGACATACAGGGGTTGGACAATGAAACTGAAACACCTGTCATGTTAGTGTGGGAGGTTTCACGGCTACATTGGAGCAGCCAATCTTCATTAATTGCACCAGTAAGAGCAGAGTGTGAAGGTTCAATTAGCAGGTAAGAGCACAGTTTTGATCAAAATATTGCAATGAACACAACATTATGGGGGACATACCAGAGTTCAAAAGAGGACAAATTGTTGGTGCACGTCTTGCTGGCGCAGCTGTGACCAAGACAGCAAGTCTTTGTGATGTATCAAGAGCCACGGTATCCAGGGTAATGTCAGCACCACCAAGAAGGACCAACCACATCCAACAGGATTAACTGTGGACGTGAGAGGAAGCTGTCTGAAAGGGATGTTGGGGTGTTAACCCGGATTGTATCCTAAAAATATCATTCCCAAGACGAACTGACACTGTATTGGCTGCAAAAGGAGGCCCTAGTTCACCATAATAATCAATTATTGTGGTCTAAAACCAGGTGTTTCAGTTTCATTGTCCAACCCCTGTAGGTGGATCATTAATGGAAATGCTTGGTTCCAACCAGTGCACGTCTGCTCCTTGAGTTGCTGCAGTTTCCTGATTGGGCCTTAAATGTGTCGGGGTCCGGTCTAGTGGGTGATTAAGGAATTGTTTGCAATGATGAATTTAAACAGGTTATTATCACTAAGTGGTCAATACACATTAAAAAAAAGCAGAAGATGCAGGTAAGAGGAGCCCAACAAATATCCCAGGAATTCCTCTTATGTCTCACTCATTAACTACACACTCTCTAATAATGAAGATGTGAATGCAGAAATTGGTTCCGCTTAGCTCTAAATGGTGTGAAAATTGCATTGATTACCACAGTCACAGCTAAATGAGTCTTTATTACCTCGCCGGCAAAAATAAGACAGTTGTGTCAAAGAAATGAGGGCACTTATTAGTGATGTATTGCATATGCAGTCACATAGTTCAGCCACTGAGCGTCCCTTAAGGAAGGAGGTGGTCTTCTGCACTGAGTGCACCAGCGAGGCAGGAAAGTGTTATTATTCGCGAAGCAGCTTATTTGATTTGAAAATGAAATGCCATTTCCTCATAAATAGGGGATGGCTTGCTTGGGGACCGTGAGGTGACGTGTAGTTGATGAATCTGTCCGTTTTAGAGGCTGTTGGGCTTCTGTATTTGGCTGGAAACACTGAAGAAAATTTCAGAGCGTTCCAATGTCTTCTGTCTCAACAGGGGTTGACAGCTGTAGGGACACTGTCATTAAGCTTATTGTGCCACTTTGAGCTAGAACAGACTCTGCCTCGGCTAAGCATCATGCACAACATCTCAAATTCGTTCCCGTTTCACATATTTATCATAATACTTTCTCGCAAGTGTGTTTTCTCTTTAATAAGCTGGTGTAGCAAGTAGTAAGAATTGTGTTTTGTATGAAGGACTCATGCTCATTTCATAGTGTTTCTGAGGGAAATGGGATTGGAGGTGGGAAATTGCTGTGGGCGGGGCATGATTTTATCTATTTGGATTTGATTGCATGGTGAAAGCAGGTGTAACTGGGATGAAGTGTAAGATCAGTTAAGCATAAGGGCACGTCTACTGTACCACCACCTCGTTACGTAGTGTAGACGAGGTGGCAAAATGCTGATGGAGGAGAAAACAAAGAGGACTTTCGTTGTAGTCAAATAACAAACACACATAGACTGTTCTTTGATTATAGGTTGGGGGTCATCGGGGGGGTTGGGGGTTGGGGGGGTGTGTGGTCAGTGGTACATGTAGGAAAATTGTTAATACTACAGGTTAACGTAGTTGCTCTCCATTGTGATCGTCAACCCAAAAGGTCAAAAGCAGTTTAGAGGCGGTAAAAGTCACTGCACTTCGTCCTGAGATTACAGAAATGGCACCACCCAAAGGATTGTGATTAATATGACCAAAGACATGAACAGTCAAGGTTAAATGATGCTATTTGATTTCAGGGAGATCTTTTTTTGTGTGATGACATTTTCTGTAACACTTCACTCGTAGAAGTACGGATTTATAATTAACAGAGTACAAAGCTCGTCGCTGGGGCTGTGCCCTATTCAGGGACAACAAAGCACCTTTCAGAGCAAATCCTCTTCTATACTCAGGTTTTTTGTACCAAATATGTTACTATTATGTACCAAAAGTCCAATGATGTACCTTATCTTGCTGCTGTCCAATGAAAACCATGTATCTCCAATTCTGAATGAGTAGACCAATAGAAATGCTCTAACACTCGTGTTGTGCATCCCATTCTAAAAGCTGCCCAGGCTGTAACGCTAACTGAAGGGTGAATGGGCTGCACAGACTGGAGAGTGAATGGATTGTTTTAAATGTTTTTTAAATGTTTGTGTGTCATTTTAGTTTTGGTCAAATCCATTGTTGAACAAATGTAAAGTGGATTGCCGTTGCATTGCACAGGTGTGTTGGTCCGAGAGCAGCTTCCTTCCCCTCCACCATCATTGCAACGTTCGTACGTTACATTCCTTGTCATTCCTGAAACCTCTCATCGGAATACGCTGTTGTTTTGATGGTTGTTCTGCTTTGGCCCAGTCTGTTAGAACTGAATTTCTCTCAATACTCTCAGAAAACATGAACATTTGTAGTGAATACTTTTGACAAGTCTCTGAAAGACTCCCTACCACTGCTCATCATCCATTTAATCCGTCTGTCCTCCATCCATTCATCCATCCATCCACTTCCCCCTTCCCTCCATTATGGAGTTTTGTATAGAAACTGCACTTATTCTGATGTTCCGATGTATCTTCAGTGTGAAATGAAAGAGTTGCTCTTTGCTCATATAGTTCTCCATTCATAAGCCTTCCATTTGAGACTAGAGGAAGATAAAAACTTGCTTGCTTTGATGCAAAAGGCGGCCGAGTGTTCGTTTTGCCCGACCCATTTTTCTGCCACAATAGCGACTGCAAACATGACCTTTGAGTTGCAGTATTGCTGTTTGCATGAATAGTAGGGCTCGGGGAGCAGTTAATTATTAGAAACAGTATGCAAGCACTGCATGACCAGGCTATTCTTGTCTTTTACAGACCGTTTTTTTTTTACTTTTAGAGAGTGTTTTGGTTTTACTGGGAAAAGATAAGCAGTGTGTTAGACATCATGTTTCACAATTACATTTTACACTTGAATTGCATTAACTGAATTGAATGAACACGATTCATATTTATGGACTGAAAGTTTACAGTTATTTTAACTGTAACCATTTACACTTTTCATTTTTTACACCGTGCAATTCGAAAGTCTTTAAACTACATCTACGTAGCATTGCACCAGATGCACCACCTTTAAGATACCTTTGGTTCTTTCAGTTGTTTCACAAAGCAGAACAAAGGGATATTTGGGCTGTGATTGAAATGACTCCCTGTTTACATTTTAGGGCACTACTGATTATATCAGACATTTGTCTCACAGTGTCCAAGAGTTTGAGTGTAGTTTTGCAGTCATTACAATCTCTCACACTGATAAATATTGTAGCTCACTATATGAGCTGAATGTGGTACATGAGTACATTGCGAGTCTCTTTGTTACTAAGCAACAGACAGTGTATTTTCTGATATTTTCTCATGTTGTTTGTTAATGATAAGCAACATAAGTCAAATATTTCATGAACAGCTCAGAGCTTTACTTCATTCAATTCATAATTCTGTTTGTGTGGGGGTGGAGCTTCATGTGTTAATGTGAACATTCATAATGAGGAGGAGTCATGTGGTAACCTTATTTTTTCCTTATATAGTGCAACAAGACAGTGGGAGTAGGGATAAATTTCTGCTGTTAACCTTTATGTTGTAAACTGGTGCAACAGATGTCCTATATACCACATTCCAAATGATTATGCAAATTGGATTTAAGTGTCATAAGGATAATATTTTTGTTTTTCAATTAAACTAATGGAACGATATTGCGTCGCAGGGCTCTTTGGATCACTGAAATCAATCTTGGAGGGAAACAACGTAAAAAGGATGTTCTACAGTATTAAGCAGGTTTCAAACATTATGGGAAAGAAAAAGGATGTTCGGTGAAACGCATTTTACCCCTCCCTCGCAGTGAAACACACACATTCACATTAGGGGGCAGTGAGCACACGTGCCCAGAGCAGTGGGCAGCCCTATCCACAGCGCAAGAGCAATTCCGGTCCTGTCGGTTCAGGGAATCAAACCGGCAACCTTAGGGTTGCAAGGCTTGCAACTGTAGGCAAGGCTGGTTCCCTGCCGTCATTTCAACCTAACAACAATTGACTTTGCACTGTTCGCCTGTATTTCACAAGATTAGAATCAGTACCACCTGTGTGCAGGTCAGCAACTGATGGTTCTGGCTATTGTGTATGTCCCCCAGGGCCCCCTAGACCCATGGTCCCCACAAATGTCAAGAATCAATACATAATGTGTGTTTTACGTTGAAGAAATGCACCGCGCTGTTGGAAGGGATTCGTTATTAACACGTATAATGAACATGTGTTTTAAGACACTTCATTAGGTAACGAAAAGCCCTTTCTGCAAGGGTAGTGTTGGAAATGAAGCCTTGAATTTTAATGAAGTGCTTGACTGTCACTTAAAGTGGCTGTCTTTCCATAGGGCAGTAATCCAGCCGAGCAGCTTCTCACACCTTTAATTAGTTGTGTTTGTCAGAGACAGGTGACAGCACTGACCTGACGTCCTCTGGAGTCTCTCTCTGCTGAGGTGCATGCAGCACTGGGCGGATGGCCACCCAAAGCCGCCGTGTTCTCATTAACAGAGCGAGCTGTTCTGTAGCCTGCTCTGCTGAATGTTGCTAGTTTGAACTACGTAATTGGGTTTTAATGAGCAGGTGAGCGGCGGCTCCAGAGCTCTAGGAAAGATGCACCGTCATCAGCACGCAGCGCGGCTCGCAGACTCTCTACTCGCAACCGAGTCCCTCTCTATAACAGGGTCGAAGCCTCTCTTTCTGTATTATTTCTGCACACTTATACCTTCCCTTGCTGTCATGTTACAGTCACACCTGACTTTTACCAACCCCCTGCTTCTTCTCCTCCTCACTGCATCTCAGTCTGATGTGAGAAAGATTGTATGAGGCCATGTCTCCCAGCTAGATTTATGAACACGCTCTACTCAAGCACCCATAAACCATTCTCGTTCCTCTGCATTCCCACCAACAGCCAGCGTTTACCTAATGATTTGCACCAAATTGAGCCATTTACTATATCTGTCGGAGGGCAGAGGCGAACAGCTTATGAATGCTTCTTGTAACTCTAAGCAGTTCATCTCAGTATCAGTCTGGATGATGTTTATTTATCCTGCTTGACAATGAAAGCAGAAGCTCATCGAGGTTCGCATAAGTGAACACCTGAAAGGTGGTCATTACAGAATGATGGGATGCAGATGTCTTTCAAGGGCCCAGACCATGAAAGATTGAATTTCCCTCTTTTTTGGAAACAAAAGAGTGTAAACATTGCTAAAGTTCACTCCCAGGTCTATATGGATAGGTTTCTCCTTTCTAAACATTAGACGGTGTGCGCACCCGAGCACTGTGTTTGCAGAGCCAGTCACAAGACTATAGTGTTATATTCAGCGTAGACTTTACAGTAGTTTGTAAACTCGTGTTGACTTAGTATTAAAATAAAGACCCAGTGGATTGTTAGGTCTGAACAGTGAGAAAAAGGCTGGTATAGATTACCTTGGAAGCCTCAGTAGTTGGGACTGTACCGATTACCACAATAAATTAAATTTGATCAGCTCCACTGTTCCCTCCAGGAGCCCTTTGTAGTTCTATAATTATAAACTGTCCTCCATCTGTTTCTCTGCATACTTTATTCTCCTCCTTTCACCCTGATCTTCAATGGTCAGGAGCATCACAGAGCAGCTATTATGTTTACAGTGAGTGGACACAGTGTGTAAACACTCCATCAGCGCTGCTGTGTCTGATCCACTCGTACCACCTCAACACACACTAACACACCACCACCATGTCAGTGTGACGGCAGTGCTGAGAATGACCCACCACCCACATGATAGCTGCTCTGTGGTGGTCCTGTGGGGTCCTGACCTTGAAGATCAGGGTGAAAGGAGGAGAATAATGTAAGCAGAGATACAGATGGGCTACAGTCTGGAATTTTAGAACTACAGAGTGCTCCTGGGTGGTCAGTGGAGCTGACACAATAGGTGGTCTTACTAATTTGCAATGTTTGGGATTTCTCAAAATCAAAAATCAGCACCTTCACATGCGGTAATTCAGGCCTGACTGTTCTAAGTGAAGGAGTGAGGCAGCCTCAGAGTCTTTCTGAACGAATTACAGTAAAGAAACCGGATCAAATCAGAAATCATTTGCATACATTTTCTTTCTCCATTCTCAGAATCATCAGTATGACACAGAGAGTTCGGGAAATATTATGTCAAATTCATTTTTGCTACATAAACCCACATGGATGTCATAAGAAGACCACAGAGAGAAGTGCAGAAGAATGTATTATATGAGATGTAAAGGATAAATTTCATTGCGATCATTCTGCGTGGAATCTAGGGAGGTTTGATTTCTTCATATCCATTTAGAGTGAATAACTGTTCTGTTCAACTCTCAGGACGTCAGCCTTTCTCCATCTCTCTCCATCTTTTTTCTATCTCTCCCCCCCCCCCTTTCTTCTACATATGCATTCTAGAGGACGGATGTGAGATTGATGACAGCAACTTCAGCAGATGGGGGAGATGATTGAATCCTGACTTGTGCTGAAAATGGAAATATTTGCTCGCAGTGCGCTGGCCCATCAGGGGCTTTTGAGAAGGGGAATGAAATGTTCTTTCTCCCCCGTGAAGTCCCTTTTACTCTACTAAGGCCACGCAATCTTGTGTGGAGCCCTCTGGCCCCCTGCTCAGGCCCGTACGCTAGGGCGTCTGAAAGCCCAGCCAAACCAGCCTGACTTTACTCACATCACGCTTTGTGATATTGAGAGCTTGGTTGAGAGGTACAAGAGGGAGGAAGAAAGAAAGGGAGGGAGGGGGGAGTGCATCAGACTCTATCTAGTGGTCCTGCTCATCTCTCTCCATCATTGTCAGACCCCTGTGAGCTTCACTCTCTCACACTGACCTGCGCTTGTGTGACGTCTGCTGTAAATCTCTCGCACGTCCTTGCATAGCTTTACATGCATGAAATGCGGTGACTGCTGAGATTTAAAATGTCCATTTCGTATCATAATTGAATAATTATGTAACAAAATAAAATTCACATTATTATTGTTGTTTTCTTGATTGAAAAATCTATTTATCTCACAATGTATATATACTAAATCGTTTTTTTCCACATAGACTTGTGATCTAAAGTGGCATTTCTGGCCCACTGTGGACTGCTGCGTCCCCCTAAGGATGGTCCACACACATCTACACGTTTATACACAATTCCGGAATTTTTCTTGATATTATAATGCTTTACTTCATGGTTTCAAAATGAAAACAATATATTTCTCTTCTCTAAAATAAATGTGTTATTAATCTAATCCCACCCCAACTTAAACTTAAAATATATGTTGTACACCTTCATGTAAATGTGCAGATCATAATCTCAAAAATGGTCATTTAGGGGAAAAAAATGGATGGAAAAATCCCATTAATACAACAAAGTTACTTCCATCATCCAGTAAATGTGCGTACGCTCTCTCACAGTTTCCTGTCTACCTTTCCCCCTCTTTCATCCACCAGTAAGCCTAAATGGGCTTTTAATTCACGGTGCTTCTGCTGCTGATTACTGCCGGCTACACTATTCTTTTGGAGGGCATTGATGGACAGGAAAGAATGGAGAACATGGAAGTGAAGAAATGGGTATTCTAATGCAGAGATCTTGGTCATAGAGTGCTTATTATGTCTGACCATAGAGCCCTTATTAGGGGAAAAAAGGCAGGTGAAAGTTTAATACAGAGCAGCGGAAGGAGAGGGTAGGAAATGAGGGATGGGGGCTGGGTTCCCTCTAAAGAACCTGAGCAAGTCAAATCGTACATTATATTAAACTCATATTAAATTATGGAGCTGAACTTGCGGAGTTGCTGACGCTGAGAAGGTGAAAGTAGTGCAGTCACAGGAGTGAAGCTGCCGATGCTGTGGAGGAGAAATTAGTGGTTAATGTAGTTAATGATGTGGAGATGCTGGTGTTCAGGAGGTGGAAATAGTGATGTTGAGTAGGTGAAAGTGGTGGAGTCGATGTTGTTTGCTTGCACACTTGAGTCACTAATCCACACTGACGTACCTTCCCCAAAGTAGACACACATTCATACTGTCACACTGGAGGTCATTTGCCTGGGAACAGTGCAGGTCCGTGCGCGCGCACACACACACACACACACACACACACAAACACGCTGGGACAGGTAGATGTCCTTGAAGCTTGATGCAGGTTCACTGCGTATACACTTCACAAACACACACAGGCCATTAACTCGGAAAAGTCGCGTGGTGATGTGAGTCCGGTGATGTAAAGCACTTTTTATGATCCAATTACGCAGTTTTATTGTTAATATTAGACACATCATTTTGTATGACTGAAAAACACTTTAGTACAGTATAATCTACTTTCTTATTTCCAAGATTACAACCCGGCAAAGGCCCATTTTATTTTCATTTTTTATTTAACCAATATTTAACCAGTTTATTCCCATTGAGATCGTAGATCTCTTTTACAAGGGTCACCTGGCCAAGGTTGGCATCAGCACAGAGCAACATCAAGGCTGTTGAGTTCTCATTGTTCTGTTTACAACCTATGACTTTTGGTTAACTCCCACTGTGCACGGAGTTGATCTTAAAGCGGATCATGATTTGTTATTGCATATGTATATATGTGTACTGCTCACAATGCACGTTTACTTCTGTTTTGGTTAAACAGTTTCTGATTACTGGTTATTATTTTTTAGATTTCAGACACTTTGCACATCATGCCACTCGAGGTTGTAGATCTTTGAGTGTTTTTTATAGAGATATAATATTATAAGTATATTTTGTATAGATTTCCCTCCAAATCTCATTTCTACACTTCAAGTATATTGTATTAGATCTTTATTATTTGCATAATTGTTGCGTTTTGCTAAGCCTGAATGTCCCCCTGGCTCAATAAAGCATCCATCCATCCATCCATCCATCCATCCATCCATCCATCCATCCATCCATCCATCCATCCATCCATCCATCCATCTTTGCCTTCTTTAAAGAACCCTTGTTGGTCCCTTTTCAAAATGTGCTTTTGATTCAGTCCTAAAGAGCTTCCTTTCACCTCCTCTTCTTAGTGAACTTTGATTGTTTATACAGGTTGTTGCTATGGAAATAGGAGGCCAGAAGCTTGTTCTACTCGATTCTTCCTCACTAAACCAATTGTACTACCTCTTAGTAGGCCGTACCCTGCTCTGCCCTATATCAGCCAATGCCGTATCCCTGTTACATATCAGTGAAATCGTATTGTAAACCGCCGGGGTAACATCTGTTTGACTAATATCAGATGTTACCCAGCAATTCATGACCTTTCCTGATGTTAATCCTCTGGTCTTCTTCACAGGTAAGAGTCCATACCTGATGTTCACCAACCGCCACGAGATCCGGAGGATCGACCTGATAAAGAGGGACTACACCCAAGTGGTACCCACTCTGAAAAATGCTGTCGCGCTGGACGTGGACGTCACCACCAACAAGATGTACTGGTGTGATCTCTTTCATCGCAAGATCTTCAGGTACACAGTAGATAGAATAGAATGACTAATAACGAGCATGACTTACAATGTGTTTTACCAGCATCCAGCACTTCTCATCCCCCAAAAAACAGTTGCATCCAGAAGGAATCAGCTGACAGGAATGAGACTTGGTGTGTTGGTTTGACATTGTGAGAGACGACCAGTGAATCGATGTGTGTGCTATTCTAACAGCTGCATTACCAGTCCTCTCCCCAACTCCTACCGCTCAACCTGCAGAACTGAGTGAGAACATTCAAGCTGCATGGGATGAATCATCACAGGATTAGGAACCTCTACAACTCCATGCAGAGACGTCTGGCATGTCGCGTTAAACCCGACGCCGTACTGAGAGACACCACTTCTGTATGAGTAGATCAATAAATATTGATCATATTAGTCATCATCTGATCAGTGATCATTTATTGATCCTGGTTCCCTATATGGTTGCAATTTGGCTCTTTCTCCTTCTGGATGTAACTGTTAAGTAGTATAGGTCACCACAACTCCATCCATCAATTTTCTGTACCGCTTATTCCTGAATAGGGTCACGGAGGAGCCGGTGCCCAGCTGGCAACTCTGAGTGCAAGGGCGGGAAACAACCCTAGACAGGGCACTAGTCCATTGTAGGGCTCACACACTCAGGGCCACTTTGCATGTCTTTGGACTGTGGGGGAAACCGGAGTACCCGGAGGAAACCCACGCAAACTCCACACAGAAATTTCCCAGGCCACCCCACCCAGGGATCAAACCCAAGTCCTTCTTGCTGTGAGGCAACAGCGCTATCCACTGCACCACTGTGCCATCCTCACCACAACTCAGTATTGAAGAAAAGGTGTATGATGGGAAATGTCTGTTTGATTGTCTTGTGACTTTGCAGATGATGTCACTATGGGAATTCAGGAAAGAGGACAAAAACATGGTCTATTTGATCCTGTTTCATTACAGAAAATGTTAGATTGTTCCCTGTGCAGTAGTCATATCACTTACGATGATGATGATGATTATGATTATTATTAGAGATCCTTTAACTCAAGCCTGTAACTTCCTCTACATCTAGGAATCTCATGCGCAAACTCACAGCCAGGCGGTCTTCTGATGAGCAGCTTGGTGGTTGTCTAATATTAACGAGGGTGTGATCGTTTGTAATTAGAGTTAATTGCCCTGATAGACCTAAACGAGGCTGTTTGGCTGCTGATTGCTGAAGCTGAAGCCTCCTCACTGTTCTCTTCAGCTACTCTGTGTCCTCATAGTGAAGCCACTGTTTACAGCATCTCAGACACTCACCATCATAACCTGCAGGCTAGGAACTGAATCAGTGTGTTGACACACAGTAAGTAATGTCTTTACAAATGGGTTCTCTCATTCTCTCACTGTCCAATTTTTAAGAGTTGGAAGATAAATGTTCATCTCATAAAACACTGGGAAATTTGGAGTTTGTTTTCACAGGAATATTTCATTTTGTTGTTTTTGACTTTATTTGACATTAAAGCACAGAGGCTGAACATGACAATGGAAGAAATGTTCATTGATCATCTGCAGAGGTTGGACAATGAAACTGAAACACCTGGTTTTAGACCACAATAATTGATTAGTACGGTGAACTAGGGCCTCCTTTTGCGGCCAATACAGTGTCAGTTTGTCTTGTGAAGGACATTTTTTGGATACAATCCGGGTTAACACCCCAACATCCCTTTCCGACAGCTTCCTCTTGCATCCACAGTTAATCCTGTTGGATGTGGTTGGTCCTTCTTGGTGGTGCTGACATCACCCTGAATACCGTGGCTCTTGAAACATCACAAAGACTTGCTGTCTTGGTCACATCTGCACCAACAAGACGTTCGCCAACAATTTGTCCTCTTTTGAACTCTGGTGTTTCCCTCATAATGTTGCGTTCATTGCAGTATTTTGAACAAAACTGTGCTGTTACCTGCTAATTGAACCTTCACACTCTGCTCTTACTGGTGCAATTAATGAAGATTGGACACCAGGCTGCTCCAATTTAGCCATGAAACCTCACCACACTACAATGAGAGGTGTTTCAGTTTCATTGTCCAACCCCTGTAGACATTTTACATCTGCCACTGCTGTGTGCTGCTGATGTTGTTCCTGTTGTCTTGTGTTACACTTTAAGGCTGAGCAAATACTAAAGCACCACTCGGGTGACTTTTTATGCACATTTACATAATTCCTTTCAGATCGTAATTCACCCTTTTTTATCAGCAGGAATTTTCCAGGAGAGAAAATGAACCTTTATGGACTGCTCAGTTATTCTGTTTGATATTTACCATTTCCATAAAGTGCTCTTCTGTTTCTTATTTCATATATATATGGTTGGAAACCTGGTGAGTCTAATTCTTACTGGCTCATTTAATCACTTATTCAGATTCTCTCTCTCTCTCTCTCTCTCTCTCTCTCTCTCTCTCTCTCTCAAACACACACACACACAATCTGGTGCTCTCTCATTTTCTCTTGCTTTCTCTGCATCCATCTTTCTCTTTTCCTCCCACGCTTAGATTGATGCATTCATTATTTCAGATCTGCTGAATAATACTTAAAGAAGCTCAAATCTCTCTCTCTCTCTCTCTCTCTCTCTCTCTCTCTCTCTCTCTCTCTCTCTCTGTCTCTCTCTCTCTCTTTCCAAGATTCAAGAATTATCCAATTCTGTAAGTGTTTCATGATCTGAGATCAGCTGATTAAATCTGTGTGTGAAATTGGCCAGTGTTGGTTTGAATTTTGTGCAGTGGAGGAGGAAGTGCAGCTCTGCCTCCACCTCCCCGCTCTCACACTGACCACACACTCTCTCCTCTCTGGGCAGCAGGATTGTTTATACCTGCCCGTCTCTCTGGCCAGGCTGTGGTCACTGAGCCGGTATTGTGGATCTCTGATGGTCAGGAGATTAGGTTCCAGTCTGTACTCTCTTTTAATTAACCAGTGTTCAAGTGTTCTCTCTCTCTCTCTCTCTCTCTCTCTCTCTCTCTCTCTCTCTCTCTCTCATTTACAATATACTGGTCTGTCCAGTCTGTTGTCTTGAAGCAGAGTGAGATTAAGTGTCAAGATGTCGTCTATAAAGGACAAGGTCATAACCAGTGCATGGTCAGTATTGTTTACTGGTTTGTTTTGGATCTATACTGGAAGCAGGGGGCATTATGACTGCCATCACATCAAAATCACAGTACAAATGAATGAATTTCAAAGAAATCATCTAATGAACCATACAGAGCCAAAATTCTTGGCAGTTAGTTTGCTTTTCTGTAGATTTTCCAAATGGAGCATCTGGATGTTTTGGAAGGACAAAAGGGAAATATTTACAGAAAGCTTTTCAAAAGAGCATTTTTAAGACCACAGAAACAGACTAGTCACACAGAATGCCATACTGGGTGATACACTGGAGCTGTTTTAGCTCTTTACACATGACTTCCCCATGTTCCTGTACCACAGATGCTGGATGTTGGAACCGGGAATGACGTCACTCCCAAGTTGACCGTGTTCCAGTTTAACATTCAGATAACTACACTATTTCAAAGCAATTCCAGAAAGTTAGTTGACATAATATAGACCCATTGTGCTTGAACACGGGGGAATTTCGTCCTCAGCATCCACTCGGTGAAATACACACATACACACTAGGGGGGAAATGAACACACATGCCCAGAGTGGTGGGCAGCCCTTTCCATGGTGCCCTATCCCAGCTGGGGCTCAAGGGCTCCAGTCATGTCCTGCCAGTTCAGAGAATCAGACCAACTTTCCAGTCGCAAGGCTTCTTCCCTAGGCAACAGGCCACGGCTGCCCACATAAATGCTCTTAAACTGTTTAACGCTCCTGCTTTTGCTATTGTTGATGTGTGAGCTTCCTTTTTGGATCCTGAATTCATTTCTTGTTGGAAATTTTGTGCATTCCAGTTAAAAATTATCTACTTGCAGCGCAGAAATTCCAACATTTCATTTCAAGTGGAGTTCAGCATTAGACCTTGTCTCCCTTCCCATGTCTCCCTGAATCCCATCTCTACTAAAAGGTCTTAGCTGCACCATATCATTCATTGAGTTTATCCCCATCTTTAATATGTCCCATTACTCATTTCCTGTTGCTCTCCAAAAGACTATGGGAAGAAGCAGTTCATTAGCATAAGCACATCCAGAAGTCTTGAGAAAGTGTTCCGATGCCTAAGAACCACGTGAAGCCTTCTAACTTCTCCATTTCATGCTGGTCTTGTGTGGTTTTTGATTAAGGAGATTACTATTTGGAATGTGCTGGTTTCTTATGATCCTAGGTGTTTGCTCATTAACAATTACAAACCTCTATTGAAATATGGCCCTTTAAAATGAGGACCACCTGCCCCCTCTAGTTTAATTATGAAGTTAAGCCTGAGTCAGGCAGCCTGGAGTAAGAATAGGATTAGTAGGAAATTATAAAAGTGTGTTTATTAGAACGTGGTGGACTCTGTAACCCGTTCGGATACTTGTAAAAGCTGTTTTTGGAGTGGGCAGTCAGTGCTGTGTCCAGATGATTCATAGGTCATCCTAGTGTTCTCATGAGTCTAATTAATTCTGATTAGCATCATTTACCAATTTTTTAGTCAAATGTCTGGAGCCGAAAATAGCACCGTTCATCAGGGAAGCCATCTGCTGCTTTTGTTTATCCAATTCATTTGTCAAGTGTTTTTCCAAACGTACAGTTTTTCTCAATTGCTAAGACACATTTCTTGAAACCATCCATCCATTTCACTGGGCTGTAAACACAAAACACAGTTTTCAAACTACATTCTCCTTCTTATATTGCCTCAAAACCATAAAACTGGGCACAAAACAGCTGAAAAGTCATTACATTATATATATACACACACACACACACACACACACACACACACACACACACACATAGTATATCCAGAAATTATTTGCAGCATTTCACTTTGTGCATTCTTTTTTATCGTTTTATATTTTTATGTTTTATGTTTTTATGTTATGTTTTGTCCATTTTCTGCGTGGTTTGAACCGTCCATCTGCTCTGTGCACCGTGTAAATGAATTTGGCTGAACGGACCAATAGAAATGCTCTAAATTTACTTTTAATTGCTCTTATTTGACACGGAATTTCATTCAAAACTAATAACATTTCTGCCACATTTTGGAGATGCATGCTTCTGATTGGACAGTGATGGTATATAACACTTTAGTATGCCATTCAGGCTTGCCCAGTTATTGACTTGAAACACTGTCATTACCCTTGAGTCTCCTTTCACAGTCCCTTTCTCTTCTCCCTTTTTGGTGTTTTTGTGAGTCAGCTGAGTTAGAAAGGGGGCAGTTGACTTGCTCCTGATAATAGAATTCTTCGCTAAGCTGGAGTGAACATGAAAGAAATGCTTCCTAGCCCGGTCTGCCTTTGTCCTTGGGATTCATGGAAGCACCTCTATTAAAACAGTCTTACAGCCTCGCCGCGTGATGGGCCCAGTCTGTGAGCTGTGCCCGATGTGGGGCAGCATCTGTTAAAAATCCATTCACTTAAGAAGCCACAGATGGAACATTACTGGGTTATAAAGTTACTACAATACCCTGGTAGTGACAAGTAACATCACATCAAGATGATGAGTTGCTTTGCAGCGAGCCTGAGAGTGCACTGACTCGACTGATCTTCGCATGTCATCCACACCAGCTGCCATCGCGCCTCAAAGTGAGGTCATACATCATTCTGTAAAGGTCCTGGGCATCGGATTGGAGTGAAGCGTAGCGTTTACGTTGTCCTACTGTTATTTTTAGAGCAATATACAGATGTTGGTTCGCTTTGGTGCCTGTGAATATTGAATGTTGACAGCAGCTTGGTGTGTGAGGTGTGATATATAAAGTCACACACACACACGAAGGGGTTGGGAGATACATCCAGCACATTGTGATTGGACATGAACAAATTGGTACCATCTGGTCCTGAAGGCTGTGTGTGTTTCTCTGTGTGTGTGTGTGTGTGTGTGTGTGTGTGTGTGTGTGTGTGTGTGTGTGTGTGTGGGTGTGGGTGTGTGTGTGTGTGTGTTCCTTTTCAGTGCATACATCAACAAAGCCAGTAACTCTTCTGAACAGATCACGCTTATTGACTCAGCACTACATTCACCAGAAGGCATTGCTGTGGACTGGGTTCATAAGAACATCTACTGGACTGATTCTGGACACAAGACCATCTCGGTTGCTACCAGTGACGGAAAGAAGAGAAAAGTGCTGCTTGACACTGAACTGAGTGAACCACGAGCAATTGCTGTTGACCCCAAACAAGGGTGAGAGAGCCTTTCATCTGTGAAGAATCTGAAGCATCTTTTATCTATGCTTTAAAAAGCTCTTCTTTCCCAGACGAGCAGTAAAGAAAGGCATTTCAGCAGCGTTCAGTGGATGTCACTTTGTTGTCTTTGCAGCCCACATAATAAACTTTCATTGGTGTATTCATAATTCATAAAGATAATCAAGCTACAAATGGGCTTAACTTAATGTATGCTGCTCCATCTACAGTCCTCAGTACCTGCTAAGGTAGCACAAGATGTAAGATATTGACTGTAAAATGTAGTGCACGCTCTCGTCTTCACCCCTCAGCTTGCACAACTCAATGAGCTCCTAAA
Organism: Acestrorhynchus altus; assembly: GCA_034509495.1. Lineage (NCBI taxonomy): Eukaryota > Metazoa > Chordata > Actinopteri > Characiformes > Acestrorhynchidae > Acestrorhynchus > Acestrorhynchus altus. The sequence goes on along the minus strand of CM067504.1, from coordinate 4,598,506 downwards.
AAGCTCAGTCACACACTGTCTTCGTCATGATGGCTCTATACCCTTGAGCCTCTTTCCAACAAATTATTGAAGTAGAGAAGCCTGAAAAACATGCAAATGAGCACCGGAGAGCAGGTCTACATGAGAGCTAATTGCTGCCTGTGGACAAAGTGCCTGCTGCTCTTCCATATAGTTGGGTCTAAGACGGCTTTTGATTAACATACACTTACCTGAACTCCCTTCAGGTCTCAACAGGTGTTGAGTTTCTTCCTGATTTATATACAGTGAGATTGTTCGTTTAAACACGTGGGTTTGATTTCTGTTTAAAACTGCATTAAGTTTCAATTATGTCTTAAGCAGATTGTAAGTATGGTCGGATCTACAGCTTGAGCAAAAGTATATTTGAGTGATATTAAGCATTAATTAGGAAATCCTAACATGTTGGTCCAATGCCAGTATTTACTTTTCGTGCTCTGTGCATGATTATTAATGATCCCTAATTATGTCCTGATCCTTTTAGGTTCATGTATTGGTCAGACTGGGGGACACAGGCCAAGATTGAGAAGTCCGGGATGAACGGGGTGGACCGACAGGTGCTGGTCTCGGAGAGAATCGAGTGGCCCAATGGGATTACTCTAGGTAAATATGTATGAATGTTGAGTTGAATTTCTCTTTTTTTTCCCCAAAAACGTGTAAAGGATGAATAGAATATGCAAAGTAATGAAAGAAGGAAGAATACACTGTAGTCGTGACCCTGCGATATTATGTCAGGTGCCAAATACAGGCATCATCAAAAAACTGGTTGCACCCAGAAGGAAGTGTGGGATTGTAGTGCCAATGGGATGGAAGATGAAGCTTAGCAGGAATAATAAACGATAAAAATTGAAGCTGATTATGATCAATATTTACTCATACAGAAGTCGTGTCTCTCAGTTCGGCGTCGGGTTTAACGCAACATGCCAGACGTGCCACAGTTGTAGAGGTTCCTAATGGTGTCCTGTGATGATCCATCCCATGAAACTTGAATGTTCTCACTCAGTTCCTGCAGATGGTGCGGTAGGGGTGGAGTGTTGCTAGTGCGTCCAATAGCATCCCACACATTTTCAATCAGGGACAGATCTGGAGATGTGATTGGCCATGGCATAGGATCCTTTTGGAATAGTGCACCGTAGGAACATTGGTTGCAGGACTTTATTAATGTAACATTAGGCTCTCAAAGTGCCTGTAATGAAGACCAAAGGTGATCTGGCTTTGTAGGAATTTACCCTAAAGCATGACACCAGGGCTTCTGGAGGAGTGATGCACGACAACACACCGTTGGTCTTGGTGACTCCATTGCAGTGGTGCATAGCAATTGGCCGATTCCTTGTGGTTGCAGCCATAACCAGTAAACAAACCAAAACACCTTCAAGATCATCCACTTCCATTGTATTGGACTTCAGGCTCATTTACATTCTGTGCAAAACATGCTTTCGGGAGCTAGTTGTAGGGGTTTTTTTTGCAACCGACATTATTGACACTAAATGAAATGATCAGATTTTATTTTCTGAGTTCGTTCATGGTTTATAGTGGGTCATTTCTGACCTGCCCGTGTTTTAGTTCACAGTTGAAAAGCGCAGAGAGTCCGAGAGAGAGCAAAGACAACAATAAACCTCGCGCGGAGATGGAAGAAGTCTGGAGAAGGAAAGAATACTAATAATAGGGAACAGTCCCCTGCGACCAGCAGGGCTTTGAATCATTTACCATCCCTGCTTTTCATCAATCACTCGCCAGTTTAAGAAAAAGTAAATGGAATTACACAAGCAGTGCTGTCGATATTTTCATCATTTGTCTGACTCTCTAAAGCAGGAGGCCTTTTGAAAAAGCATTTGTGGGAGATGGATAGAAAAGAGAGATGCCAGCGAAAGTGTGAAATGGAGCTTTGTTGTGTCTGTATGAAAATAAATCGTTTTTCAAAGGGAAAATAGTCATTGGGTTCAGAGTGTATATGTACGGCAGCCCCCCACCCTTCCATTTTGCCATTGATTCTGGGCACAGTTGAAGATCTGGATTATTGTGTTAGAGATGTCAACTGGGAAATGTGAATGATTTCAAATCTACAGCTCTTAGGACTCGAAGGCATTGGTGTTTGAATGAATGTCAGCTTTATATCACTTAAGACCGTTTCGTTATTCTCACCAGATTTATCCAGCAGACGTCTGTACTGGGTCGACTCTAAGCTCCACCTCATCTCCAGCGTGGACCTAAATGGAGACAACCGGAGAGTCCTTCTGTCTTCTATGGACCATTTGGGTCACCCTTTTGCTCTCACCATATTTGAGGTAAGCTTCAATTCATACACCAGTAAAAAAAAAAAAAAGAAATCACAGCAGCTCCAAAATGAATGCATTTTTTATTACAGCCTATCTTTCATTTTCTTTCTCTCGCTGAGCGAGTGCCGGGTGCACATGTGCGAAAGCTGATGTCATTATATGCCGAGCTGTCAGCATCGACATCTCTCCTAAAAGATGCTGTCTCCAAAGGATGATGGCTTATATTAAGCAACCTGGTTGTGACATCTCTGAAAGGGCTGGTGATGGATATTCAGAGGCAGATGGTGCAGCGCGTTATCAGGCCTGAAAGCTCAAGCCCCACTGCAGGCAGATGGTCTAGGCCTTGTGGATCTAATAAGCAGAGCGATGGCTTGTCAGCTTCAGCTGCTTTTGTTGAAGCTCAGTGGTTCTTGCACAGTGTGGGGGTCCCTGTACCGCTCACAGCTGAAGTGATGTTAAAAACTGGGGTCTGCAGCTGCTTCCCAGAAAGCCGGGCTGCAGCGATATGGAGTTCGAGATGTTTCGGAGACGTGTTTGAATGCTGCTGTAAGACTGACGTTGAGTCCGTATTAAACTCTCTCTCCTTAGCCCCCCTTTCACTTCCTTCCCCTCCCTCACCTCATCTCTGAAAGCGAAATACCTACGCGCACACATACACACACACACACGTACACACACACACACACTGACCTCATGAACAGCATGCTGGGGTTTGAAATGTTGTTGCTCACTGGGAGAGCACCGCAGCCCGGTAGATGAATGGCCCTGGGTTGTTGGCAGCAGCTAAAGACACAAACCAAATTAAAAAGCCTTTACAGGCAAGCAGCTCCACAGAAGCCATGAGGCAGGACTGAGCCCAGGCCATACATCAGCCTGTGCCCCCTGACAGGCCAGTCGATGAGCCAGCTCAGCACAGGGGCACCCAGGGGCCAAGCCCCGCAAAAAGGAAACAATGTGTTTTCCTCTCTTTCTTTAATTTTTGTCCTTCATACTTGAGAAATGATGCGCCGTGCCGCTGACGCACCCTTGAGGCTGCTCCTAAACTACTGCTGAAGTTCTCCACTGTGGAATCGTAATTCCTCTGCGACTGCTGTTGAGGATTTGCAGCAGAGAGGAGGAGTTCTGTCGATAGCTGGAGTTCCTGCTGGTTTTATCAGCCTTTCATTTTTCCTAGTGTTTTGGAGACGTGTCAGAGATAGGGTTAGAATCCCCGTTGTGCCGACTCCCCTAAATTCATGTTATTTATTTTTAATTTGTTCATTTGTTTCTGGATTGTTACTTCGTCTCTAAGGGCGGAGGCATAAAAACTGCAATAACAAAACAGACAGTCTTTTTTTCTCTGTTTAATATCAAGAAGAAATATTGAATCATTTACAGTAGTTCATTTTCCTCTTCTCGTTTTACTTATTCATACAGAAAGTACAGTCATGAATTCAGTCAGTTTATTAAATACCATAAACAGCTTTTGACTTTGATGGAGGTGATCAAACGAAACACACAAAACTGAAGAAAGGTGTTTTAAAAATCATTGTAAAATGTAATATTAAAAAAATAATAAAAATGAAATTTTGATGTGAGAAAAAAGTTAAGACTTAATGCCTTAATAGCTGATATTTCCTCCTTTGGCTGAAATAACATCAGTTAGATCTTTCCTTTAACTCTCTGCCAGTCTCTGACATTGACTGGAAAAAAGATTTTCCCACTCCTCCATGAGGAATTCTTTCAGTTATGGAATCATTCTCCTCAAGCCCCCTCAGATACAATAGTGATTTCTATGATGGACAGATCTCCAGGCCCTGCTGCAGCAAATCAGCCCCAAACCATGACACTTCCATCCCCATGCTTCATAACTTGTGCCGAAATAATTCAACTTTGTATTCATCTCTCCAAAGTACATTGTTCCAGAAGTCCTGCTCTTCCAGATGTTCTCTGGCAAACTTTAGTCTTGCCCTGATGTTTATATTGACAGCCAGGGTTTCCTGTTTGGTCTCTTTCTGATGGTAGATGCTTCAGTTTGACATCAGCTGTGGCAAGAGCTACCTGTAGGCTCCGTGATGACATTCTAGGATTGTTGGAGACTCCTTCTGAACTTGTTAGGACGGCTTGTCCTGTTTTCCATTTTTAAATGATTTTCTGGACAGCGGAACTGATTTCTAATTGTTCAAGATCTTTTTGCATCCCTTGCCAGTCTCATCTGTATCTACCGGTACATCCTTCTTCCTGAAGGCCTCAGAGAGTTCTTTGGATCTCGCCAGAGTAATGGGAGGAATAATATTATTATAACCTATATTATTTATGTCTCTTTTAAATTATATATATATATATATATATATATATATACCTCTCTAAGATGTTTAAGAAGTGACTTGCTCCGGGACACATTTAGTGATTTGCTTCTGCTTTGCATCACCAGTGAAGTTCTAAGTCCTGTAGCAAAACACGAAAGGATCTGGATCTTAATTAAAAACGTACTTTCCCATCAAAGGTTAATCCCGCAGTCATGTGAGGATGAGAGCGAGGTTTTCCTCTCAGTGGTAGGGCAAGGCTGCATTTGAAGTGTGATGAAGAGAGTCCTGCTGATCAGTCACTGAGAGCAGCACCTGCTGAAGCTCCAGGGGGATGCACAGGCCTGACCTTTCCAAAGCAACCCCTGGTAAACAACTTCTATTACAGAGGCTCCAAGCGAGCGTCCTGAGCTCAGAATGTGGCTCTCAGCCTCATTTTCATTCATACCCCTCATGTTCACCCCCCCCCAGATCATCTACTTCCAAATCTTCATCCTCTGCAAAAAAAAAAAAAAAAATGAACGATGTGAATGTCTGGTAGTCATAGTAACAGCCCCATCTGTGCATGGGTTTGTGGTATCTCAGAAGAGAGAGATAGCATAGGAGAGCATGGCAGAGGAGGTGCTGTTCCTCAGACAGGCATGTGAGACTGTTGTAGATGCGAGGAAGAGATAGCAGCATAAGCTCTAATTAGACTGATGAAAAACTTGCGACATGATCTGTCTCATTCAGTCTCACACAGCACACTCCAGACCTTCACACACACACACACACAGACACACAAACACACACACACACACACACTATTCTTATTCATTTTGATCCACCATGTCTCTCTATAATGTGTTTTCTTTCCCCGATTGCAGCATCTTGAGCCAGATGCCTGCATTCCCATCATTTTCTCTGCATTCCCTCCCTCCCTCCCGTCCATTTTGTCCTGTCCACTTGCATGACGTTCCTAAACAAAGCACTTGTGCCCTGTTGAAAAAAGCTCTACAGTTAATCGGATGTGACTCATGGACAGGCTGGTACTAAAGGCCCTTTATATTGCATTTTTGAACAATGCCAGATTTCCTTTTATCTTCATTACAGGCAATTTGATAGACCAGCGTTACATTAATGAGGTCCTGCAACCAGTGGTTCTACCTTTTCTGAACACACTCTCTGGTGCACTATTCCAAGAGGATGACGCTCGTCCACATTCTGCTGCCGTCTCAAGATCACATCTTGAAGACACAGATACTACGCCGTGGTCAGTCACATCACCAGAACTATCCCTGATTGAAAATGTGTGGGATGCTACTGGACGCTCTATCAACTCTCCACCCCTACCACACCATCTGCAGAACTGAGTGAGAACATTCAAGCTGCATGGGATGGATCATCACAGAACACCATTAGGAACCTCTACACCTCCAGGCAGAGACGTCTGGCACGTTGCGTTAAACCCGACGCCGCACTGAGAGACACCACTTCTGTATGAGTAGATCAATGAATATTGATCAGATCAGACTACAGTTGTAATCAGTTATTTTGTCTGGTGAACTTCCTTCCAATAACACTGCAATCCCACACTTTCTTCTGGGTGCCACCTAATCCATGTGATTCCTTGGTAACCTTGACCATTCACTACTCAATTGGTGCTTTTATTATATTTATCTCTGTAATTGCTTCTGCTGATGACTTTGTTCAAGGATCCGATGCACATAATTCATATCACTAATACTTACAATCATTATAATACATCAACATTTTCATTGTAGATGGTCCCTGACACTGACATAGAGGGTATAATCTTCATTTGGCCACAGAACTGTGATTTGAGCACAGAAATATTCACAAAACGTCCATTTGAAACATTCAGTTTCTGATGGACAAAAGCTGAGAATGTCCTGTCAGACATTAACAATGTGTTTTTCTGATTTGCAGGACCGAGTGTACTGGACTGATCTGGAGGATGAAGCCATCTACAGTGTCAACCGATTGACAGGGCACGATGTGGCTTTGCTGGCACAGCACCTCAACAACCCCCTGGACGTAGTGGTGTTCCATGAGCTCCGGCAACCTAAAGGTCTGACTTGTCCTTGGACTAGATCTCACTGATTGCATTACACTGGGAGTCACTGGCGTAACTGATGAACGGATTACTGTTGGATTCTCATTTTAGGAACGATAATCCACAGGAAAGGTGTAGGCAGTGTGCAGAAGTGTATGAGTAAGAGAGAACAGCATTTCAATCATATCTATTTTCATCTGCTCCTCTGAAACATGAATGCACACGTTCTCAGCTGTCGGTGCACGTTGGTATCAGAACGATGTCATCAGCTAATTCCTTAAAAAATAAGTGGCATCTGGTAGATGTCTAGAGATGATTCCAATTTCAAAGCTGCTTTTTATTTATTTCACTGCATTCGGAACCTTCTATAAATAAACACACCTCATCAGAAAATAGGTTCCCAGAAGGATTCAGCTGACAGGAAGGAAACTTGGTGGATAGGTTGGTAGACAGGTTTGTGAGACATGTGAATGTTCAGGTTTCATGTTCTGCCATGTATTTGACGTAAACACGGACAGGCCTTATCGATGTACCTGACTGACTATATATGGTCGTGCTTGCTTTTGTGTTGCCTCGGAGAAGAGCTAGAAAGCAATTCGAGCAGTGTGCAGCAGTGGATAGAAGAAGGTACACACCAGGTACATGAAAGATCTGGGAAACAAAAACTGTCAGGATCCTGAATTTATGTGCAGGGAAGGATGGACTTGATGTGCTGCATGACTAGTTGTTCAAAGCACTTCATAAGAATGGGGGTCAGTGCCACCAGCTAGTCATTGAAACAGGATGGCGACGCCTTCTTAGGATGATGGTGGTTTTGAAGCATGTGGGGACAATGGCCTGGCTCAGCGAGGTGTTAAAAATGTCTGTGAAGACAACTGCAAGGTCCTCCACACAGTCACTCAGAACACAGCCAGGAATGTTGTCCGGACCAGGGGTTTTCTGAGGATTGATCCTGCTGAACGATCTTCTCCCACTTTTCTGGGACAGTGTCAGCACCTGGTCACCAGGAGGTGGAGAGACTCTTTGTGCAGGTGTGCTGTTGTCTGATTCAAACTGAGCGAAGAAGCGATGATCTATCCTCTTAGACTTTCTGATGCCCCGGGAAAGGTTGCTTCTAGCTGATCCCAAGCCTACCTGGTCTTCAGGAAGCTGTAGATCTCACCTGTCAGCCATTGCTTCTGATTGACCCAAACAGTGATGGGTTTGAGGTCAGTTACCTCCTGATCGACCCAAACAGTGATGGGTTTGAGGTCAGTTACCTCCTGATTGACCCAAACAGTGATGGGTTTGAGGTCAGTTACCTCCTGATCGACCCAAACAGTGATGGGTTTGAGGTCAGTCACCTCATCTGTACACTTGGTGATGTAGGCAGTGACAGTGTCTGTGTATTCCTGGACGTCTGTGGTGTTGTTGTAGGTGGCAGCATTTTTAAACACATTCCAGTCTGTGGTGTTGAAGCAGTCCTGAAACTGCCCCTACCGCATGATCTGCAGGAACAAACCATTAGGAGCCTCTACAACTCCATGCCGAGACGTCTGGCCTGTAGCATTAAACCCGACTCCGTATTGAGAGACACGACTTCTGTATTTGTGGATCAATAAATATTGATCATATCAGTCTAAATTTATGATTTATCATCTTCTTCCCCAATAGCACTGCAACGCCACACTTCCTTCTGGGTGCAACTATTTTTCTCATGATGAGTGTATATTTCTTCATAATGCCAATCAAGGAACGTATTTGAGGAAGTACAGTACGGTGCTGTTGGCCTCCATTTGCTTTATGGGTGCGTGTTCAGCAGCGGGATGATGAAGTCCGTGCATGAATATGAAATTCAGCCGTTTCACCCACGAGTGTCTCCAGTAGATCAGGGTGTAATATTCATGTACCTCTGCAAGCCGCAGCCTATACACTGGGAATACTTCATGAGGAGCGGAGCCTCGTATGCCCAGTGTGAAAGCCTGGTGTTAAGGCACACACGGCTCCACACAACCTAAAGTAATCCTCGTATTTCCTTCCCTCCTTTTACGGATATAAGTGGGATTTACTGTTTGTGTATTCTGAATTTGAATCCATCTCAATTTCTCTCTTTCATCACTCACTTCCTTTCACCCTTTGATGCTACAGTGTGCTGTAGTGCGACAGGGTGTGTGTGTGTGCGCAAGCATCTCAGTGCTGAGGGAGGGTGCGAAAGTTTCCTGTTTCCCTATTTCGAAGGCTGTGGAGCTGATGGATGGAGATGGAATCTCGTCATTACCGCACCTTCTCGGAGGATTTTGCCTGACTATATTTAGCTGCTTTCAGAGCAATCAAAGCCCACTAGGTCTCCGTGCAGATGAAACAGTCTTTGTTGTTTCCTGGTCCTGAGAGCCCTGCGAAGAAGAATAAGGAACCCTGAGACAGGTCAGCTGTATCTCAAACAGCTTGCTGAGAACATTTCGCTGCCGAGTTCCCAAACTGTTGAAGCACAGGGCTGCTGCAAGAGTGGCCTTCATATCTTCTCCCTTCTCCTGCTACCCTTCCAGCGTCCTTCTGCTGATGTTTAATGATGTTCCACCAGCTTAAACGGTTAGAACACACTCTGCATTTTTCCCTCTCAGCTCCAGACAGCTGTAACATGGGGAGTCTACCCAACGGAGGCTGTGAGTTCCTGTGCCTCAAAGCTCCTCAGATAACGGAACACTCACCCAAGTACACCTGCGCCTGTCCCGACGATGCAGAGCTGGGTCCGGACATGCGCCGCTGCGTCACAGGTGAGCCCATCAAAGAGCTTTGATATGAGGGTGTGTATGTTTTACATTTCTAGGTGTCCAGTTACATTTGTCGGAGAGGTGGTAGCAGGTAAAGTGACTCATGTTTTCACATATTCAGATCTTTCACAGGTGCATGACAGTGTGAACAGCAGAGCCACACTGAATGTGGCATTTTTCATTCTGATTTTGTACTGAAATCTGATACATAAAAAAAACATAAACCCTCTTGGCCTGCGAGAGGTAGTGGGATCGATGCCTGCAACCTCCTGCATAGCGTTTTATGACGTTCCCTTTGGGATTAAAGTATCTATCTATCTATACATCTATCTATTGATCAATCTACATAGCAAAGCAGTCTGGAGATGAGAGAGTAGGACATTTCTATAATCACAATTATCGCGGCTAAAATTGAGCTTATATTTTCTCTTATTTATGTATTTATTTTATTTATTGAATTACTATCACAGTATTGCTAACATGCTAAAAGTAGTTTTTATTTATTACGCCCAAACTGAAATCATTTTATAATTGTTAATCACATCATTTGCAGCACTGTGCACTTTTTGTTTTTTGCATAATCATTAAAAAGTTAATTATGAAATATTGATCCAATATAAACACCAAATGTACAAAAACATTAAAGGGAAAGGCACAATTCTGACATATCTTACTGGTACAATGACTATATTCTAACAAGAGTTATGTGCAATGCAGCGTGAAGAGCCAAGCCACACTGAATGGGGACATTTGTAATTCAGATTTTGTCCACTTTTATATGTGGTTCTGAAATCTGATACATATGCAATACATACAAACTTGACCTGCGAGAGGCAGCGGGACCAATGCTCTCCATCCATCCATCCATCCATCTACTTAGCAAAGCAGCCTGTAGATAAAACAATTCTATATCAGGATTATCACAGTTAAATTTGTATTTGTTTATTTATTTTATTATTAATATTATTATTGACAGAGTTTTTCTAGAGAGTTGGGCTTTTGATTTCTGCCTGCACTGCATCAAATCTTGAGCCTATTTTTAAATAAATGCTATTAAAAACACAAACGTGATTAAAACCAGGTCATTCATTAAGATGCTCCCGAACCTTTTTAGTCAAACACAGTTTCTTTATTTTGACAAGTTTAAAGCATAAATCAGATGGTTTAATTATTAGGAAGGTAGTTTAGTGATCTGTAATAACAATCGACATTAAATAATTAAACTGGACGTGAGATGATTTTCTGGGAAATCACCCCTGCATTACCCTGCATTCACTAAACAGCAATGGATGGTTTTCACAAAGATGACATCATTTCACTAATAGATCACTAATATATTGGTGTGAGACGATAACAGTGCAGAAGTGTTATTAACGTATTACCACATTGAGCTTTTCCGGTTGATTCATACCTACTGCAGAGCATCCACATGTTCACACCTCTTGCACCACAGTCCCTGGTGACGGTGTACTCTGAATCCAGAGCTGGGATCACTCTGTGGGCATTGAAGCGTGACGCTGGAAGCTGCCTTTATGCACACTGTACAAATGAGGAAGAAAGGGAAAGACCCCAGTGTGTATATGTAAAGGAATTTGGGGACTGCATTTGTGCAGTCAATCAACTGGTTGAAGGTGGAGTTAAAAAGTACAGCATTAGGGGACATTCTTTCACTTATTATGTGAATTTGAATTTTTTGATGACCCCTAACACCTAACACACAGTGCATGATCAGTATAGACGTCATGTGTGTCCTGAAAGGCATCAGAGCACCACCACACAGACTGTCCTCTTTGTGACGTGCAGCCTCCACACCTGGCTGTTTCAGCTGCAGTTGCGTCATTTTGTCCACCTTTGTCCACTTTTGTCCACGTCTGAAGTAGGTATGATCCAGCCTTTAGTCTGTAACTCTTTCCTATTTAGAATCAGTGTTATTAAAGTGAAACCTCTACCTCTATCTGTTATTCTGATTCATCTGACAGCTCTGAAAGTTCCCAGCTCCTAATTGCTGTAGCGCTATTAGTCAGTGTTATTCACTCCCCCTCAGATATCAGATAAAGAAGGGAAGGACGTGGGCTGAGTGAGGAGAGTTTATTGGGCACTGCAGTGAGGCTGGGAGTGAGGGTGGGAATTGCAGAGTTGACAGTTTGCCTTTCAGGAAGAAGGATGCAGAACAAATCCAGACCATCTGACTGACTGCAGTGCAGCCTCTGAGAAGAATGAGTGTGTGTCCACACGGAATTTAGAGTGGCCGGGCTGACCGATGACTAATTTAACAGTATTTGCATCGAGACAGTGTTAGTAAAGTGGTTTCTGGTCTCATTCTTGGCATTTTTCATTAAAGTATGAATAACATGAAGCAAGAAAATAAAATGCTGAAAAGAGACTCCACACATGGACCTGCCCCCTTCACTACTCCCTCTTGATTTCCTCTACCCAGTGGTCAAGCCCAAGACTACGACCGCTACACCTTCCACGACCACCACGACGGAACCTACACAGCCTACAACCACCACTCCTGCTGCTACCACCTCCTCTATCACAACCACCACTATTACCACCACCAGTAGTACTTCCACCTCTACTACTCCAGTCCTGACTACCGCTACTGTCGTATCGACTCATACAACCACTGACATCACCCTACCTCCAGTTACATCGACCACACAGCCGTCTACTACGGCCCATTTATCTCCAGCTTCATCTCCAGCTACTTCATCCTCCACTACAAGCAGCACCCAGACCAGCACCACACCACCCTGGCAACTTCACGCCTCCACCCAGAGACCCACAGACAGTAGTCAAACGATCACCACTACTGTATCCCAGAGCGAAGGGGCCAAGGGAGAGAACACCAACCTCTCACATCGTGGTAAGTGAGTGTTTGTGTGTGTGTGTCACATTGTAACTTTCTCAGAACCAGAGACAAATAAGGTCCAGAATGTCTTGATGAAGTGCGTCTTAAGAAAGCTAGTACTGGCTGATGTCTTCAGGCAGACTACCTTCGACATACAGATAGATCAAGAAGAATTGAGCCTAGAACAAATGAGAACCTGTGGCTTTCACTGGATACTTTTTGATGAAAATCTAAAAACGGTACTCAGTGTACTGTCCCAACAAGGTATAAAAACAAACACGTGTGAATGTGCAGTGTAAGCATGTCTCTGCTTCTGTCTTTGTCCTGTTTGCCTCTCAGTGTGTTTGGACGATTTCCTTTTCCTTCTTTTTCTATGGAAACCTTGCCTTAAGTTAAACAAGCTTCCAACTTGTTCTGTACATTAGATATGGAAATGAGATCGAGCTCCTGACTAAGCTGCATTCCCTGCAGCAGGAGAAGAGAGTTCACTGCCTCTGAAAGTTAATGTGTGTGGGAGAATTTGCTTGCTGAGCAGTGCTTGGGCCACTTGAGGGTGATAGATTAGGCTGTGGCGGTAGTCGTAGGTAGCAGCATGCCTCTGTGCTGAATTAGGACAAGCAGTGGAGTGAGAGGAGCAGCCAGGCTTGACTGATGAACACTGCCCTGGGCACTGTTTCCTCCTATTCCCCTCTCATCCTCTCCACCCCTGCCCTGGTAAATGGTCCTACCTTGCTACTGTGACGCCTGGCCCCAGAAGGACAGGGACTGCCTCTGACAGTGAGATTAAGATGCAGAAGTTTGCCTTAAAGAATCTTTCTGCAGTAACTTTTGACAACGTGCCTCATATGATGGCAAGTGCATTTTTGATCGCACAAGTGGAGGACAGTACACACATGCTGTTGATTTGAGTTGGGTAAACACTGTCGTTTCCATAGTGATCGTCAGTGCTTGGGGATTTTTCCCAGTACTGAGTTTAGTGTAGGACACACATCATCAAAAACATAATTGCACCCAGGAGGAATCAACCGAGTAGGGTAGGTTTGACAACATGGTGTCCACATGGGACCCTAAAGGGGACTACCAGCTCTCCCCATGATTCCTGCCCGAAACACGACTCCACCACCTGCTTGCTGACAACACAGTCTTGTTTGGACATGGTGACCATCCACTAACCATCCAATTCCTCTGGACCACGGGTCTCAAACTGGGTCAGAAAGGGGCCGCTGTGGCTGCAGGTTTTCCTTCAAACCAACCAGCAGCATCAGCTGATTCCACTTAATCAACCAATCTTCTAAGAGCTGATCACATGAGTTTCTGTTTGGTTGGAATGAAAACCTGCAGCCACAGCGGCCCCTTTGAGACCCCTGCTCTGGACCATCCAGGGTTGCAAGCTTATGCTTGTGAGTATTGGTAAGGGGTGGCCGAATAGTTGGTTTATACACAACAGCAAGCCTCTGAAGGATCCTACACCTTGAGGTTCATGGGCACCAGCAGCTTCTGTTTGCTGATGTTTAAGGGCATTTTAGCAGCTGCTCTCAGAAACCTTCCTTATAATGCCTTTTTCTGAACGAACCCATCTGTGCTCTGAATCAGCCACAGATCTCTTTACAGTATGATGATCACGCTTTAGTTTTCGTGAAATATCTCAGCAGCACAGAGATCCCTTTTCTTTCCAATATTGCACAAATCCTGTGGCTTAATAACGTGGAACATCCTTTTTAAGTGGTTTTCCTTTAAATGGGCTCATCTGGCAAACTAATTATCACAGGTGTCTGAGATTGATTTCAGTGATCCAAAGAGCCCTGAGACACAATACCATCCTCGAGTTTAATTGGAAAACAAAAAATGTGATCTTTATGACACTTAAATGCAATTTGCATAATAATTTTGAACACAGTGTTAACTGCATTCTCTTACTAGTAGTCATACAAAGCCTGTTTAGTTGGAAGGAGAGCATCGTGTGGAACATGGAATGAAGGAGCAAGTATGAGTATAAGATATGGATTGTTGAAAATGAGCACGTGTTAGCAGCCACTCTCATTAGTGTCAAGTCTTATAAGTGCGCTGTTCTGAGAAGTGGAGGGGGCGGCAGTGGGAATAAAGGCACAGCATATTATGGTTCATCACTTACAGCGGGAAAGGCTGGCATTAGGGTGTTGAGGAAGCATACACAAGTTATGAGAATTTATACTGGATAATGGAGTGTTCAGGGGAACATTAGAATATACAGGGCCTTGGAGTCTTGGCCAGTAATGAAATATGGAGAAGACCTGGATAGATGTGGAGGCTAAGGAGGTTTAGAGGGTTGAGATGTAGCATGCAAGATATAAGCATGAACCTTCTTTCCTTGGCCTGAATCTTTCATGCCCTGAATGCTGTTGTATCTTTTACTCCGTAATCTTTTTCATATGCTAAGCACTTTCCTGTAGGGTTATCAGGCTTTATGGGGATGCTCGTGTCGCTCCCTCTAGTTCTCTTAAGCTCTGAGCTCAGACTCCATTATCACACACTAATTCTGCTTTAGCTAATGGTGGCTGTATGTGTTAATTGTGGGATTTATTTGCAGGGAGCGTCTGCATGGGAGAGGGGAATGGAAATAACCATTCCATAGTAAAAATGTGGTGTAAAGAGATTGAGATTTTGGGACTTTGCCAAAGCAAATGGCTTCTGCTCTTCGTGGAGTGAGGAGAAGGATGCAGCCGCGCAACAGAGCAGACTAAATTAACGACCTGCTTTTACCTCAACCTCGCAATCGCTCCACTTTGTCTTTCCTGTCCTGTTAATGTGTCATCCTGTTTTCACTGTATTAAAAGTGGTCATACTTTATTGTTAGGACTGTGTGTGGTGCAATGCTTTTTACAAAAATTCAGAGTTATGAGCCAATTAAGCTGTAGGTAATGAGTGCTCCCATCACTTAAGGCATAATGACATGACTGCCCCCCACCCCCACAACATCAGAACACTCACAAGCTCTCGCGCTCTCTCACTCTCTCTCTCTCTCCAGCTGCGAGTGATCACTTCCTTCTGGGTAACAACATAACCGTGGCCGTTCTGGGTATTGTCATCCCTATAGGTAAGCATTGATCCACAGTATAAATCCAGCTTGTTGTTCTTTTTCACCACCGCAAATCTCCTGCCTTCGCTCTGTGTGTCCCACCTGCTTTAGTGACTTTCCCCTTCGGAGAGTTCCGAGTAGCCATTCATTGGACGCTGCTACCAGCAGTACGTCTGTTTACTGCAGGTCTATAATCATTTTCTTTAAAGAGCTGCTTTGGACTTTTCAAAGGGAGATTTTGTGTGTGCTTTTTCATTATTATATTGTCATTAAAGTGAAGATGGAGTGAAGATTAAAGTCAAGATTTCACTTTAGTTCCCTTCCCACTGTGCTGGCCTTGAAGTGAAGGATGCCTTTTCCTCCCAAATTATCCAGTAGTGAGTGTTCACACACTTTATAGGAGAGAGATAAAAGAATAAGACAGAAACTGGTGTCTGCTCTCTCATGGTGTGTGTGTGTATGTGTGTGTGTTGAGGGGGGGCTTATTCTAAAGACAGATGATATGAGATATATTTATGATACTTTGAGAATGTTTGCACTACACAATACATCAGTATTTCATTTTTCTGAAAACTGAAAGAGTATTGCCACATTTGAATCAGATAATTATATTCAGGGTTTAACATACTGTGCACCGTTAAACTGCAGTCAGTGTTGAGAAAAAACGATAACTATCATCATATCGTCCAGCTTATTGTCTAACTGCTTTACTTTGCATATAGGTATCTTAAAGTCCTGGCCGTGAAAAGGGTTGACTGAGGTCAGAGGTCCACAAACTCTAATACTCAAGTGCATTGAATTCTATCACTTCATTAGACCGTGCAGTTTGTACAGCACAGCCTGTACAAGACTTATAGAAAATGTATCACATGTAGTAGAGCAGGGACGATATATCGATAGATCGATGTATTGATATCGGCCAATTTTTAGCCCAAATATGTGATCAGCGTTTGGCTGAGATTTGAACCAATCCAGAGAGCTGGTCATATTATGTAGTGAGCACACATGCCTGAAGCGATCGGCATCCCTATACAATAGCTGGGAAGTTCAGTGCCTTGCTTAAGGGCACTTTAGTTATGTCCTGCCAGTTGAGGGAATCAAACCAGCAACCAGTCACAAGGCTAGTTCCAGTATGTAGAAAACAAGTCAAATCTAAAATTTAAATAAAAAATCTAAAACTGAGCTGAGTTGTTCAATAAAATATGAAATTATATAGAACCAGGCATTATAAAATACAACCTTCATCTGTCGGCACTTAAGAAAGCTGATTGCTGATTACTGTCAGCCCTGCTGAGTGTGAAGATGACCTTGTCTTTGCACACGTTCATAATTGAGGTCAGTAGAAGTGAAATATCATTCCTCTATGAACCATTCTACAGCAGATTTTGTCATTTCACTTCCTCCCTTATCTTTGATTATTTTAGGCTGGAAACCGGTGGCTAGACTGAAGCTGTGATTCTAGCTGTGTGGAGCAGGTCTATAGGAATGGGGGGGGGGAGAAAAAAACACATCATGAGGAGGTCTCTCGTGTCCCTCAGACAAAAGAGCAATTAAGGGGAACTTCCAAGGGACTAACACGGGCATTGCTGATCTTTTAAATTAGGAGAGGGCCTAGCCAGCCGCCACAGTGTAGCCAAGCATGGTTATCGCTTCCCTCTGAATAGCAATGTATTTCAGCCCCCCCACACACACACATAAACACACACAGAGCCCACTCTCATCTCAGTTTTTCTGTGCCTTCAGGGCCTCCAGCATGCAGCCCCCCTTCCCACAATGCCATAGTGAATGTGCATGCCTGTTTGCAGCTCTGGCACTATTTTTTAACTGAAGTTGCAGAAACTATTTGGCCACAGATTGTCGGAATGAAATCTCTATCTTCTGTATCTGTAGCAGCAATTCTGGAAAATTACAAAAAATGACCTTGTTTTTGGACAAGAATAGATATATCTGAATATATCTAAGGGTGCATTCCAAACGCAAACTAATTAGTAATACTAACTCGCATAAGTGTGGATTAGATGGACACTTTTATTCTAGAAATTAGTGGGAAACAGACAGGGAGAAACTATTCCCGTGTGTAGTAGAGAATTGGGATGCAGCCTTAAACTTCTAAGCTCTCTGAACAAAAATTAGTTACCTTGTTTTTAAGGTGGTAATAAATTCAGGCTCCTGCAGGTGGCGTTACATGAGGATAATTGGGCTATAAATACCTGTAGGGTGTGCAGTGAGATCCATAGATTGAGAAGAGGTGGTACAGTGTTGTGAATGTTTGTATGATGTGGAAAATGGGTCACTAAGCAGATGGTAATGATTGGCAAAAACCAGAAATTGCATTGGGGAGTAAATCAAACTTTGATACAACAATACTAGTGAATTCAGCTGCTTCCTTCATACTGTGGCCTTTGGCACTCATTTGCTTCGTGACTCATTTTACACACTTTGAATGAGACATTGCACTGCGCCGCCTCTTCTCAATCTATGAATCCCATCACACACCCCGCTGGTATTTATATATATTTATATTCTATAAATGAATTGAGATTTTAATTTTGAGATTAAGTATTAATAGTAAGTATGAGCTACAGCAAATATGCATTATCATAATGATTTTTTAGAAAACAATTAATTAATCAATGTAAAAATGATTCTGTATGACCCTCTGTAACCCTCTGTATTTCAGAGATGGGACTAATTCTCCAGAGGGAAGGACCGTCGTTTTATATTCATTAAATGTGACAAATTTCAAGCTTTTCTTTGTTTTATTGTTCATCAGTATGAAAACCATAAATCCAGTCCAATCCATCTGAAATTTGAATAAATAACTGGCCGCTATCATTTGCACGTCTCAGTATCAGATGTACCCACTTAGTTTCATTCCTGTTGATTGATTTCTTCTGACAGCAGCAAAATATATATATATTTGAATAGATTTTTCACAATTGAATTAAAACAATAAGCTAATATATTTCATATTCCTTACATTTAAAGTGATAAACGTATGTCAAGCATTTTTGCTTTAAAGTTATGTGATTAGTAACCTATTTACAATTTTTTTTTTTTTTGTTTAATACTTACAGACTCTGGATTTCTGGTTTTTCATGAGCTATAAGCCAAACTGATCAACAATAAAACAAAAAACAGGCTTGAAACGTCACTTGGATATAATGTGGATATTATGAATATATGACAGTTTACCTTTTTGAACGAAGTTGCGATATAAATGTTTTGATGCTCTAGTCTAATTCTAGTCTATATCACTAGTCTATGATAATATAACACAGATGCAGCAGGTCGAGATTTGTGCTATTTGAATTTGTTGACCAAAGCAATGGCCAGCTTTACACTTTAAGCATTTACTTATCTGTCCAGATTTGATCTTTTATCCCCAGAAACTCTGGAACCAAAAGCCAACAGTATAACCCCTATATGCCAAGCTGCTGTGTGTGTCTTCAGTGTATGTGTGTGTCATGAAGCGCTGCTCAGTGTCCTCTGGCTGTGTTAACGCCCTCGCCGTGTTTGTCGGCTGTGTGTTAAACGCATGCAGTTCCTATCCTTGCCACAGTGGTCATCGGCCTGCTGTGTACCGGAGGCTACCTGGTATGGCGCAACTGGAGGCGACGGAACACCAAGAGCATGAACTTCGACAACCCAGTGTACCGCAAGACCACAGAAGACGAGGACGACGACGAGATCCACATCGGCCGCAGCGAGCAGATCGGCCACATCTACCCAGCCGTGAGTGGCAGTGCCAGACAGCCCTTCATAGCTCTGCCCCTAGGGAGCAGCATCCCTGATCCGGCAGCTCACTGGTACTCAGGGGCACCCATGTTAACAAGCACCAAGTGAGGGCAGGGAAGGTGGTTTAGTGCAGGAGAAAAGAGACCAGGGCCGAGCCGGGCATGGCCAGCATGTGCTGGTGTTAGGAGAGGAGACCATGCTGCAGCACTAGATACGCACATTCTCATATTTCTGATACACCACACACACACACACACACACACACACACACTCACACATGTACACATTCTGACCCCATCCTTCATCCTCCATAAAAGAGTATTTTCTATTCACACTTCACAACATATATTTTCATTCATGCGTCGTATGTTGGAATTGAATCACTGTCTTGTTGCGATTCGACAGGAAGCATCGCATTGGTTTTCAGTTTGGTTTGGTGGCGGTGGTGACTGAGCATGATATTTCTGGTTTGATGTTTAATTACCTGGACGTGGTGATCCTCCCTGTTTTGTTTATTCGGTGTGGCTGAGGGAGGGATGGGTAATGAGCACCTTAGATGACTGGACAATCTTTTTGGGAACTGTTTGTTTGTTGCTTGTTTCTTCTTTTTGTAGATGTCGGCGTGCATTTGGTTGGGTTCATTCACACATGCATTGATAGTATCTTAGTAAACGCAAGCCTGACTTGGAACTTTGCAAGGACGGAGCAGATGTAGTAGGATATAGTAGGATGAGGTAAGAGGACCAGGGACAGGGAGGGTACCTCCAGTGTCAAGGCTGATTCATGCCTAGAGTGGACGCAGACGCGGCACAGTGCATGCGCTCTGGACCGTCTGCATTGCTTGATGTTCATACCTCTCGCACTTTGGAGCCGGAGCCGAGGTTGCGCTGTAGTGCAAAGCCGTTCGAGCACGAAGCTGGATTCTGCTTCTGCGAAGGAAACAGACCCCAGTATTTATATGTCATTTGAATTTGGAGATGCACATATTTATCTGTGAAGATGAAGTAAAAGGACGCCTCCAGCATCAAAGGCTCACCCTGTAATGGACAATAAAATGGGGGGGTCACTCGCTGTAGAGCTTACACATCCGCAGAAGGTATGAACCGGTCTTCACCCTCAGTGTAGGCTCAGTTTCTAGAGGAGGAGTGAGATTGAGCAAAGTTTCACCTGTAGTCCGCTCTTTCCCAGTCCGAGGGTCCGTGCTAGGCTGAGATAGAGCTGTCAGTGGGGCTGGGGGACGGCTGTCCCAGTGCCTGAACAGCAGAACAGGATTCCCCCCAGTGCTTCAGTGGGAATGTGCTGGGGGCGGGATCCGCCTACTGGACATCTCTGATCCTGTGACTCGTCTTCCACTGGTTTGGCCCAACGCACACACAGACACCCACACACACTCTATCTCTCTCCCTTCCATTCTCTCTCGATTTGCATTTGTTTATGTTACTCTCCCTTTCATTTGTTTTGATTCCCGTTCCTTCCTTCCTCCACCGTCTCTCCAGCACTGTGTATATGTAACAGTATTCCTTTTGTTTGTGTGTGTTTTTTTTTTTTTTTTTTATCTGCTCTCTGCAGCGTGTGGCGCTCAGTATGGAGGATGATGGATTCCCCTGAGGCCGTTTTCTCCTTCCCTCCACCCCTCCCTCCCTCCCTGTGTCCATCCATTCTCTCGTCTCGGGCCCGTGGTCTCCTGGGGAGACTGCAGCACTACACAGGGATGCACAGAAAGAGAGCAGAGGACACACATACACACACTTGCTCTCCATGGCCGAGTGCTACTGGACAAACTGGGTTTGTCTTCCGGTGTCTGTGTAAGCCTATCGCTCTTCTTTCACGATCAGTAGTGATTACAGACAGTAATTGCACACTAACAATAACCACCACTTCCTTTAGATTCTTACAGCACTACTCTTACTACTGCATCTCCCCGTAGAACAGTAGTAGTGACTGCTGCTTCATGACCACTAACCTTGTACTACTTGATCCCCTGATGGAGGCTGCTGCAGCATGCACCGCAGGAACGGCCTGCTGTGTTTTATTCGTTTTTTGGGGGGTTTTTGACTGATGTAAACATGCTAAGCCTGTTTGGGCCTGAGCTGTGAAAGCAGAAGTGAGTCTCCTCGTGGGCACGGCTGTGCCAGAGGGCAGTAACGTGGCAAAAAGCGGGACACAGCTCAGGGGAAGGGAAAGTGGCACGAGATCCATACTTTTAACACTGAAATGGTGATGGAGGGCATGGAATTTACATACCTAATGCTTGGCCTGTATCTTCTTCATCTGAAGAGATGTACGTCCAAGTAACCAGTAACTGAGTTCATGTCAGCAATCTTCCAGTACCATGTCAACTGTACTTACCTGTCTTCCATACATATTGGATCCAGGCGTAGGCCTTCGTGATTTTTTTTTTAACCTGCCGAAGGAGGATAGGTGGAGCAGGAAGGGGATCTCTTTCTTCAGCGCACCAGCACTGGGTCTTCCATGTCCCACAACTCAGTATTCCTGAGCTCTTCCCAGCCTCTCATCAGCAAGGATATAAACGCAGACTTACGTCTCACTGCTCCTGCCAGTTCAGTGTGATTCCTGTTGTGTTTTGACTTGTGTAGGTGAGGCTGTATACTGTTGTGCACTGAGTGCTGAGTGCACTCACTACACACACGAACCCCTAGGGCTGATCAGCAATGAAACATCGTCCCACGTCTTCTTCCCCTTTTGTAATATTTCGCCTACTGAAGATGACACTAATTACCCCCTGGTAGGACTCAATCGTCCAAAAGATTCATCATAGATTACACTCCCTGATCCTCTGGCTCTTCGTCGAGCCAGGCTTATGAGCTTCCTGTTCATATCCGGGACCATCATGCTGAACCCATCCAGTGCGGTCCACAAGATGAATGAGTGGTCATTTATCTCTGTACCACTCCATCTCTCGGACGCTGCTTAACTGATTGGACACCTGTAAGAGACAGGTTCAAATCTGTCCTGATCATGTAATGAAGGTCTGCAGTGAAGAGAGTCAAGCTGCCACCCTGCTGTATATTCGGAGCCTCTTCAAGGTGTCTTTTGGTGCTTTTCCGTTCCACAGTACCTACACTACTGTACTCGATTCTGCTGTTTCAGCGGGCAAACTGCTACCTGGAACCGGGTACTGTTTATGTACCTGCTTGCTGGTGTAGGCATTGAAACATGATGTGTAAATGTATCTCCAAATTGGAGAGTTTACAGGAGAAGGCAAAATGCTCTTAACTTGGAATGGAATTTGATGTAAAATAAGAGGAATTAAAGTCATTTTGGAGCATTTCTATTGGTCCATTCATTATGCATTTTTGATACAATTATGGAGAACACCGTAAAAATGGAGATTGGACCTGGTTTTCATTGTACAGTGACGATATTCTATTCAGTTTGCTGTGGTATTGTGAAGCCCCCATTATAACACCACTATTTGTTCATAAGAGACCCTTAATAAACTCCTGACGGGCTCACAGTAACTTTTTTATTGTTCTATTATCTTCATATCAGGATGTATTCTGCTCTGCTCTGGCTGGACATGCAGGAGAAAGCCAACAAAATGAATCTTTAAAATTGCACAGCCCAGTGCTTTAGTGTTTTGATCACCAGCTGAATTTTGGAGGAGCCTCGCTCGTGGGAAAACCAACCAGGTACCAGATTCCCAAAAGTGAGCTGAGTGGAGTAGAGTTGAGTAATGTAGGTACCATGCAGTCTGTGGAGCACATTCTACACCTCTGACGGTATGATCATCCTTGGCTTCAAAGACATTTTGCCCAAACGAGGAGATTTTCTTCTAATGGCATTAGTATGCCGAGAACAAAGTGGTTTGAGCTGTGTGGCAGTCCTGCTGGGTTAAAACAGGATTTCACGTTTGCATTTCTTGGATGCACTGGTCCAAACCCAGGACGAATTCTCTTCAAAATGAAAAATCATGGGAATGTTTTTTTTTTTTTTTTTCTCGTTAAGCGATTGGCAAACAGGGTATGTGAGACTGGTGACTCCTCGTGATCTGTGTGTTTGAGTGTGTGGTGTGTTGTGCCGTGTGTGGGTGGCCTTGCATCTGGAGTGCCTGTTTGTTCTCGGCTCCCTCTGCTATTCTCTCCTGTGACATGCCTAGTAAAGCTTAGAGCTTGTACAACACCTTCGACATTTCAAAGAGAACTCCTCCAATAAGCCACGGTACTCTTAGCAGTGTAGGAGTCAACGGGTCAAGGTTCTTTCGGCATGAATCGTAGAAGCGGGAAAGCAAGAGGTGGGTGCGTATGAAGGGTTGCTCTCTAATTGCATTGGGTTGTGTGTTTCGCTGTAGTGTGTGATCTCTGCCGGCATGGCCCCCCACCTTCACTATTCTTGCAGTTTTCGATCTTTGTGGATGGCAGCGCTGCAATGAATTCGATCTGTCAGGCTGATCTGAAGCTGGCAGACGTGTCCTTATCATCGTTCGCTGTTGTCGGAATCAGTCACTGCTCAGTCAGCACTGTTTCATATGGACCGGCTTGGAACACAGTGTAGGAAGCATTTTGTCGCTGTCGTATTAAAACCTCTTTTTATAAAATGTGAACACGCCGTGACAAGTGGATCAATATACAGTACCAGTCAAAAGTTTGGACACACTGACTGGATGTATTATTGATTACATAACTTGGCAACTTCTTTTGAGATTGATAAAATACTGGGACACCTCCTCACTCATTCTGAGATCAAGGGTATTAAAGGGTTTCTCCTGCTTTTGTTGGAGTAACGGTCTCTACTGTCCAGGGAAGGGTGGATACGAGGTTTAGGAGACCACTCTGAGGCTCTGAACTGAAGTGTGGGCTCCATACAAACCCTTAGGCTTAGAAACCTCAATATGGTGTTTATATCCAGTACTTGTATGAAACAAAATATTGTGTTTATAATGAAAAACAGACAACATCCCTACAATACAGAAATATTGTCTATTAATATTGTCTGTTGTTCAGGTGTTTTTAAATATACAAAGCTTTTCTGGTTGGTTTTTACAGAACTGGACATAAATGTTATTTTGTAAGGTTTATTTAAGGGTTGAAGTGAGTGAGCGTGCCCAAACTTTTGACCGGTACCATAAAGTCCGTCTCTTAGACAGATCAGTGTTCTGTTTCGACAGCGACAGTCTGATTTGTAGTAAGACATTTTGTACCATTGCTACTAGACTAGTTTTGTAATGTTCTTCAGATACTTCATCGACACCAGGTCTAATAATGTGAACCACATAGGTCTCAGATTCTTAAGAATCTCAGATGAGCAATACAGGGTAATAATACTTGTCTTTCTCCAGACTAAGTCTGGCTGTTTGTGTGTTTTTGTATGTGTACATAAATATATACAGTTTGTCCTTCTGCTTTTAGAGGTCAGAGTTCGGCACAAACGTCCTTTTCTACGTCTCCCTGACTCCATAACTTCATGGGTTCTATGAGGTGCTGCTCTGCCGTTTGCTCATCTTCAACACTTTTAAAGGGATGCTTTGATACTTTCAGCACTCTAGGTATCAAGGGTTTTGGGGACTAGTTGTGTTCTGCCCGTATGGGGTATGAACACATATCCAGTGTGTTTACGTGTATTCAATAATCCGATTACTGCTGAAAATCAGATTTTCTCCGTGAACCGATCAACGTTTTTACTTTGAAACCAGTCAATAAGCTCTGAGAATAAGATGTGACATAATCATCCTGTAAAACTTCACACTGGCTTTTTACACATCGAGCCACAATATGAATATCCATCATCTAGAAGATGAAGAATATTTGAATCCTTTTAAATTTGAAGGGTCTTGTCACCGTCTTGTGGTTGCTATTAAAGGTAGCTTGTTTATTTCCAATACCACAGTCTGCCAGAGTCTGCAGACTGAGAAATTCGAGACAAACCGGTTTGTACATGCACTGAGAAATCGGATTCCTGCGGTATAATCCAATTCTTTAATTTAGGAAGGAGGAATTTGGTAAAGAGAGCTGGATTTTGGCTCAGTAATCTGATTTATGAAATCTGAGTTAAGTCCAAAATCATATAAAGAGAACTGATTTAAACTTGATTTAAGAAATCTTAATTGGGTCTAGAAATCCCATAGAGCTGGATTTTAGCTCCATAATCCAATTTAAGAAATCTTAATTGGGTCTAGAAATCCGATAGAGCTGGATTTTAGCTCCATAATCCAATTTAAGAAATCTAAATTGGGTCTAGAAATCCGATAGAGCTGTATTTTAGCTCCGTAATCCGATTTAAGAAATCTTAATTGGGTCTAGAAATCCGATAGAGCTGGATTTTAGCTCAGTGATGTAGCTCTCTCTATCAGATTTCCCAAACATACTCTGATTTCTTACATCAGCTGTTGATATGACCACTTTCATACTCGGATAACTGCAGAAATCTGTTTAAGATCAGATTATTGAGTTCATGTAAAAGCACTCATCACTGAGCATAATTAATTGCACAGTCCCATGAAGTTCTAGAAGAAGCTTTTCGTTTCTGTCAGCTGATCCTCAATCTCTGTAGACAGCTCCCAGTGCTTTAGCGACCTTCTGCATTCTTACTCTATGCATATATAATGGTAATCCCTGCTGTCCTATGGTGCAGTGCAGGGTTGCACCGTGCTGCTTCTCCATCTCTTTAACCATTGTGACTAACATCCATTTTAACCATCTCCAACCTTCTCACCATCTTCTCACCATTCTCTGCTCATACTCATCCTCTTCATGGCCCCACAAAGTATGTTGTGTTCGAAAGGGCTAGCTTTCCCTCCACATGGGGAAAAAAAAAATAAACAAAACACACTGGACAACCTGGACCAATGAGCCAGATGCTCTCCTGGAACTGTACAGCACTCCCTCCTCAGTGTCGTGGACTTCAAGAGCAGAGCCTTCCCAAGTGATTGGACTCGTCAAAGGTATATCTGGTGACTTACCTGTAAAGCTTGGCCCTCCTGACCATGGTGACATTCCTATCGGTTCGCTTTGTGATCTGTGGATATAATGACCTCCGTTTTGATTTCCCTTGTGAGATCGTGTACTACTTGAAGAAATGTCCAGGCTAATAATTTTGTTTTGTTTTTGTTTTTTTTCTTCATATGTCGATGTACAGTATCAGGAAGCAGGAGGAAGGGGTCTTTTATTTCCATTCAAGTAAACGCGTCCATTTCACAGCCGTTCCCGAGACATTTTCTACACTGTTTGTTGCACAAACTTTTTCGAGAAGCCTTCTGCACTGTGTAAATGACTACATGGGGGGGAGGGAGTGACAGCAGCTGTCCACTGGGTTTGAATCATGATTTGTAAATACGTTTTCATACAGCAGAACTTTTGATAATGTTTTGAACATTTCTTTAAAAGGATATGTATATTAGCCTCCTGGAGAAGATGAAAGAGTGTAGACCATATATGAATTTATTTGTACACAAGAGATTTCTGGATTTCTTTACTACTTGATTGTAACTAAAATTAATCTGCCAAAGTGTTTTTATTTTTATTTTTCTGTCTTTTTAATTTAATTAGCTTTTTAACAGTAAATCCATTCAGAAATAGGCATTCGTGTTATATTTAATTCTATTTAATAGATTGTGTTCTTTGTTGAAAGAGAGAATTATCATTTTAATTTATTGGTGCCTTGTTTGTGTTTATGTATTTTACTTTTTTTCTGTGTTTGTGTCTGTGTAGGTTTTTTTTTAGATTTATTATCATTTGTTTCCTGGGGGGGGGGGGTGACTTTTAACTTAGTGACACTGTACTTACATGGAATATCTGTACTGTATGCCAAAATGGTCTCACTCACGTTTGTATGAAAATCGAGCTGTTGATAAATATCTCTATATATTGATATATTAAATTGGTAAAAATCAACTTTGGTCTTTCAGTGTCTTTTTCATCACATCACAGTGGAAAAGGTTCGACATCATGTCCAGCAGGGTGACCACCTCCTCCATTAATGGTCACCATTAATGGTCAGGATCACCACATTCTCATTCTCAGCAGTGCCACTGACATGGTGGTGGTGTGTTAGTGTGGATCAAACACAGCAGTGCTGCTGGAGTTTTAAACTCCTCAGTGTCACTGCTGGACCGAGAAGAATCCACCATGTATCCAGCCAACAGCACTGATGAAGGACTAGAGGATGACCAAAACAAACTGTGCAGAAACAGATGAGCTTCTGTCTCTGACTTTACATCCACAAGGTAGAGACACTTGGTAGGAGAGTCTAATAGAGTGGACAGTGAGTGGACACAGTGTTTAAACACTCCAGCAGAACTGCTGAGTCTTATCCACTCGTACCAGCGCAACACACACTAACACACCACCACGTCAGTGTGACTACAGTGCTGTGAATGACCCACCACCCACATAATAGCTGCTCTGTGGTGGTCCTGTGGGGTCCTGATCACTGAAGATCAGGGTGAAAGGAGGAGAATAAAGTCTGCAGAGAAACAGATGAACTACAGTCTCTGTAGAACTACAAAGTGCTCCTGTACAATAAGTGGAATTTACCAAAATGTGTATGAAGGAAATCTGAACTGTGTATATACACTAAGGACAAAAGTATTGGGACACCTGCTTATTCATTGTTTATGCTGAAATCAAGGGTCAGGATGTTAAACAATCACCACCCACCTCATCTCTTAATTGCCCAGCTTATCCCAAAAGCACTGGATGGAGCATCATCCCAGAGAACACTGTCCCACTGTTCCACAGCTCAATGCTGGGGGGCTTTATATCCCTCTAGCCCACACCCAGTTCAAGGCAGTAGGTTCATGTTTGTTTTTCTGCTACAGAGCATCCTATTTTATTAGCAGTGCTACTCTACAGGGACTGGATGAGCTGTGTGTGCATTTGCACATGTGTGTCAGCAATGGATGCAACATAGAGTAGCTAAATGCATGCAATAGAAGGGAAATCCACAAGCATTTGGACATGCAGTGTAGACCGACGGGGAACAAATCCATGTCAGGAAGTCTGGGAATGTGACAAAAATGGAAATGAAAGGATTTGTTCCGACAGTGTGTGTGTGTATCCCTAGAGATGGTGGTGGTGTCTCTTTGTCTGCTACTGTAAGGAGGAACTCCCCCACAGCATGGCACACTAATTTGGTTAATGTCTCTATTCTGTCCTCGCACATGCTGAAGGAGAAAGACGTGGAATGAACCCCAGTGCACTCCCCCACCTCCCTTTCTCTGACAGCAGCACTGACATTTGATGGATGTGATATTCATAAGGTTGCCATGGTATCTCAGAGAGGGAGTGGCTTTGTTATTGTTTGAGGATCTGCTTTCTGCTTGACATCACTGTGTGCAGGATGCGACTGGGTCATGTAATGACATGATATTGGTCTAAAAGGAAGCTGATAACACTATTTAGCTGATGTCAGATGACAGAGTGTCAGTTATTATAATGCACAGTTACAGGGTGATCCCTCTTTTCCCTCAGTAATAAGCAGATGTGAATCGCGTGTCTTTCGCCCGTGCCATTGTCGCACATCATGTCGAGCTCATTAACATGAGCTTGTCATAAAGGAGACAGATGTGCTGAAAGGAGGCACATGTGTTAACACAGCTGGATAAGTGAATAGCCACAATACAAATGCATCACAATAAGGGATTTGTTGTATTCAGGGGTGGGATGTAATTCGTAATTTCAAAAGAACAATCGGTTCTCGTTATTCACTGCATGCGTAAATAAAGCACCTGGCTCAGTTTTTAGGCAGGTACCCAAATTTTTGCAAGCCTGAATCCTGTGAGGCCTTTGGTTCATGTGTAAGAAATGGAGCAAAGCTGCATTTACAAAGATGTAAATCTTTGAAATACCCCTCGAACCTCTCCGTATTGTTTCACATAGAAACTTAAATGTGTTTTATTGAGATTTTATGTGATAGACCAACACAAAGTAGCAAGTATTTGTTATTAATTTAATTCAAAAATGTTCTTTATATATTTGATATATTTCAAGCTTTCATTAATTTTAAATTTAATGTTGTCTAATTAGTCATTTAGTCAAACTTGAAACGAAATATTCTTATAATTTGAGATTCTGGAGATTCTGTAAGTCATACAGATCAACAGTAAAACAATTTCTTTGTAACAAAAATAAAACCTGATGCTTTAACTTTTTGTATGAAATTATAAACAACTTATTCTACTTTTTGTGATGCACTATTAACTGTGAAGCGAAGAGAAAATATCATTTTCAAAAGTTTTAATAAATTCAAATCAGACAAGTGTGCATGACTAATTCCGAGGTCACCTAATTAGTGAACAGTCTACCTGTCTGTAATTTATTCTCAGTATAAATACAGCTGTTCGGAGAAGGCCTCACAGGTTTCGAGAACATTGGTGATCAAACAGCAACAGGTGGAAAAGTGTACAGCAGGGTTAGGTTACAAAAATATCCCAGGTTTGGGTGGTGGGTCATTCTCAGCACTGCAGTGACACTGACATGGTGGTGGTGTGTTAGTGTGTGTTGTGCTGGTATGAGAGGATCAGACACAGCAGTGCTGCTGGAGTGTTTAAACACTGTGTCCTCTCACTGTCCACTCTATTAGACACTCCTACCGAGTGTCTCCACCTTGTAGATGTAAAGTCAGAGACAGAAGCTCATCTGTTTCTGCACAGTTTCTGTTGGTCATCTTCTAGTCCTTCATCAGTACAATCACACACACTAATACACCACCACGCCAGTGTCACTGCAGTGCACCAAATAATTCCTGTTCTGTGGAGGTCCTGAACAACAAAGTGTGCGGAGAAACAGATGGAGTACAGTCATAATTACTTTCTTGCTTTGAAAGATAAAGGTGAAGGTGCTCATGGACCCACTGTGCTACAAACAGGGGAATTTGTCCTCCGCATGTAACCCATCCATACACACGTACACAAGTGAATTCTAGGGGGCAGTGAGCACACGTGCCCGGAGTGGTGGGCAACCCTATCCACGGCGCCCAGGGATCAGCTGGGGAGTTAAGTGTCTTGCTCAGTCATGCCCTGCCAGTTT
The DNA here is from genome assembly GCA_034509495.1 of Acestrorhynchus altus. Taxonomy (NCBI): domain Eukaryota; kingdom Metazoa; phylum Chordata; class Actinopteri; order Characiformes; family Acestrorhynchidae; genus Acestrorhynchus; species Acestrorhynchus altus. The sequence goes on along the minus strand of CM067504.1, from coordinate 4,568,492 downwards.
AGGGATTTGAACTGGCAACCTTCTGGTCACAAAGCTGGCAGCAAAAGTATAGAAATCCAAATTCCTTTAAATCTGCCTCTCTGTTAAATGTACCCTTTGCTAAATAATCCTTTACTGCCCTCAGGAAATACACCCCACCCATCACACCAACCAGCATGGCATCTCCAGTGTGATATAGTGGGTTTGTGGAGAGCACTATTCCCTCTATCCCTGTAATTCATTCATTTCAGCATGGTGGCTGACCTTTAACCCTGCCTTCTACCCTGGGAACATCACCAATTATCATGCAGCCACCACCGTATGTGGCAGGGGGCAGTAGATGCAGGGTGAGGGTGCGTCACAGTGGGCTGTGGGTAAAGCTATTAAGAGTTAATTGGTGTTAAAATATTCTCTGGCAGCAGGGAGCGCTGTGTTTGCAGACAGCCGGGGAGCCAAAGACAGAGCAGTAGTGGTGTGTGCTCATCTCTGATTAGTTTCTTTGTGGTCAGGCAGCTGGAGGACAGTGCTGATAGATGTGGACATAAGTTAGAACCTACATTCTTGTCTGCCTTGTAGGCCAGAAGTGGGGAACTAAGGGCTGGAGTCCAGCAGTTTGCTGATTTCCCTGCTTTAACACCAACATAAATGAGCACAAGACCGAGTAAACGTTAACAGCAGACCTTTCACCCTGTCTGACCAAGCTGCCCCTCTGGAGGAATGTATAGTGTTCAGGCTGTGGAAAGCCCATGTTGCAAACATCTCCCAAATTAAATTCAACTGCCATCATCCACACTTTTATTACTTCATGACACAGAGATGGTGTCCTGTAGGCATAAAATAAAGACAACCCTGACCCAAACTTAGGCTGTGGATCAAATAAATCCCTATTCCCTTATTAATGGAATCATGCACCCTCTGGTGGGCATCTAAAAAAATGCATCCATCCGGGATTTCTAAATTGCATGCTATGCAGCAATGATTTACGTCAGTGTTTGTTTCTACAATCAACAAATTTTGTGTCTGGATTTTTAAAGATTTAATTAAGAGTCTCGCCTTTCATGATCTCCATACTGCAGACAACCAATGATTAAGCTGCTTCACAACACACAGACCACATATTCCGAAAGACCCAAAAGCAAAAGTACAAATTAAAAATTAATGTTATACACAGTTATGGTCAGTAAGCTGTAACTTTAAATCTAAGTACACCAGCATGGCTGAAACGTGTCCAGTGAAATGGCTGATTTTTATAGCAGCTGACCTTTATATTTGTCCATCGGCTAGTAAGTGTTGGAAGATTTGCATAAATTTGAGTAAATGTTAATGTATTAATGTTCATTATTATATTTGCGTGGTTTTAGAGGTCTGTAACTCTGGTCCAAGCACTGTATCTCTCTCATATACACACACAATGGGTTTGTCCACAATATTTGCTACTTCTCCTGTCCTCCCTGTCTCTTCCTACTGCTTCACTCCTACACAAGAAGATGGGGGTGAGTTTGAAATATTGATTTTTCAATTCAAATCAATCTTCGTTTGAATGGTCCGATATCAATTCATATAAAGTTGAGGTCAATCTTTAACCCTCTGGAGACAAAAATCAGGTTTATTCCACGTTATTAAGCCACAGGTTTCCAGCAATATGGGAAAGAAGAAGGTGCTGCTGAAAAGCCTCAAATAGTGCAATACCTTGGATGAGGTGTGAAAACAGATATTTCATGAAAACTTGTGAAATATTTCATGCATCATGTGAAGAGATTTATGTATAATGTATATAATGAGGAAGGATCCTGACAGACAAATTCACTGGATTAAGAGAGCGGCAAACAAAACAGCAAACAGGTATTTAAAGCTGCTGGAGCTTCTGGCCACTATGTCCCAACAAGACTGCGACATCAGCAAGGAGGTGGCGGAGTCATTGTGTGGCCACCATCCTCCCCTGACCTCAACCCTGTTGAGAACCTTTGGAATGTTCTCAAATAAAAGATCTACGAGGAGACTATTCTGTCCAAAACTTAAAGGAGACTTAAACTGTCCAAAAACACAAGCTCAATAGATCCAAGAACTGTGGTGAGGTGAGGAGGTGAATTGAAAGAAGGGGTCTTATGTTAACATGTTTCAGTAAATGTGCTGCAAATTTAACAAATTAACATTTTCAGTTCTTTACAAGCTATTCAATGTTTTGAATTTTTTATTATGCATAATAATTTGGATTTAAAAAAATACTGTTATGAGGTTTGTTCAATAAAATGGATTTATCTTGACTCATTTGCATTTACCATTTAGGAAAATCAGAGAAAAATATCCTTTGCATACTAATTTGGAACCCGGTGTAGATCACGCTCAGAGTCGGGTGAGACTGAGTCACTGAGGCAACCTTAACACTCTGGGGAAGAATTTCAAAGCTGTTCCTTTGCGATACTTTATTTGGCTCGAATGTACTGATTATGAGACCCGACTGAGCCTCAGAAACGTGAATGAATGCAAAACATTTTTTAAAGAATATGACAGACTGACCAACACTAAGCCAAATCAGCAGTGAAAATGTACTTCTACAACGTCTGGGATTATTAAAATGAAATCTTTTAAACCGTTCTGACCATTAAACTGTTCATAGCCTGTGACTTTCATACTGTTCAGCCTAAATTAGATCAACCACAGTATACAAATTAACATAGCGAATAATCTTCATTCAGCATATTGACCTCTGACCTCTACACTGGCCTCCGATTTCTACACTAACAGGGGTGGGACACTGAAGATTAATTGATGGTGGTCTTGGCCACCATTGGCTATCCCTGACTCCGCCCCTGCTGATCCTGGGTTGGATCTTCTGGAATCTGAGGTAGGTATTCTCTGGTTTGATGGGTGTATCAGTAGTGTTACCCAGCAGCCAGAGGCAGAGCTCACTATAGACTCCAATAGCCAACAGCCATAGCTGTTCAACACTACACAAAGATTTAATACTAAAGTGGGCATTGCTCTGCAAGTACAAATGAACACTTATTAAAAAATAAATAGTATTTGCATAAAATAAATGTGAAATTGTGGTTTGTCTCTGTTTTTTCATTTTAATTGTATGTTTGTTTTATTAATGCTCTTTTACTGGCTAGAATAAATGTTAGCCCATGCTAATGTAGCGGATAAGAATAGAGATGTTTTATTATTTTTATTTCACATAAAATCCCTCTCACCATCTTTATTATTATTGCTAGTGTTTCTTGGTATTATTTATTTTATATTTGTGATTTTTGTGGGCAATTTCACAGTGAAATATTGTGTATAAGCTGATCTGTGAAACAGACTCTTATTTTGAAATCAAGCGAGTTCTCAGAATCAGCGAGGAGAGTTGGGTGTTTACTGTGCTCTTCATAACATACTGTTTTAAAGTTGTTCAAGCACAAATAATACTAATTAATTTGTTAGATAACGTGTATTTTACTGCTGAGGGTGTGATATTCAGGGTTGTATGTGTAGTTCTTTTGTGTGGAGAGTGTTTTAATTAATACAGCAGACTTAATGGAGTTAGTGGAGGTGCAGCTACCATTTAAACTAAAATGGTGTTCCTTCTCACAGCTCTGTGTGTCTCTGTATATGTGTGTGTGTGTGTGTGTGTGTGAGAGAGAGTGAGAGAGAGAGAGAGAGAGAGAGAGAGAGAGAGAGAGAATTCACTCCATGCTGTGTTTTGCTACTCTCATGCACAGGTACTGCCACTGTTTAATTGGTTTAGTTAATTATATAATTGAAATAGCTGTTCTTATTGTATTTGTTTTGTTATCCTATTACAGGGAAAATGGGAAAATGGGTAACTCACGGACAGGCCGCAGTATGTCAGGTTGAAGTGCTAACAGGAGGATGGAGGATGGAAATGGGTAGGAACCAACCAGTAACCCACAACCACAACACCTGGACTTGGTGCAATATACAGTGCAATAATAATAATAATAATAATAATAGTGTTCAATACCCCCTCCTATAGGACTTTTATTATATATATATATATATATATATATATATATATATATATATATATATATATATATATATATATATAATGCAAGTCCTATAGGACTTTCTACCTTTTCTGTACTGTACTTATGCTGCAGCTGGAACCTTAATTTCCCTGAGGGAACCCTCCCAAGGGATCAATAAAGTTCTATCATATCCTATCCTACCTCAGTTTGTGCTTAATATCACTGAGGAGAGCTGTTTGTGTGTGTGTGAGATAGACAGAATTCACTCCATGCTGTGTTTTGCTACTCTCATTCACAGGAAAGAGAATAAACTCCCACTGTATGGCCGAGTGTGTCCAGTCTTTCCATTCCTCTTCCATTCACAAGGCAGAGGCTATTAATATTCAAGGGGCTTGTCCAGGTCATCTTGAGCAGAGAGGGTGATACACACACACAAGCTGGCTACACTAACAAAACTGATGTATTTTCTATCTTAATGTTTTGGCTTACGATACTGTTGATATATAAGTGTATTTTTTATAATTAAGTGTATTTTTGTGTATTTTACTGTAATTGCAGTAGGTTGACAGTAGGTTGCTGCTGCTAAATTGGTTGTTCCTGCTGCTGAGTTCTAATTGGTTGCTGTTATCGCTGCTGAGTTCTAATTGGTTGCTGTTATCGCTGCTGAGTTCTAACTGGTTGCTGTTATTGCTACTGAGTTGTAATTGGTTGCTGTTATTGCTGCTGAGTTCTAATTGGTTGCCATTACTGCCGTTATGCTCATTGGCCATTGATCCCATTCATCCACCAATGTGGAAGAACATTCCATTGAGTGTCATCGGTGACATCACAAAATACCGTTAATATAAAAACCCATGAAATTCGGTGACTCATTGCCTTTACAGTGATTGAACTGAAGAGAGCACTTCACCTGTACACTGATATACAGCAATATATTCACACCTGTTTCATCAACTCCCAAAGTTTTTCAAAGATTGTTTCTCATAAAGAACCAGGCAAGTGCTGTTTATTTTTGAATGACCAACACTATCATAGCTGAGCTGCAGTCATATTAGACTAAACTAAACTCCAGTTAAACTAGTCTGCAACTATAGCTCGTTTGTAATTAGTAAGCTGATTTTCTCTTTTTGTTGAAGGGTGTTGAGGCAGTAAACGCTTATTTTAACCAAATTCTATTGTGGAGCTCAGTGTTAATAAGACATTTTCTGATTATGCACTGAAAACTGTCAACTGTGTTCACTGAAGTTGGTCCTGTTTCCGAATCTGCAGTAGCAATGCAGAACTCTATGGACGGAGCAAGCAGCTCTTACATAACTTTAACAGTGCCCCAGGATACACACAACACGTATTACAACCCCTTAACAGGTAAGTGATATACAGAAAGAGACTTGGTACAAAATAATGGTCATTATGTGCTTATGACTGTATCATTGTATTACTCTGGATGTACCGTGACCCTATTCAGTAAGAAGTGGATAAAAATTACTAAATAAATGAAGAGATACAACATTTTTAAAAGGGTTTCTTTATGGCACCAAAAATGTTTATTTTCAAAAAATTGTTTTGATTTGATTGGCCTTTAGCGATGCTTCCACCAACACTATCTATGATGGCCATCGATGATAAATTAGTAACCTTTTAGAGGCCTTTTTCTGTTCCAGTTTATTCACAGTTATGGCTCTGGGCGAAAGCCAGCTGTTTGCTGGAGTTTAGACTGACACATCATTTGGGGAGACGAGCTCATCTATAGATTTGTTATTCAGAACTGAAAAGCATTTCTTTACATCTTGATCATTTTTCATATAGACAAGAACCATTTATTAGGGTGTGCCCTGCAGTACTTAGCAGCCAACGTAATTATACATCTCAACACCAAGGTGCCAACTGACTCCTGTACCATAGTAACACCTTAGCAACCGACTCCTATACCATAGCAACACCTTAGCAACTGACCATGAACCTGTAAGCACTCTTCAGTGTTTGATGAAGCTACACGGATCAATTATAAGACATTTACAGAGCTGAAATGAGGAGGTCCACTCAGTACAGCACTGATGGTACTGCCCAGTCATCAAATATTCAGTACCCACCAGCACAGTTACATGTAAGACAGACTCTGTTTCCATCTTCCACTACACACTAAAGGGAAATTAGCTTCTGAAGTTTCTGAGATAAAGTCCAAAAGGGTCCTAAATAGACATCAGGAGAGATCACATCTTATAAATCCTAATTCCACAGCCATCAAGCAGCAATATAACAGTTGGGCTTATGTGATCAAGACCTGTTGTGCAATTTGGTTCAAACACTAATGTTAAAAGCGAGATTGTCCTCAGTTGAGGTATTTAGTGTGATTATCAAACGTTTTCCACTGTTCACGCTCCCCACTGCATTCTTACAGCTTCTATTTACACGTGACACTTCGTCTTCTTCCAGGGTCATCAGAACAACATTGATGATTATTCTAAACTCAGGGAAATATGGAGAATGACTGGGACTGTTATAATCATATGAATAAACACCCTTGTGATGTAGTTCTGTCCAGCAGCAAATATGAAGTGGAAGTCTATATTTAAATCATATGGACATTTGACTGCATTGTAACAAACACTGAGAGATGAGGCATGAGACATCTAAACACATTTGTATTGGCCAGCAATACAAATACAACAACACATCTATGCAGTCAAACACACACACGCACTCTAGTGAATTCATACACTAAGGGACAGTGAGCTGGACAAAGAAGTCTGTAGGAACCTCCAACTTCGTTTTTAACCCAACACTTACACTCGCTCCATTGATTCTGGTTGTGTTACAGAAACATGTTGGATCTCACAGCAGAAGAGTATCTGAAATATTTGAAAAAAGAGCCCCTCCTAATTCGCCAGATATGACATCGATTCTCTCTGCCCACACCCACAGATCAGACGAAAGCAGCAGCCAGTACAGTAAGACGGGCCAGTTATAGACAGAAATATTGAGACACACTTTTAGCCTCTCTGCAGAAATAAATGCCTGCCGAGTACAGTATAGATAGATACACTATGTGCACAAAAGTATTGAGACAGGGTGTTTTTGTTACTTTGTAGAAATGTAGAATTGTACGAGGGGTTGTTAATGAGATGTTTATCTCTGCAGTTGCAACTGAGTCAAGTGGATTCTTGCTGCACGGTGCGAAAAGGAGGGGGGCACAGGCTCCAGACCATGCACAGTCCCAACCCCAGCCAGCTGGACTATGCTACACTGTGTTCAGGCTGTAGATGGACAGCAGACACTGCTACCCAGCCATCAGCTGGTGCACTGGGCGTTAGTGTGTATACACACACACACACACACACACACACACACACACACACACACACACACACACACACACACACACACACACACACACACACATCTCCATCTCTGATGTTTCATCGAAGCAGTGCTGCTGCTGCTCTGCCAGAGGTGGGAAGCATCTGTCCTCTATTCAGCATTGCTGTCATTCTACTCTCTACATTTTACACGAACACACGGTGCTTTCACTCACTAGCTGGGCTCACACTGTATGTTTGTTCTTCTTGCACGTTCTGTAGGTGCAGAGGTGAAATGCAGGCCTACCAGAGGCACTCATCATCTTTCACGCTGCCTCAGACTAGAGTCAAGACATCGTCCTCTGTCAGGACCTCTCAGGTCAAGACAAAGGACCCCCAGTTAAAGAAGCAGATATACAGAGCGAAAAACAGGTGAGTATGTGATGATTTCTATGGATCTGTAAGCAGGTTATGAGCAACATCTCAACGGTCAGCGTGTTAAATCCTGCTTTCACTGTTTGTGTGCAGGGTGGCATATTTCGCGCGTCACGCAGAGAAAGAAGAAGAGTACATATAGGCTTGCACGTAACATTCTGACTCACATGCTGGAAAATCAGTAAGGAACAAAGCCCCTGATCAAGGAACTCAAAATGTTAAAAGACAGTTACTGCGTCTAAAACGGACAGTACTCACTGTCCTGTGCGGACAGTACTCACAAGGAATATGTCAGTTCCTTGCTTTTACTCGTTTTTAATGTACATATTTGTGAATATGAAGATGAATTGTTTTTTATTCTGTATTTTTGATAAATAAAATGAGCAAATGTGTATATTTGTTGTATCTTGTGTTTTTGTATGAACACCTACACCAGCAATTATTCACAAGAGCCGTTCATCTACCAAGGAATTTCTTTTTCGGTTGTTCCAGAAGTGCTTGCGGAAAAAATAGAGTATATATAAGCGCTTGCCTCTCAGATGCAGCTTAACTGTGTTTGAATATTGTGACGATCGTTTTTCAGTCTTTTTTTCCTTTTTGATCATTTACTTTCCTTCCCATTTTGACCAAATGTCCCAGTATTCTCATACCCACGTTTATCCTTGTATCTTTGTACATCTTGTAGATGTAAAATCAGAGACAGAATCGTAAATTTTAGGGTTTCTGGACGCACATAATGTCACAGTCTAAACTAAACGGGGGTAAAGTACATGTCATTAGCAACCGGTGTCAGCTTTCATCATTCACATAAACACAACCGACTGAATTTTCTTATAATAATAATATAAAATGATACCTTTTTCTGATTTTCATTTTTCATTGTTTTTAGACAATCATATTTCCTGCTCTGGCTCATGCTGATCACTCGTAACACCACAGTGGTGTGTAAATGACAGAAAGAGGGCCTATGTGAGTGTGTTGAGCGGTTGAGGAATCTCCAGTGATAGATCCCCGAGGGGGTCTGTGACATATACCTTTATACAGCACATCTGCAGTGTTTTCTGTGTTCAGTCTGCACAGAATATTATCACAGGCTGCTCTGCCTTCTCTGTGCCCACACAGTATTTAGTCCTGAGCATGAACTCATGAACATTTCATACTGCTTTGAAGACTGTGAGAAGGACAGGAGCCTGAGCAATGTTTTAATTGGACTTTAGGACTCGTAATGGTGAAATAATGATTACTAATTAACCACTCAAATGAATCTTAAGTGAAACATGCACTTCACACATCCAGCAACATTTTGTCCCTAGTGGGTTTCTGAGGATGTCTTCAGTGTTTTGAACAGTGAGGCTGCCACCTGCTGGTAGGTCAGAGCATTTTGCCACAAATAAACATGATTTTACGAGTAACTGTGAACACAGGACAGTGTGAATTGTAATTATGCTGATTTTAAATAATTAACTTATTGTAGATAAATTATGCATGCAGGTGTGCATACTATAAAGGAGAATCTCTACTGTCTACAAACAAAGAAACCTTCACCTGTTAAGTGTTGTCAATTCAGAGTGGGAACATCTCAGATGATCAACAGATTTAACTCCACAGAACTGAAGAAAGTAAGCGGCAATATTAATATTAAACATGGGTAGCTGGTAGGGTATAGATGCCTTTGAGTACACAGACTTTAACAGTGGAAACAGAAGATTTAACGTCGTAGTTTTCTTGGCTGCTGTAGGAACCAGTGTTTCAGTGTCCCTTGGTGTATCTGACAGAGCAGCCACTGCGTCTGATACACACCTCTGTCACTTTTCTTTAGATTGCACTTGACGGATATTGACAGTAATCTGGGCTACATAACGGCAGACATATACTTCAGTTCTTCCCACCTCTGGAGAGCATGGAAAATGCGTAATTTACTTGGTTACATTAAGAATGCAATCATTTCAGCTTTCACAGGAATAATTAAGGACTTTATTTAGCTTACAGTGTTCACAAATGGTGTGGCAAATAGACAAAAGAAAAATATTGAGCATCCATTTACTAACAAAAGACTGGAAAATACAAAAATATGAACTATATCGACACTATGGTAGAAAGTTTATACAACTCAAAGCATCCTGAACAAAAAATTGATCCTTCAAACACTGAAATGAGTCTATAAACCTCAGAAAACTGTATACAGTTTACGCAATAGTGCTAAGAATGATACAGTCACGAGAAATAAATAGCACCATTCAGTCCTACATTGCCCCGAAAACAATTATACCTTCTGAACTAAACTCATGCTCAGCATTTGTCGTATAAAAAAATATAAATAGCTATCAAGTAAAAAAATATGAATGTATTTCCTTACAAAACCTTTTAAGCAGTAATAGTGTTTGTTCACAACACTTCCTAAAATACTTCTCTACGTGGTCAGATATAAAAACCAGAACTGAAATGGTGGAGCAGATGGGGCTCAGAAGGAAACCGCTTCTTGTGCTTATTGTTTTAGAGATGTGGGAAACTGGAATCTTCTCAGTATCAGCAGATAATGCCACTAAAAACGTTAGACTTTTGCATTAAATTTGTTCATAATTAATTAATCTATTTATGTATCGGAATGGAGAGATATGTAGAACATTTCAGTGCCCTGTTGTTTTTTTTCTTTTAGTCCCTGTTATGACTAGGACTGGGTACCAAAATTCAAAATAAAAAAAACCCCACAGATTTTCGATACATGCAAGGGATTTATAGAGTCAATATAACTCCTAATGCAAAAATGTGTAAAAAAAAAAAACAAACTGGTTCCTATGATCGGTTAATGCATAAGAGAGAGAGAGAGAGAGAGAGAGAGAGAGAGAGAGAGAGAGAGAGATGTAATAGCAATAAAGCAAATTCTAGTACAGTTTTTTTGTCTTTTTGTATGTACTCCTCTCCTCACCGTAGACAAATTCATGATCCTGAGTTCTTGGACAGTAGCAAGCTTTATATCAGCCTGACGTGAATTCAGTCCGTGGTGTGTGCTAGTGTGTTGTTTTAAGCAACAGTTACGTTTTGTACGCAGCACTGAATTTCATTGCGTTTTTGTTGCCGTTAGTATTACAGTATGTCAGAAACTCAAAGCATAGGATGAATTTTATACAATAGCTGCCAATAATCATAGCTTTACAAATACATTCACAAATAGGTACATCTATGAAATGCCCAGTTCTATTAATAGAAATATAAACTGCACCCAGTAATAGTTTTATGGTTTAAGAATAATTAATGCTGATATGTTTTTGTTCTCCATAAAGCAAATATGTTTGTTTGCTGCAGCGAGAGACAAATAAGCCTCTCATGGTGCCAGTATGAGATTGACTTACTTAATGTCATCATCACATCATCCTCAGAATAGTTATTTAAAGGTGTGTTTGTGTCACAATTAAAAAAAGGTATTGAAAAAAGTAGCATTTCAGTATTGGTATCAAATTGGTATCAAATTCAAAGTATCGAAAAAGTAGTGTTTTGGTATTGGTATCAAATTCAAAGTATTATATCAGTATCAAGATCATTCAAATGATACCCAGCCCTAGTTATGACTTTGTTATGAGGGTTTTATGACCTCAAAAGTATCTTTGGGTAGCTAAATTAAGTTGCTTTGGGTATGAATTACATCAGGACAGCCATGGATAACTTAGATTAAAAAAAACAGAATCTCTGAAATTCAGTCAGGTCTGTACCTTTTGTATCCTTCATGTCTGTCTGCTGGAATTAAACTGCCTCCATCCTGCTGCTCGAGACAGCTGCTGCCATGAGGTGGTCCACATCAGTCTTCGCCCTTTTCAGGGGGCTCTCTGAGCCTTCCTCATCCTCTCTCGATCTGACCAAACACCTCACAGACTCTCTGCTTGGGCTGCTGGGGTCAGCCTTGGAACTGGAGTGAAACAGTTGGTCTGCTGTGTTAAGGTACAAACTGCAAGAGGAGCCATTTGTGTAGCTACGGCCACCTGTACGGTCACTAAAACTGGCAGAGGGCTGCCCAGTAGACTGGGAGTCTGCATCTACGATATGGACAGAGAAGAATAATTAGTTCTACTTTAAACACCACCACACAATACACCAAGAGATACTACTGTTACTGAAAATCATTTGAAATTCCTGTATCTGTAAGAATGTTGGTGTAAAGAAGCTGTACACAGAATTATTTATTACAATAGCAAAAGATAAAAACACAGACAGTCTCACCATTGTGTGTGGTGTTGCTGTTTTCACTTTCCAACTGGTTACCACTGCAGCTGGAAGAAGCAGGATGAGTGTCTCCCTCCTTGACCTCAGCGCTCGCTGTCTCACTCAAAAGACAGTCTGCGGAGTCCCTAAACACCACACAAAAATAGGTTCAGTAAATACCAATACCAATCAGACCTCCTGAATAAAAAGGAAATCAAATGGGTAGCACAAACTAAAACTAGCATTTGTATGTTCTACACTGTTTCAGTAAACTGCACACATCATTGAAGATTTTATTTAAAAAAAAAAAGACTTAACACCATTTCCCTGAGGCAGTGTACATTTGCCCCACTGTGTACAATGTAAATCATAAAAGGACATGGAAGATCTGGCTAAAATCAGACAAAGAATATTGGGTGATGGGTGTAAGTTAATGTCGACTTACGCTACGCTGGGAAGGCTGGGTTTCCTCCTCCAGAGTTTGATTTGCTGTGCAAAGAAATCACGATAGTATCCATCAACATTCAGAAGACATTCTTCTACAAAAGTAGCACTGTAAAAACTACAGAAGAGCAAATAAAATTTACATTTACATTTATGGCATTTAGCAGGCGCCCTTATCCAGAGCGACTTACAAAAGTGCTTTGCCGTTCACTCAGAGAATATCCTTAGCTAATATATGAGGCTAGACTCTAGAGATTCCTCACGCTTAGATCCTGTTGAAATGTCTTTATGGAGTTAAATACTCCTGATACAGATGATCTTCAGTCTGTGTTTGAAGACAGTGAGGGACTCAGCTGTTCGGACTTCCAGAGGAAGTTCGTTCCACCATTTTGGTGCCAGAACAGAAAATAGTGTGGATGCATGTTTTCTTTGTGTTTTGAGGGACGGTGGGTCAAGCCGTGCTGTACTTGAAGCTCGAAGTGCTCTTGGTACAGCTCGAGTTTTGACCATCACCATCATGAATGGAGCTGGTCCATTTTTGGCTTTGTAGGTCAGAAAATGACCTACAAATATTTAAACACATTTAATTCAACTGATGCACATTTGTATTAAATGGTGCATTTTTCTCACCGTTTCCTTTCCACAGGCTTCACCTTCTTGCTCAAAATCCTGAAATTCCTCTTCGGTCCAAAATGACATTTCCTCTAAGAACCATTAATAAAATAAAAACATGTTTTCATTGTTTGTTTGTTGGACAAAGTCAGGAAATCTGACCATATTACTGCTTGTTAACTCAGTCGTGTTAAACATTTCTTCCCCTTGGAACTATGAGGTTCTATCTGTATTCTGAGCAGTTATGATATTGAGCCATAAAGTCTTACAGTGACTGACATATGGAGATAGAAATATTTTCAAGAGTATAAAATGCACCTTGAGAAATGATGAGGTTGTCACAGATATGCAACTCAATTTTGATATAAATGTCAGAATCTTTAGTTCCATGGGGATGATATTCATCATATCTTAAATCAGGGATATTTGACGTGTAGATGTGAAAGACTGAGACGCACCTTTAGTAGGCTTTTCGTTGAACTGAAGTTTACTTAAAGCTTCTTCTTTGTCAAAATTGCACTTTACTAACTCAAAAAGAGCCTGAAAAATGGACAAAGGAAATCAGTCTGGGGTTCAGCAACATATCACGATGGAAAGCACTGTAAAAGAGGAATTTAAAATGTCTGTATAATTCAATCATAAGAAGGGTTGATTTTGGAGAAACTTTATACTACAGGAAGCAGGGGTCAGGGGAAGCAGGGGTCAGGGGTTGCCTTTCTGCCAGTAATTGATTTTAAAGACCTGCTTTTCAGAACCATTACAGCTGCAGGTTAACACAGTAAAACACACAACTAAAAGTAAAACAAACTACTCTGAATGGCTGTTTGCATCTCAATGTAAGGGTGGGTGACATGGTAAAATATTATATCGATATGTAAAGACATTTGTACAATGTAAAATATTTATCTTGTTATTCAGACATGCAGACAACATACACCAGTAGCAGCAGATTTCTAAAAAAACTGCTGTACTCAGTACAGTACACATTCCTTCCTCAGTTAAGTGAAAATGCAAACACCTTCCATCAGTTCAGTGGCCATAAAGAACATCTCCGACCTCTTTTGTCTTGCATTGGCGAAATTTTAGTAGAATAAGTGCTATTCGCTCCAACTTGAACAAAGTAAACACAGCAGCATAGAAACCCCATCACCAGACATGCTTACAGTAGTGTCGGTCACTTGAACAGGCTTTCTGACATTGCGCTACCTGCTCATTGTCTTTGATAAGAGGCCTCTCTTTGACCACGTCCACACCAGTTTCTTCTCCTGTGCGTTTGGAAGCCTCAGTTAAAAAATCCACGACCTCGTTCTCTGGGAGCAACTCTGGGTTCCACAGGAGCTGATCCTCATTCTCATACACTACAATCACAAAAAAGAGAAACAGTTAAAAATAGGCTATTTAAATATAGATATTTAGATATTTAAATGAGAGCTATTTCAGTGGCTGCTTTTGACCATTGTACCTCTCTCATTGTCTTCATATTTGCACAGTCCAGAAGGTGTTTCAGCCTGGAACATCGGCCCAACCTTAACTTCCTGGACGTTCAAAAACACATGAAATTGCATGTACCTGAATTGTACTGTAAATGTGAAAAATCCCATTTTACAGATGTCATATTTAAAAACTGTACCTTCTTCCATTCCTCAGATGGAATATAGTCCTCATCTTCAGATTCATCACCATCATTACCTGTGGACCAACAGACATTTAAATGACCTAGAACTAGACACAAGCTTGATATCCACTCCAATCCCACTGTACGGAAAAGGACACCAATCAATATCTGAATACTAGTAACTGTGTTACTTATAGAGACACAATCTGTGCATTGACAAGTACAAGATGAGGTCCACAGACAAAATGCCATCTAGTTTTTCCATGTGTTTAAGGAGGAAATAGTTTCAGGCTCCTGCAGATGGCGTTGCAAGAGGATGATCAGTCTATCAATACCTGTGGGGTGTGTGGCAGATGGTACAGTGTAGTGAAAATTTCGATGTGTGGAAAAGGATTGATTGCATTTGGGCACGCCAAAGGCCAGAGTGCGAAGGAAGGAGCTGAATTTGCAGGTGTATGGGAGTATATGTTCATGTGGGTCTACCAGCTGTGGCACAAATACCAGTCTACAGGAAATTGTCATCAGAATAGAGGCAGCAAGACAAAACTGAGACCGAGACAGCTGGGGTGCATCGCCTCCAGGAAAGAATTGCTCTGAAAGTCAACACAGATCCTTCACAACCAATTTCTGAAAGAACACCAAGAACACATAGGACACACAAGAGGTCTTTGCTCACTTCATCTTTCGGCCACAATTCCAAAGAGAATTTCCTGTAGACTGGCATTTCTGCCACTGCCAGTAGACCTATACGACCATACACTTCAATGCAAATTCAGATACTTCCTTCACACCGGCATGGCTTCGGCATGTCTAAATGCAATCACTCCTTGCTTTAACTTCTGCATTGTGAGCCATTTTCCACACCTCCAGTAAATCATTCACTGGACTCATGTTATTCTATGAATCAGGTTGCACACCCCATCCTCATGCAACACCATCTGCATGTGCCTGAAGTTACTATCACATTAAACATGCAATGTGTATTATTTTCTCTGCTTAAATGTAGCTGTTCACTGAAGATTTTTAACTGTATAATTCTGGACAATTAATACAACAGCAGTGTGATGAAAAGGGTACAATAGCAACTGAGTATAAAATTGCTGTTGACCATAACCAAGAGTGCAGTGCATACCATCAAAATAACTGCCTGACTGTAGGCAGATCAGCTGAGCTGTATCAAGTGTCCGTTTGCAGTGTGCAGAGTCCTCACTGTAGGAACTGATCTCCTCCTCCTGATCACAGGATTCTCTGTTCTCCTTGCATGACCATGGAGATGAAAACATTGTGAGAACCCTCACAACAAAAAATTCAAAGTCACCTTATTTCACTTTTGGATTTTAATTAACCTCGTTCGGCTTGACTTTTCCTTGAGCCGCGCTCTTCTGTTCACTCTCTGGAGCATCCTGCTCTTCTGTTCTTTCATCGTCCTCTTCCGCTGAATCTTCCCCACCATAACCATACATCTTAAGCAGCTCATGAATGGGCAACTCTCCTTCCTGTAGCAAACCCAGAACATGCATGAGGTAGGCAAATTAGACAATATTAAAGCGAAGTCCATGAAAACACTACTCCAATAAAATGCCTAATAAATAATATATCTGCTTTTTTCAATCCTGTGGACATTCTTTCCCAGAGCAATGACTCATTTGTAAAGCCTCAGCTTCAAAATCAAGCTATTTCTCTGTGTGAGGGGGTGCTGTGTTGGTTTCAGATGTACAGACTGTTGAGTGGATCTTTTCAATTTAGCTCCTTGAACCACAGATCCTCTTCTTTGGGAGGCAATGGATATAATGTACCTTTCTATATGGTGCATAACAACCCTGCAATCCTTGTGTCTTTAAAACTGTTGTTCTATAAGGTGGATAGGAGGGTATTTGAGTAGCTGTTTTTAATCTGTCACCCCTGGTGCGTTATGTGTACATGTCAACGTATTGTGATGAACACTGTGTAGTGTGGAGGATGTGAGATTTTTTATCCCACCCCTAAACAGTTACTCACTCGAGTGAGGTCATCTATCTCAGCACTGAAGTTGGTCTCCCCTTGAAGCATCTCCTCCTCCTCCAGCGTCTGCTCATCATCAAAGTCATGAACGAGCATGTCTGCAGACGGCTCAAAATCACCGTCCTCATCCTGGACGTCTGAGGACCCTACATTTTGAAAATACATACTTTCTTTGATTGGAAACTCTCAACATCAGTTAATATTCTTTCTTCATAGTGGTGTTAGTCTTACTGGAGAACCTGGCAAAAATTTATCATGCATCAACAGAATGGGTGATGCTGATGTGCATGTAAGTTAATAGTCATCAGGGCACTGGCACAGAATATTTATCAGACATGTTAAAACCCTAATTTAGTTGTAATCTGGAAGTTAGTTGGTCAGCTGGTGTGAAAGAATAAAATAAGAATTACCTTGTGTACTCGGACCGCTTAGGGAAAGCTGCAAAGGGCAAACAAAAAAACATCATGAACAACTCAAAAGCAGAACTTTGTTTTTCCTCTTTTAGTAAATAAGATAAAGGATGAACGTGTCCCTTTCATGGAGCAGGAAAAATATTATATGTCTACTACATCTAGCAAGACTGTAAACAGGTGTGTGATAACAAGCTCTCAACTAGAGACATTTTGAAGTGAGCTACAATCCAGTATGAACTGCTTATGTTAAATTAGGTTGAAGTAACTATTCCTGCCCAAAGTGATATCACATAAAATAATGCAAATTAAACATCATCAGTTTGAGACAATGCAGCTGCGGGCATGTGACGTGATGTGAAGCTCCTCAGTAAAACATGAGTACGTTCACACCTGATTTCTCCCACTGATTGAAAATTGAATCTAATTCCACCTTCAAAGTATCTGCTTCTCTTAAATAAATAATAAACCCCATTCTGGAGGGCTTGATTCCTGCACAATCTGCTGGAGCATGGAAATAAGCAGATATGCAGTACTGGATCATTTTCCTCAGTAAATAAACATAAAGGTACTCCCAAATGTACTTAAAACGTTACGAATTTCTGTTGAGCTTTTAACACTTTTTTACTTTAAATGTTCCTTTCATTGTTTTGCAATCATCTGCAAAATCAATGTTTAAACTCTGGTTTTCTGTTCATAATAAAGTTGTAATTTTATAGTTATTAATAATTATACAAGCCATTTTACACATGCAAAGTAAAGTTTAAGGTCAAATCTATGCAGGAATTATAGAAAGGTCTTCTGCTTGACTGAAATGTTCAAAGAAACAGTAAGTATCATATTTTCTGTAATACATGATAAAATGATCCCACCCCTGGTTTGACAATTTTAACACACCACAGCGGTGCTGCAACCATGGAAGCTAGCAAGCGGGTTGGTTTGGCTGAAAACTACTAAGCCTTGGTGTCCGTTTGATAAAGCTCAATGACCAAAGACGGAATAAAACAAGAATAAAGATGATTGCGACAGATGGAGACATCATAGACAGTGTCCTCAATCTAAAGTGTTCATTTAATGAAGCTGAAAACAGAGCAGAGCATTCATAAATATTGGGAGGCCTTTACATTCATTCTAAAATCAAGGGTTTCACTGGGAGTAACTGTCTCTAATGTCCAGGGAAGGGTTGATACGAGGTTTAGGAAACTACTGACACTGAATGTGGTGTTTATATTAATGTTATTAAAATTTACTGAATGAACAGAAATAACGTGTTTATACACTGACACGGAGTGACAGACACAAAGACAGATGCATGAGAGACAGACACTGAGAGAAACACTGAGTGAGAGAGAAACCTAAAAAGAGACAGTGAGAGACAGAGAAACAGGTAGACACTGAGCGATGGACACAAACAGAGACACTGAGAGACTGACACTGACACTCTCAGAGACAGAGAGAAACAGACACTGAGAGAAACAGAGAGAGACACTAAGACAGAAACTCAAAGACACTGACAGACTGAGAAATGTTTATAATGAAAAATTTAAAGTGTATATATAATCCATATAAAACTATATTACAGAAAGATGTATTCTTAAACCCACTTAACATTTCTGTTGACTTTAAATGGACAGAATCGGTGTTTTAAGATGTTTTTCGGGGTTTTTATGGTTAAAGTCTGAGTTTAGACTCAAACACGACGGTTAAATAATGACCTTTAATAAGGTCTTTTTGGTGGTTAATCTGTGTTTCGGGGACGTTACTCTACAGAAATACTCAGAAATACTTCCGTTAAAAACTGAAACGGATTAAAACTCGACTCTCAGAGTTAACGGTGCGAGTTAGCTTAGCATAGTTTAGCTTAGCTTAGCATAGTTTCCGCTGGTTTGTTATTCCCGCGCGAGCGCTCCGGTTCAGTCCGGTTCGGTCCGGTTCGGTCAGCGCAGTGGAAGAATCTTAACAGCAGAACTGAGACCTGATTACCCATGTTTACTGAAAAACACTGATCTCTACTACTTACATCCGCCATCACTGAGAGAGAGAGAGACACTGAGAGAGAGACAGAGACACTGAGAGGGAGAGAGAGAGAGCGAGCGAGACTGAGAGAGACTGAAAGAGAGACACTGAGAGGGTATATGTGTATATAAATCTTTAATTACTTTTTTCACCATCTTGTTTTATATATTTTATTGTATTATTGTTCTGTTGTAATGTTTCTGTGCTTTGGCAACACTGATAAAGGAACAGTCATTCCAATAAAGCCAACTAAATTGAAAATGAATAATGAGAGAGACTGAAAGTGCGACACAGAGACATTGAGAGAGAGAGAGAGAGAGAGAGAGAGAGAGAGAGAGATAAACTGTTGAGATCTTGTGAGCTAGTTTGAAGAACAAACCTTGGTTCCAAATTCCTCTTGGATGCCCCCAGGGCCCAGTTGTGTTCAATTCCATCAGCAGCACAACTGATTTAACATCCATAAGCACTGATTTCAAGCACTGATGCTTGAAAGCACTGATGACAAAATCAGGTAGTATATAAATAACACTAGACTCCCGTTTGGAGAACTTTGGTGATGTTTAATGAACTCAGTGATGGAAAAAACATGATTTTCCGTAGGACTGTTATCAGGGAATAAACTCTCACTGCCCAGATAAGATTCACACAGGGGGACTAAAACTTTTGCACAGTACTGTATATATACTATTTCTCTTAAGATATAAAAGTATAAAAGTGCTGTTTTTTTATTTTAAACATTCCTTTCAATGTTTTTGAATCATCTGTAAAATCAAGACTTTTTAACCTCTGCTTTTTTGTTCAGCAAAAAGCAAAATATGACAAAAAATACTTTTTTTTTTACTAGTTTCATAATTTTCCCTCTGAAGATAAACATGATCATCCTTATTATTTACTATATTATAAACATATTTACTACAAAGTAAAATCTCTCCCATCTGATCACCCACCTGAAAGACCTGAAAGAAGCTGTTGCTTTCCAGTTACTGGTTTTAACTTGGTGTGTGTGTGTGTGTGTGTGTGTGTGTGTGTAATATATATATATATATATATATATATATATATATATATATATATATATAGATAGATAGATAGATAGATAGATAGATAGATAGATATAGTTATTAACCCAGGCCTCGACCGATCCGGTATGGCACTCATTTTTGTGATCCGTATCATAGTTTTGGCACAAGTTTTACAACGGATGTTCTTCCTGACGCAACCCTTTATCCGGGTTTGGGACCAGCCAGAAGTCCACAAAGTACACCCCTAATGGCTGGTTTATTATATATATATATATATATATAATATCTCTATTTAATAAACCAATGCTTTAGTTAAAACATGAGGGGAAAATGTATTAAAACAAGGGACTTTGATACCTTCACACAATGCTTCTAAGCAAAAAAAAAAAAAAAAAAATCCACATTTTTAAAAGCAATTTTAATTAAAAAATTGTCTTTTAGAACGGGAGAAAAAACAAAAACCACAGGCACACAAAACTTCTACTCAATTTAAATATAAATGTATTAATTTTTCAGATACCAACATGAAGCCACTGGTTGAGGGGATCCCTCAGAATATGAAAAACACCTGAATACAACAAAAATGGAAAACAATTGAGGTATTTTAATTTTCTAGATGCACTCAAGCTCAGGCTCTCACTGATACCATCACAGAGCTTCTGTAGACATGAAAAGAATAAACTAAAAAGAAACCTTTTTTTAATACAAAAGTATGATTAAATAGAAACCTTGTCCTCGTCACAGTACTTCAGTGATCTCGGACTTTACAACTTTGACCAAACAAGAACAAAAAGCGCGGTTCGTCAAATCCTACACATATTTCTAACACTGAAAGTGTTGAGAATCCATGCCGAGTTACAGCCCTTTAACAGAAGCAAACCTTCTCCTCTGCATTGTTATGCATAAATCAATCGTCAATGTGAACTTTACATGTTGGTGAAAATACATGCACTGCATACATTCAAAGTTACCAAGGGTATTCCAGATGTATAACATCTAGATTCAACTGACAAAACCCCTGAACATATCTTTACATTTTGAACTGGTTCAAAAAGTACCAATGATATAAATATCTCTCGATCTCGTTTATTACTCTGTTATCGTTCTAAAACTAAGGCAGTTGAGTTAGTCAACAAACTAAAGTAACGGCTTCCTCAATCTTAACCGTGAAAAAGTACCTGTAAAATACCTGTAAACTGTTAAAGTGCAATGACTACATTGTTCACTTTAAAACTTAAACAAAAAAAGAGCACACCATCAAGGCCCTTTAACACGGTCCCATTTTTACAGACAAAAATAAAAACATGCACGTCAGGTTTTTAAAAAGAAAACGCATAATGGTGCCCTTTACACAGAACCTGAAACAGATCAATTGAGACATCCAATTTTCAGAGCCTGCATGATTTCAAATGCATTAAAATCAGCCTGACCAATCAGAGCTCCGTTATTGTGGCTGCAGACCAAAAAAATGAGCATCAGTGTGGCAGCAATAAATCTGATCTTGTTTGTAGCAGAACACAAATGCTTATAACGAGAAAAGCAATGACTATTAATTAAACTTTATGAGTGGGGAATGAGTGTGAGCATGAAACACACACTTTTGTAGTGTATTCATGGCCAAGAAACCCCAAACAAAAAACCCCACAATCAGCACTCGTGTGCTGGAGGAAAAAATAAAGAAAGCAAAAGCAGAGAGAAGAGAAAAAGAAAGTGTAAAATGGGCCATGCTCTCTCTGGGCGGGTAGATGGCGCTCTTTCCCAACATTACACCCAGTGTGACGTTGGCCGGCCCAGTCTGCTGTTGTGTCGAAGCTGGGGATCTGGCTGCCGGGCAATATTACAATGGTGGCATTTCGAAAAGCGGAGGGGAATTCATGTGAAGCCTCCCAGTGTCTGGGGCATCGTACGTGATGGGGAGTCCTAACGGGGGGGTTGGAATAAATCATATTCTGTGTGAAAGGACCTCGACAGTGTTCTGTTCAAAAACAAGATACTGCATGCCTGGTACAAAATATAAAAAAGACAAACACAAACAAAAAGAGTCAACTGAAGTGTCCAAAGAAACCTTAATACTGAGCGCAGACGTGGCACATTCTCACACAAATACAGAAATGGCATAATATCCTCAAACCACGTGGGGAACATTCCTGTAGTTTGACAATAAAAAATAAAAGGAGTGTTTGAGTGTACCCAAAACTGGTCTAAAATACAGTACAGATCTCCCTTTTACATACAAAAGATACAAAAAAAGTACAAAACTCGTTTGAAAAGATCTTTGACAATAAATAATGACCTCTCATTAATTCAACATCTTTTTTTTGAGGGGGGAGGAGTAACAGAGGGTTGGAAAAAAAAAAAAAAAAAAGTGAGGGAGTGTATCACAACACTGTACATAAAGGCAAAGGAATAAAGGTGATTAACACTGACTACGTCACTGCTCCACAGTCCTTCAAACGTCCTCAGTTTGTACCAGAAAACCGTCGTTTTCAGACACTAACAGATCCCAGCACAACGTGACTTTACTCTAAACAGTTACACAGCTTCAACATTCTTGCTCACTGCAGCACCATCCTGCAACAACCCTGCATTGGACAACTTGTGATTTTACTGAGCCTTTCTTTTTGCCCACCGTCAGTCAGAAGGGCGGCGGCATCCTGTCCATGTCACTGCTGACATGTCTTTTTGAAAAGGCTGGTCAAAGTGCTGGTCATACAGCCACTTTCCCCTTCACCTCAAGTTTGCTGATGCTCTCTCCCTGTTTGGCGGTCTGCTCCTCCGTGAACGTTATGTAGGAGTACACCAGACTACCAGCAATACTGGGGAAACAAGATGAAACAGTGACACGAGGATTAGCAAGCTGATCACTGAAATTCACAATGCCTTATTTCTGTAAGCTGTAATGCCATTGCAAACCGGACACGCCGGACAAGGAAGCAGCAAGCTGAGAGCGTCCATCAACATTCTATACGTGAGCTCCTGTTACAAGACTCAAGTGCACTTTTCTTTGACGCTCATTATAGATTCAGAGCATTTACAGATCACGATTAATTGAATAATTAATTGCTTACTAGTTAAAATGATATAACGGATGATTTGTTTATATTAAAGATGCTAAGAATGAAGTCACACATAGAGTTTAACTTCATACCTGATGTTTAGACCAATGAAGTTCGTCCACGAGAAAATATAATCCCCTCCAAACACCATTCCAATGTACGTCACCAGTATGTTCTGTTCACACAGGAGGGAAAGTAATGAACGGCTAGTTCAGACGATCCGAAATATCATCCTAAGGAAATATTTAAACCTTACTTTCAGGCACCCAACAATAGTAGTTGTTAATGCGGAGTTGTACTGAGTGCACAGCACAGTGGAGTACATTAAAATAAACCTGAAACACAAAATAAAAGGAATAAGATCAAAATGCTACATTTCTATTGGATCAATTATGCAGTGTTTGATTTCCAAAATGAATTTACCCCATTACGCATGATATGGTGAACTGTCCAACAAAGAACATATCTGACCAGCCCTCATATTCTAGAGCCTGAAGAGAATAAAAAAAGAGATAAAGAGAGATATTAATAAGAATTTAAATTTAACTTCAGTACCAGACAGACAGACATTACAAATAATTAAGTTTAGACACCCTGTCACATGTACCATGGACCCTTATTCTGTCCTACACGACCTCTATTTAATGTGAAATATTTACTGCTATACCTCATTACTGCTTTAATATCTATGATTACTGTGTAATATCTTCACAATATCTGTTTGAAATGTAATTCTATGGATAGATACTGAACATGTGCAACAGGTAAATCTGCAGTTTTTAATTTCCATATATTCCTGCTAATAGATGTTTATCTATATCTACAGCATCTCTCATATTTTGTATTTGTATAATGTGCATCTTGTTCTGCTTACTGTGTAATCTGCTGTACAAATGCAAATTTCTCCCAGTGGGATAATACACAGCCAGCTCAACTCAACCCAACGTTGTAGTTTCAGTAAGTGGTCAATGTAACTCAATGATACAATAGTTAGTTCCAGCCACCAAGCTGATTGGCTGGTTCTAAACCTGACGTTTCGCCATAACAGCACTTTTTTTTTTGAATAACGGTTTCACTCTGCTGAACCTGTTGCTAAGCAAAATGAACCAAGACGAAACGTAATATCCTGACCGAAATAAAACAAGCATGACCATAAAAAGAAAGCAAAAAAACAGACGAGGAAAATTGAGTCCACCACAATGGCTGTGGCATCTTGAGTGACAAGCCCTACTTTTGTCTTGGTGGGACAATCAACACGTCTTTATGTGGAGGCACCATGGTCAGTACCAAGGTCAATGGTTTGTCACACATAACAGATCCAGAAGGTGTCCTGGTGTGGAGCACAATTTCAATCTGCATGGGTTGGATTATTATATCTACAGCATTAGCAACTTCTACAACTCCACACTTTACTCAGAGACGCGACTTCTAAATGTGCAGATCAATAAATATTAATCAAATCAGTCAATAATTATTAATTATTTACTGTCCTCAGTGACCTTTATCTTCTTTCCCACTAGTACTACATCCCAACATTTCATTTGGACTGGAACAGTGTTTGATATGGAACAAGGAATAGTTTTAATATCCCAATCCACGTACCGGGATCGAGAGCCGATCAAGCACATATTAATAGATCAGAATATTTTTGATTGATTTTAAACCAGCTCTGAAGAGTGACTTCACCACAGTAGTCATTACACATCAGTAGTCAGCAAAACATCAGATATCAGTTGAGACAGTAGTGTTTTAAAGGCACTGGGAGTCAGATGGACTGGATTATAAGATATTAAACACACTAAAAGTCATTTTATGAAAATCCAAACGGTCTCATCATATAAACTGTTACTAAATTATTCATCAGCAGCTCATCTTTTCTAAACTGTGCAGCTGTATTATTAATACAAACACAAAGATCGGATCAGAATCGATTTCGGCTCATGCTCGGGGGGGCAAACAACTTGATCCGGACCTCCCTACCTAGTACTATTAAACTAAGTGCCAGTAGCTGTGTGTATGGCTACAGTCGGTTGTACAGCTGTTGTACAGCTTGTTGTACATTCTACTGTCAAATTTGCCACTGAAACTTGAATATGCAGTGTGACTACAAGCTTCTACAAAATAAAAAAAGATGCATTAAAAAAACAAATGTAGGACATTCAAGCTTCACATTGTTTTAAAGTTGCCAAACGCCTTAAAGACACTTCATTTCAAGCACCAGTCCATGAAGCCCTGAAGTCATACTGTTTACACTAATGGACATAATGGTGGCTTTGTGTATGAGGCACTGTGGCTCCTCTGAGGCAGAGCTTGCCAAATAAAATGGGGCCTCCCTGTGAGCAGGCACAGCTATATAAATAAGGCATTCACTGGGCAAGGCCTTGACACTCACAGTTGTGATTTGAAATCTGAGAGGACAAGTTAAGCTTCAGCAAGAAACTCCATGGAAATGAAGATTTACTCAAACGTGCCAGTGACTGACAATGTCTCAAAACCTCACGCCATTGTGAAATCCGGAGTCCTTTTCTGAATATCTGGCAACCAGCAAAAAAGGAATCCTGCAATATACCAAATGTGAAAAAAATGTAACCCCTGTGAATGTCACCTCTATTCAGTCAACCAGATGGTCTGTTTGAGGCTGCCAGATACCCCTGGGGGGAGGCCTTGCTGCTGGACAAGCACCGTGAACAGGGTAATTCTGTCTCCTCAACATTGCAGAATCTGCTCACCTAATTAGTGGTTTTCAATCTGTTACCTGTTATGCCACATTTCACAGCTCGTCCGTAGCACAGCTTTCTTACCTTGTCTATGTCTCCAGTGACATGTGCCAAAAGCAGTGTTGGCAGGATCATAAATAGAGCATTGTAATAGAGCAGACCATATTTTCCCAGCTCCTGGACCGGGGAAAGGAGAGAAACAGAGCAGGTTATTTAAGTCTGTGCACTCCTACATTCCTGCATGCAGATGTCATGAACATCTTCACGTCGCCTTCTCTCAAACACACCCACCAGCACCTCTGAAGTTACTACACAGACAAACAGCTGACAGACAGGCATCTGTAAAGGACCAGCTATGGCAGTGATCAAATTTCTTAGACATGTTGACGGATGGAGCGAAGAGCTCACTCAGAACTAAAAATAAGCTTCCTATCCACATGGAGATCCTCCCTGTGTGGAGATCTTTTGAACATACTTTATAAAATATACATGAAACAAAACAGCCAGATGAACTTCCCAGGATTCTAGACAAGAGACAGATCACATTACCAAATGTTCTAAAGCGTTTTACCAAATTATTTTCATGCTTTGTACCCTTCTAGCCACTCCATCAGCACACCACACTCTGCATATCTGAGGAGCACAGTGTACTTCTATAATTACAGACAGTAGTCCATCTGTTTTTCTGATCAGAGCTGGTACGAGCGGATCAGACAGCAGTACTGTTGGGAGTCTTTAAACACTGTGTCCACTCTATTGGACACTCCTACCTAGTTGCTCCACCTTATAGACGTAAAAGTCAGAGACAGAAGCTCGTCTGTTTCTGCACAGTTAGTGTTGGTCATCCTCTAGTCCTTCATCAGTGCTCACAGGACGCTGCCCACAAGACGGGGTTTGAAGACTCCGGGAGCACTGCTGTGTCTGATCCACTAACACACCACCACCATGTCTGTGTCCCTGCAGTGCTGAGAATGACCACCCGCTCTGTGGGGGTCCTGCAGGGTCCTGACCATTGAAGAACAGGGTGAGAGGAGGCAAACACAGTGTGCAATTGACTAAAATGTGCATGAAGTGTAGAAACAAGGTGGTGGTTTACAAACACAGGTGAAATAATCACCAGAACTACTTCGGAGCACTCCGTTTATCAGTATTCAGACGCAGAAGGAAGAACGAAAAAGGTCATTTCTTTAGGAGACTGACATTATCTTACCTTGGAGTCTAGTTTCTGCTTCACAAATGCCCCGTTAGCAGCAGTTAAAACATCATTCAGTAAGATGAACACATACCCTTGCATGTCAAAGGACAGGTCAGCACTGGACACAAAATGAACATGGGCATAAGATAAAAACCACATTTAATTTCATAAAATCAAATCATTAAAATAAAACTTTTAATGAGCACAAAAATAAGTAGATCCTGATTACACAGGATTTTTTAATATTTCAAAGCAAAAGAAATAAACAAAAAAATTTAAAAAAGACCCCTGAATGGCACAAACCATAGTTTTAAACACTAATAAATGAGACCATATTTAGATTTGAAGTTATTTTAAGGGTAAGTTATGATTTAAGTGCTGGCAAATAAATAAAAAACAACAACATTTCAACAGCTGATGCGTTTACCTTGCAGCTACAAAAGCCCCGAGAATCATTGTAAATACAGTAAGCTGAACTGACTGAGAGAACTTCTTCCTGAGAGATGAAAAGAAGCAAAACATGATTATGAAAAATCACTGGGTGGGACACATTAAATCACACCTTCACTTAATCAGCAGTGCTGTGGTCATCCACTGTTGACTCACTTTAACAGGAGGCCCTCAGCAAGCATTGTGAAAAGAATGGAAAACCTCCGCAAGACTGTAAACATTGGCAGACTGGAGAGGGACAAAAACATGATCACGGTTAAAACACTGTTGAAAACGCTTCCAAATCTCTATCAATACATGACAATACTTAAATATACAGTACTGTGCAAAAGTCTTAGTCCCCCTGTGTAAATGAGAATGTAATCTGGGCAGTGAGAGTTTATAACCCCAGTAAAACAGAATAAACACTGATAACATTCCTGCAGAAAGGGGTGGTTTTCCATCACTGTGTTCATTAAACATCTCCAAAGTTATCCACACGGGAGTCTAGAGTTAGTTATTGTCATCCAACACCTGCTTTGGTAAATCAGTACTTAAATCAGGTGTGCTGCTGATGGAATTGAACACATCCAGAAGCTGACTGGGGGAGAAATCTGGAACCAAGCTCACAAGATCTCAACTACTTTCCTCAGAATTAGAAATTAATCTTGGTCTTTACTGTATTTCTGTTTACCTGCCGCTGTTCTCACGGGGTCTGGAGTTTCTACACTGATCTCTCTTATTGATCAGAGACACGAGTTTTAATCATGGGATTAGGGGACTAAAACCTTCACACAGTACTCTATCTACACAGGGACAACTGGGTATACAAGACAGCGATATAAGATTGATCATCTTTAGGCAAGTGATTCTGTAATGGAAGGTCATACTTCAGCCTTTTTGTTCCAAACAGTCCAGTTACTTGATTTCCTACATATAGAAGAGGTAGAGGAAATGTCTGAAATGAAAAGAGGATGAAAATCAGCAAGGTATGTCAAAAACATACCAAGAACATTTCCGTTAAACGTCAGAGTCGTCTCTCAATGTTCTCCTGCAGTGTGGAAAAGGGTGTCGGAGGTGCAATTCCTGCCATTGATCTCGTAAAGGTTCCCCTTTGGGACATTTTTCAGGTGGTTCTGCTCTTTATAATCACTCTACTACACTGACCATAACTAAGGTGTCAGTATTCATCTAGAAAAGATGGTCTCGCCTCGTTAGACTGAAATAGGGTCTACGTTCTACTAAAGGCTTAACATTGGACATGATTTTCTAGACTACATTTTCTATAATGTGAGCAAACAACACACACCACCACCACCATCACTCACTGTCCATTCTATCAACTCCTCTTTCTATAATTCCAGACTGTAGTTCATCTGACCCTGCAGGACCACCACAGAGCAGGTATACCGTGGGTGGTGGGTCATTCTGGTGGTGGTGTGCTAATGTGTGGTGCACTGGTATGTGTGGCTCAGACACAGCGGTGCTGCAGGAATGTTTAAACACTGCGTCCACTCACGGGCCACTCTATTAGACACTCCTACTCGGTTGCTCCACCTTGCAGCTTCACAGGTCCTTCATCATCGCTCACAGGACTCGCAGTGAGAGGTTTAGACGCTCCAGCTGCACTGCTGTGTCTGAACACACACTAACATGTCGGTGTCACTGCAGTGCTGAGAATGACCCACCAACCACATACTAGCTGCTCTGTGGAGTGAAAACTGGTGAACACAGTACAAAGAGAAGGAGATGGAGTACGGTCTGTAATCGTAGAACTACAAAGTGCTCTACTAAGCCGAGCAGGGCTGATAAAATATGTACAGGGACATGATTATAATATTCTGATATGGCCGCGTACATTGGATAAACTGATTAACGTCAGCACCTCTAGGTTAATCTACTCGGTTTAGGTCACTAAACACACTCCTTTCAAGTTTCAGGAGACACTCTCAAAGTCCTGGAACCAATTTCACCAATTTCTTATTGTGGTAAAGATATCAAATGATGTAATCTGTACATATTTTAAGGTCAAATGTAATATATGGTATTTTATTAGTGTTTGAATGGTTAAATGGGATGGACCCCAACACCTTCCCAAAAAAAAAAAACACACAAAAAGAGCTGGTTTTGTCTCAGTCTCAGACCAAGAAGACCAGCATTTTCTAAACGAGGTCACACTCAGCTTTCCTTTGATGCATCCAGGATGTTCACTATGTGTCACTCAGGGCCTTTGTGGGTTCAAAGTGCTGACAAAGCTCTGTAAGGAACTTTCCACATCTTCCAAAGGGTCTGTGACACATATGTCATCATGGATCAGAGGTGACCCCTCCGTATAACAGGACCAGACCCTGAGCTGTGCTGGTCAATGCTCATTCCCAATCGTGAGCATGTGCTGTTTGAGTTGACTAGGACCAGTTAAACACCGTGGTTCGCAACCCTGACACTGGAAACCCACTTCCTCATACATTTTTGCATTTTACTTCCTCCAACACACCAACGTCAACTCAGAAAGAGCTTGGGCCTTAGCTCATTATTCAAAAGTGGTGTGTTTGAGCTGGGAAAATGTTAAACATGCAGGTGAAACAGCCTCCAGGATCAGGAACGAGAAGCACGGGGTTGCAAACAAGCATGCTGACACTCGTTTCAGCGGAGCCTCAAAATGATCCTTTAAGTGGTTGGAGGCAACAACATAACTACTGTCAGACACTGTGGGTGGGGCAACTGACTTGCATAAGGGCCCTGGAGGGGGGTGTATGGCAACTAAGGATTTTGGGACACAATAGGGTCAGTCCATGTCAATCGAACCATTCCGTTTATACCATATCATCACCAGATCCCACCGTGTGTAACAAAAACAAATGGAAAATGTGTGTGTTGCTATTTTTGAAAGCAATCAGTGGGAAAATAACGGAACCATAAGTGAATTTCTGGGAAAAACATCAAGGAAAATGAGAACCACCTTAAAATACAGAAAAAAAAACTGATTTTAAAACAAATTAATTGGTATTTTAGGCATGAAAATGAGAACAGTGTGAATATTTCTGTCATATCAAGCAGCAAAATAATTAAAAATGTTAATTGCACAAGATGTTGCATGTGCTGCGATGTGACTTTTGCATGTGCATATTGCGATGGCGATGGCAATGACAGCCCTACTCCCCATGCATGCAATTGGAGGTGGGGTTACAAAACTGAATATACATCCTGAACTAATGAACATGGATTAAAATATTGAAATACGAAACAATTAATGGGGAAAATATCCGATTTTGAGACGATCACGCGGTCCGACTGCTCCAGAAGATCAGCAACAGGGGTCGGTTCTGTGGACAGCAGAACGACCTCCGAACCCTTTTTCATCCGTAATCTTAGTGGCATTACCTCGGAAATCCGCAGCCATGGGTTTAGGGGGCAGGGCTTCTGATCGGTCATCTGAATCGATCAACAGCTGGTCATTTTCCCGAATGATCAGACTGCACATTTCCTTAATCCTAACAAAGCAGTTTCACCCCGGTCTGAAAAGCAACCACTGCTTTAGAGGTGCAGCTGTAGATACAGTTACTTCCTCTCAGCTTTAACTGCCTCATCTATCAGTATTACCACACTACTGCCTGCTGGACAACACCTCACCCCCTCCTCACTTACTGGTCAGGCAGCGGACAGTGTCCTGATGTCCTGACCCGGTGCAAAGGAGTTGTACATTAGGATCTCTGTTGGTATAAATGACCTCCTGAAACCTCCTGGAAGAGTGTGTTGCTGAAAGTGCTCCGCTGTCTGACCACTAAGGCATGGTCAGATTCGTTCTCTGGGACAGCGGTCAGTTTGCTGAGTTATATAAACGTGTTCACTACAGCACATGACTGTCTCTCTCTATTCATCTGTCCATTCATCTCTCTGTCTATAGCGCTATCATAGACCCATCTATCTACCCATCGCTCTCCATCCATCTATCAAAGCTCCATCCATCTATCTATCTTACTTTTGCTCTCCATCTATAGCTCTCTCTCTCTCTCTCTCTCTCTCTCTCTATCTCAGATGACTCATTCTCCAGAGTGCAGGCACTTCCACACACACTTTCAGGACACTCACCTTCCTCGGTATGCTGAGGTCCCACTCTGGGAAGGTGATCACCCGCAGAGCCTTTCCCACCCATAACACCAGTACGGTGGCCAGCATCTGTGGGGGAGATGGACTGGTGAAGCCTCAGGGGGCAACGGTGCACAAGAAGCTTCACAGCATGCAGTTTGTCTTACCTGGCCAATCCCAAGACATATCGAAGAGGGGAACCTGGAAAACAGAGACACACAGAGATCAGAGGCAGTCGGACCTGCTCTCAGTCACAGAGAGGCAGAGGCAGAATCAGAGGCAGTCAGACCTGCTCTCAAACAGGCAGAGTTACAGAGTAGAGGCAGAGTCAGAGGCAGTCAGCCCTGCTCTCAGTCACAGAGAGGCAGAGGCAGAGTCAGAGGCAGTCAGCCCTGCTCTCAGTCACAGAGGCAGAATCAGAGTCAGCGAGAGAGTCAGAGTGAGAATCAGAGTTAGAGAGTCAGAGTCAGACAGTCAGAGTGAGAATCAGAGAGTCAGAGTCAGAGTGAGAGTCAGAGTCAGAGTCAGAGTGAGAGTGAGAATCAGAGTCAGAGAGTCAGAGTGAGCGTGCAGTCCCCGATCTGGATCAGAGCCTGCAGCGCTGTGGTCCTGAAGCCTCACCTGTAGTTGGTGAGGACGCTCTTGTTCAGCACCACTATGAGGAAGGAGCTGATCCCGTAGAAAAGCGCCGCCAGGAGCTTAATCAGGAGAGTCAGTGATTCCTCAGCCATTCCTCTGCTCCTCTCTGCCTCCGCTCCCTCTGCTCTCCTCCTTCACTCCTCTCCTCCTTCCGCCATGTTCAGCACAGCCCTGTCGTCATCAACGGAGGAGCTCTGCGGCGCCACCTCCCGGAGACACGCGCTACAACACCCCCACAGTCGCTTTAATTACTTTTATTTTATTTTATTCATATTTTATTTTATATTTTTGCTTAGTTTTATTTATTTTATTATTTTATTATTTTTTTATTTTGTTTTATTTATATTTTTTATATTTTATTTTATTAATCTTTTAATTAAATGTTTATTCATGTTTTATTTTACTTGTATTTATATTTTAATTAATTATTAATGTTATTTTTGTTTCATTTTATTTATATTTATTTTTTCATTCAAATTTCACAGAAATAATACAATGTGCAGAATTAAATATATCTGTGTTGAATCCAAAATGACCTGCTTAACTCTTACAACCCAAGAGTTTTATAAAATTATAAAAAAAATATAAATATAAATCATTAAAAGAATTAAAAATGTCCATTTGCAACTTTACAATGCTGTGCTACCACTGCGGCTGTTAGGTTGCATGCAGTGAAGGGCTGTATGTCTTTAGGATTTGAGAGCATTGTGAGTACATCAAACATGAACTCCAACTCTGTGAAGACAAAAAAAATTGAAAGATGTGGTTTTATTAAATGATACATACATGCAAACACAGAACCAGAACACCACAATAAATATGATAAATACAACATGTGAAAATGCAATGCAGTGCTGAAAGTGCAGCACTGGTGTAAAACAACAATTTTTTCTCCTCACTTAAAGTTTGAATGTTGAAGTTTTGAATGGCATTACAACATGGAGAAAATGATGTCAAATGGGTCAAAATAAACAACAAAATAAATTATATTTAGCCAAAAATTAAGGTAAAATTTCAGAAAACTGATGATTTCTTTTGGGTTCAAAGGCCCATTAAAATAACACATTTAGGAAACATCGCTTGTTTATAATTAATTCCATAGAAGGTTAAAATAATTCAGAAATTTCTCAAGAAAATACCTACATTTGTTTTGCCAAAGTGTAATACTTTACACAAAGAAATTGTTCATAATAAAAATGTATTTTTAAGTTAGAATTGTTGTAAAGCCTGAAGCATTTTTTTGTTTTTGTTTTTGTTTACATGATTTTTCACAAAGTGTAAGACAAATTGAGACACTTCTCTTTGCAAGTACACATGCATGATATGTAACATAATAATCAGAATAGATAAGTACACAAACTAAGAAGATAAAAGAAGATAAAAATGAGCAAAAGAAATGTTATAAGTTCCAGAAAACCACCGTGAAACCAGCTAATTTAGAACATGAGTGTATGTCTGAGAAAAAATAAAATATATTTATGTGAGATAAATATGAGAAATAGTGGTTGTGCAAAGATGGTTTTTTGAAACTGTGTCCTATTCACTATATAAACATACATATTAGGACACACATCTTCATGCAGTCCCATGGGCCACAGGTGTATTATATCAAGTACCTAAATGCCTTGTAAATCTTCCTTTACAAATATTAGTGGAAGAATGCGTCGTCCTAAAGAGCTCACTGAATTTGAAATCAAAATTGCTTCCTTCCTCAATCAACGATAAGTGGTATTAATGAAAAGTGGAAGTGCTGAGGCACAGAGTGCATTAAAGTTTCCAATGCTCTGCTTACTCAATAAGAGCAGAGCTCTAAACCACCTCTGGGGTTCACATCAGCAAAAACAACTTTATCGCACAGGTTTCCATGATTGAGCAGCTGCATGCATCACCAAGCATAGAGCCAAGTGTCGGATGGCATAGTGAAAACCACACCACCCCTAGAATCTGGAGGTGTGCAAACATGTTCTTGTAGAGTGGAAAATCCTGTTTCTCTGTCTGGCAGTCCAACAGATGTGTTTGGGCTCGGTGAATGCCAGGAGAATGTTATGGGCCTGACTGCCAACTATAAAGTTTGGTGCAGGTGGGATAATGTAATTGGGTTGTTTTTCATGGGCTGACCTTTAGTTCCAGTGAAGGTAAACCTTAATGCTTCATCAGGTCATTTTGGACATTTGTAAGCTTCCAACATTGTGGAAAGAGTTTGGGGCAGATCTTTATCTGTCTGAGAACCACTGTACCCTAGTATAAAAAGCAAGGTCAAAAATGCCATGGATGTGTCTTACCAGCACAAAAGCCCTGATCTCAACCCCATCAAAACCCTTTAGGATTGCGAGCCCAACATCAGTGCTGACCTTATAAATACAGTTTTGGATGAATGGGCAAAACCTCCCAGAGGGTCCAGACATTCAGATGTCATAAAAGTATGTATGTGTACTCCGTAAGTATCCCAATACCTTTGTCCATACAGTACAAAATGATGACCACTATTCAGGGGGATTTAGTAAACTAATCACAGCAGCTGGAGCTTTTGTGTCCCCCAAAAGAAGCAGCTATAAAACATGACAACATACACTGGATAAGTACCTAAAGACGGTCCATAGTCAACTTCTAAGCAGCTGCATTTCACTGAGGGCTCCACCTTTTACTAGATGCTTCTTCCCACAGCTACTGGACATTGGTTTTCCTGAAATTATGGGGAGCAATGGTAAAGACAATTGTAAATACAAACTGTCAATAGGTAATGAATGAGGTTATGCCCCAACATTAGCTAGCAAGCCAATTTAAGTTAGATTTATGATCATAAATGCAGCTGTTACGGACTGCAACAGATGTGCATCACTAAAGGAGTGCTCCCATGATGCATTGGGTTCCTTTGTTATTCATATAGCAGTTTTAATTAGTTTAGTTTAATTAATCATTGATATTTTGTTGCATTATGGTATGACTGGTTGGGTTGCATCAGTCAGTGGTAGTTTATAGATGCACAGTTGCATGGATGACCCGGCTCAGATGAGCTCGATTGTTTAACTAGATCGAATAGGTCAAAAGTAGTGACTGGGAGGTGGCTAGTCTGACAGAGTTCTTATTAAAAGGTAGCAGTGGGTCAATAATACATACCAATGATTAACACTGTTCCTAATCACTGAATCCACAGCAGATTCAGGTATGGGTTCAGGTGATTAGGTGTTGCAGCATATTACCACTGAACCACTGAAGAATTATAGCAGATCACATCTGGTGTTCTCCAGAGCTACTATGGTCTTTTCCTTCTGGGAAAGCCCTGAGGCTGAGGCCTGTCCACTTCTTAAAAAAAAGGCCATAAAAAAGGCAGCAGAGGGGGCCCGTGATAAAGAGTTCTCAATGCATGATGGTGAATGGAGCTAAATGGCTAAAAAAAAAAGAAAAATGATCTATTTAGGTACAAAAAGAATAAAGAAAGAAAAGAAACA
The DNA here is from genome assembly GCA_034509495.1 of Acestrorhynchus altus. Lineage (NCBI taxonomy): Eukaryota > Metazoa > Chordata > Actinopteri > Characiformes > Acestrorhynchidae > Acestrorhynchus > Acestrorhynchus altus. The sequence goes on along the minus strand of CM067504.1, from coordinate 4,532,923 downwards.
GCAAACGGGATTTGGGCAGTAGGAACACTGGCACTACTGCTACTGAGAGCTGAATGGTGATATCCTCACAATGCCACACTTTCAGTCTTATAACTGGACAAACCCAGAAAAATTTAATAAGTAATAATTCCACATCACACAACCTAACATCCCTTAGAACTCAAATTACCACTTCCCCACACTTGGTGCAATTACACATGTTCACCAGAGGTCTCTAATCCTAAAACCTCTGGTTCCTTTAATTCACACTTTCAGCAGTTGGAATTATTATTGTCCGAGGACCATGCAGTGAAGAACTAAGCTTGTTAACGTCCTCAGAGCCAATATGCTCAGTGACCATATCTCCTTTTGCTGGAGTTGTAGAGTCTTGACACCTGTGCTCTGCGTCGCTGGATGGTAATGAGAAGCTCATGCCATGTGCCCAAAAAGTTTCACAGTGTGAAGGCTGTGACACAGCGTTCTCACACAGCTCTGTTGGCTCCTTGGATGTATCTTCCTTAGAAGTTTGTTCTTTGGAGGCAATGCTTTTCAAACCACTGTAACTGTATTTGACTGGTTTTGAGATTAATATGAAATCTGTCTTGTTTCTTGAAATGATTGCTGTGTTTTGTTGGGTCTGTGGGGCTGAGGTGTAACATCTGCTGCTTAATCTTCTCCTCGGGGTGTCATGCAGGGGTTTAGAATAGGCTGAGAATATTGCTCCAGGGTCACAAGAGTGTTTTGGGTTCTTGCCATTAATCACGGGAACAACACAAGTAGAAAAGACCTCTTTCTTTCTAGGCATGGCCAGAGGAATCTGTGGACTTTTAGTTGAAGGTTCCAACCCAGACACATTACTGTGCTTGTGGAAAGGGAGTCGGCCCAGGTCTGAAGACCGGACCACGTTTCCATCTGCTGTGAGCATGCGCAGGTTTACATGACAGACCCCCTTCTTCTTCACTTGGACTTCTGAACACTGGAGATCTTCACCTGTCTGTCTTTCTCTCACACTGTGCAAAATGTAGTTTGCCTGCATTGACTCAGTAATGTGGATGATGGTTGAGTGGAGCTTACTCTTATGGACATCAGCATTCTGCGTCAACAGCCCACAGGAATCCAAAGAGTGAAATCCTGGGCTTCTGAAGGGCTCATGTTGAGATTGCTGATGTCTATACACCACTGGGAAAGTTTCACTTACAATCTGTGGAGAAAACAAACAAACAAACAAACAAACAAAAAACAGAAAATGAGAATGTAAACCGTATAAAGGTTAAGATTTACAATTTAATGCTTAATGTTAAAGGTTTAATGATTTAAAAATACTTCATGAGACACAGTATGTGTTTGAGCCTCGTGTAATAAACATGCTTTTAAGGCAACCTCATGCCACTTGCCTTTGCCAGAGGCCAGCGTGCAGTTAATGTGTTGTTACTGCAAGGAGGGACGTGACTGCTTTTCTTTATTGCATCTTGCTGGCCAAACATCAGACTTAATGTACGTATAGTAGCATAGTATAGTGTAGCCAGTAATCGTTTGTGTGGCAGAGTGGAGTTTAATTTCCTCACCTCAGCAAGCAAACCAAGCTATACCACTGAGAGTAATTTGGCAACACTCCTAACACTATATTTGTCTACATCTGATATATAAGTAGATAAAATGAACCATAGTGTAAAGAGCTGTAGTTTCAAATACAAAGTTTGACAAAGTATTTGACCTCTCAAACGTACTCAAAAATGATTAACAATAATAATAATAATCCATCTTCTTATCTGCTTCATCCTGGTCAGGGTGGCATTGGCTCCAGACCAATGCAAGAATACCCCCTGGACAGTGCCAATCCATCACAGGGCACCAGACACAAGCAGTCATGCACACACACACTTAGGATGCATGGCCTGTCCACCTTCAGTGTGCATTTTTGAGAGCAACAGGAAACCAGAGTACATGAACACATGGACCACACACTAAGCTCCCCACAGACAGACCCACAGCGCCATACAGCTGTATGACATGTAGTGCATTATTATTATTATTATTATTATTATTATTATTATTATTATTATTATTATTATTATTATTATTATTATTGGAGTGTGTCTGGTAGCCCCCCTCTCATAGATCTTAAATAGTTTATATTAGTCATGAACGTGATAAGACCTTTACCGGCCAAGGTTTATAAACAGATGCAGGGCGAGGTGTGAGCACTTTCACATCCTTCCTCTCCAGCTCATCTTCAAAGCTAAGAGGAACCAGCTGACAGAAGATTTCCTCTTCAGATGAAGAAACCTGATCTTGTGTTAGCTCTTCATTCTCCCCACTCCTGTTATGAAAACATTGAAAAGAAAAAAAAAAGAAAAATGCAAGGAATGATAGCATAGAAATTGACACATGCTAATGGTGTAAACATACCTTCCATAAACCACACTGGTGCCAATCTTGGAGACACTCCCTTGTTGAACCTCTTGAGTAACCACATCAACTAATGCAGGTAACTTCAGTTGTTCATCTACAGTCAATACAGGCATACACAGATGAGCCAAAACATTATGATCACTAACAGATGCAGGAAATAATGTTGTTTATTTTGTGCCAGTGCTGGAGGTCAGGGTTTGTGCAAATTTATTAAAATTAAAAAAATATATATAACGTACATAAGTATTCACAGCCTTTGCCATGACACCCAAAATTGAGCTCAGATGCATCTTCTTTCCACTGATCATCCTTCAGATGTTTCTACAGCATGATTGGACACCTGTGATAAATTCAGTTGATTGGACATGATTTGGAAAGACACACCTGTTTATATAAGGTCCCATAGTAAACAGTGCTAAAGACTTGTCTGTAGACCTCTCAGACAGGAATGTATTAAGACAGATCTAGTGAACATTTCAACATTTCTGTGAGAGAGAGGAGATGGCAGTGCACCAACGTTCCTCATGCAATTGATGGAGCTTGAGAGGTTCTTGTAGCATCATACTCAAAAAGACTTGAGAATGTAACTGCTGCCAAACAAAATATTGAGCGAAGGTTGTGAATACTTATGTACATTATAAGTTTGCAAAGATTTCACACTAAGTTTTCTCACTTTGTCATCATGTGGTATTGTGTGGAGAATTTTGAGGGGGAAAAATAATTGTAGACATTTTGAAATAAGGCTGTAAAATAACAAAATGTGCAAAAAGTGAAGTGTTGTGGATACTTTCCAGGTGCACTATAAGTATGGGACGGTCTTATGCAATAAAACAGAGCAGAAATGGTCCAGTTGGGGCTGCAGGTTTTCATTCCAACCAAAAGGAAGCCCATTTCATTTGTTGTTTAGAAGATTGGCTGTGGTATTGCAGGTGTTGCTGCTGTTAGTTTTACACCCCTGGTGTAGAGTGAGCCATTTTTGGTGATTTACGAGTGTATAAAATCAATATGCACACACCAACATCCACACACTGTACTTTAATATGTTTATTAGATTGATTGGTTGATTATATGTTCTGTATATCATACCATTGTTTAATGAGCTGGAGCACCAGCGAGAGGTGTCAGTGTATCCAAGGCTGCTACCCACTGTCCCACAAACATTTCTACTGTCCTTGTTAAGTGCATGCAAAGACGGTATGTCCTCCACCTGAAAGGCAAACAATGCTTTGAAGTGCATGTTTGTAACTACCACTTATAAATATTAAAAGTACACAATGATCATAACTCAGCCTGACTGGCTTTGTTTAATGATCTTACTCCCTGACATATGAATGCAAATCTATGTAACATATTGCAGACAGCTCCACATTAGCTCAGAGATCAGACCATAAAAAAACAAACATGCAATACAAAGCCTTGCCATTGGCAGAAAATACTTTGCGTAAAAATAGAAACTGGTGTTTTCTGTTCATATTAGTAAACCTAAGGTAGGGTTAAAGAGACATAATTATTAACAGATAATGAAATATGCATTTTTTTGTTTAATATAAGAAAGCAGATTTAAGAAAACTGCATGATGACACCTCTTTGGACCACTTTTTTCTTTGCGAGGTTCGCTTGCAGGGCCGAAGAGACTGCCTATTCTTCAAGGATGTAATCGTGAAACCCTTTCCATGTTTCGTTTTGTCTAAGAAAAAAAAAGTGAATGCAATTTCTGTAAAATTAAAGGTAAAACAAATCTGTAAAGGTAACGATAACAATACACACTTTACTTCACTCTTTGAGGTGATCAGTCACTAAATTACATTTTACATGATACATACTCATCATAATTAAACAGTTGCACCCAGAAGGAATCAACTGACAGGAATGAAAGTTGGTGGGTAGGTTGACATAATGAGACACTGGAATGACTCACGTTTCGTGATCAAGGACCTGTACCTGACTGATTATAAAAGGTCATCCAATTACATGTGCTTTCCATTCTGACTCGTGCTGTTGTAGAAAAGTTTGAAAGCAATTTGAGCAATTGGAAGATTTTGAGAGCAGTCGCATCCTTAGGATAGTCCTACTGATGTATTCTGTACCATAGCAGTTGTGTGGATATTACCATAGCATGTTATTTGAGGCACTGGACAAAACTGAGCAGTAACATTAAGGGTCTGGGAGACCTACATGAACCATGTAGAGGGAGAACCAACGGACTGTCAAAAAGACTCAAAACACTTGGAGACATTCAGCATGTAGTGATTCCCCCCCTTAATTATACCACAATGATGTTGTGCCAGACTGTTATGGAGTCACTCAGAATGGCAATGGGTCAATTTCAGGGAGGATTCCCACTTTTGTCTTGGTGCAGATGACCAAATGTATGTGTGGAGGCACCGTGGTCAGTGCCAAAGTTTTTTTTCTCACGCATCACATATCTGGAGCTCCTGGTGTCATGGTCTGGGGTGCCATTAGGAACCTCTATAACATCTTGAAAGTTGCATTTTGCCAAATGACATACTGAGAGACACTACGTCTGTATGTGTAGCTCAATAAATCCTGCCCACGTTACATTTTTAATCATTTAGTGTTTCTGGTCAACTTTATCTGCCTTCTGAATAGCACTGTAATTTGACACTTCCTTCTGGAATCAGAGCAAGCTACATAATCTGCTTCACTAGAACAAACTGTACATATTAAGGTAGACAATGATTACAATGAATGTCTCAAATTATATTTAACACGGCATGAAAAGATGAAATAAAACCCCTTTATTCTAAAGATTTGTCCTTCTAAACTCTAGTTAATACCAGTTCTTACCTTGGTATATAGAGTTTCCTGCAGACGTCAGATCAGTCCAGCAGACCCAGTTATCATTGCTTGTGAACGGACGTATGTTGATTACATTGCTGATAACCTCAACTGATTTACATCTGGAGCTGCCTTTCATGCTGTTTGCTGGGGCTGAAAGTTTTGAAAACCTAAAAACACGACACACTAGCCTCAATAAAGTGTGGTTCCTGGAATACCTTACTATGTCAAGATGCACAGAACTCTTATTCATTACTCAGTAAAGAACCATGACTGCAAGCAGTAATGGAAACTGATTAAACGGGGCTTTTTAACCCTACCTTTATTCCTGATCAAAAAGGTAGGGTTGTATTCTAATTACAAATGTATGTGTAACTGTTGGTCTAGGTGAACAAACACCAAGGCCACAGTACAGCTTGCAGTTTGGTCTCGGAGATAACCATGAACCAGTGTGCGCTTTACCTTAATCTTTTGGGAAGACTGTCTTGCCCCTCAGAGACATGTTCAGTATTGCATACAGGCTTATGAAAGAACGTTCTGGGACTGATAAAGTCTGAGTCATAGGCCAGATTCATGGATAAGTTACCCTCATGCCTTGGCACACTTGGTTGATTGTTCTCCTGTAATCAAGGAGAGGATTTTTCTGTGATGCAGTAGATGGTTTAACTGGTGAGAACATTCCCTCTTCATGCATGAAGCAATTTTTATTGGCATACTGAAGAAATCAGGGCAATCTACCTTTGCCCGTCTCTCCAACACCCTCCTGGAATAAATGTCCAAAGCTCTGAAGGACTCAAGAAATCTGGTTGTCATTTTTAGCTCAAGTTTAACTGTTGATAAGATAATTTCTTTTATCTTATATTAGATTTTTATAAAATATTTATAAAAATACTATAAATTACAAACTGAAAAAAAGATACCCAACTTACTAGATGAATGACATAGTTGGTAGTTTATACCTTCTGATACCAATTGTGAACTTGCATTGCAATTGGTTGATTCCTTCTGGGTGCAACTATTTTATAAGTGTAAATATTAGCATGAGGCCTGCTGTTCAGTTGGCATGTGGTTTTTCCATGTCTTCTGTACATTTAAAATATCAAAAGCTGATTAAAAATGTTTTACTGTTATGTAATACATCTGTTTTGTAGTAAAATCCACCTACAGTGTCTTGGGTTCCTTTATATCTTAGAACCCTTCATAATGCAGGAACCCAAATCATAACAATGAGTAGAATGTTTATGATTATATCACAGTTTTGGTAGGGTTACTAAGGGTGGAGAACAGATTTATTCCCTGAGAGTACCCTCAGAGAGGGAGAGCCGGCACCACCAGCTGACATTCATATACATCAGAAAACTTCCTCATTTTACTCCATAACAACAATTATATATATATATATATATATATATATATATATATATATATATATATATATATATATATATATATATATATATATATATATATAAATACTAGTAATACTACTACTAATAATAATAGTGATAATAAAAATAAATTTATTATTAATAAAATATTAAATCAAATATTAAAATAAAAACAACAATAACAACAATTTAAAAGAGAATGATAATACAATAAAAATAAAACATAAAAATAATAAAACAAAATAACAATAATGACAATATTAATAACAAAATGATAAACAATAACAAAATAACAATAATAATCACAATAAAATAATAACGTTTATTATTATTATTATTATTATTATTATTATGAATAATAATAATAATAATAATAATAATAATAATAATAATAATAATAATAATAATAATAATAATAATAATAATCCCAGTTGCTGACTGTCTATGTTACTAAGCTGTGAACTAAACATTTCAATGTTTATTATATTTTCTTACACTCTTGTTCGTTTGTGACTCACCTGGCTCTAAAAGAGCTGATAAAGTTTGCTGTAACAGGCGCTTCAGACTCTATTTCATGAATTCATTACAAACGCAGAACAAACTCACTCTGTGTCGCTTCAGTGACTCCCACGACTGCGCATGCGCAGGACCAGTAACCATGGAGACAGACTTACCCTGTAAACAGGTCTGTCTGTTTTATTTACTAAAAGTCCTCTTCTCCCTGTAAAAGTCACGGTCCTTGTGTAAATATGGAGACAAAAACATCATTTAAAACCTGCTCAGATTTATTGAACTCGAAAATTATATTTAATTTTATAGTTTAAATAATCTATAAAATCTATAAATCTATTCTTTGCTCACACAGTGATCAAATTTCAGAATAAAAGTCCTCAGACGGGATAATACTGATGCTTACATAATGATAATGAAGGAAATCATAGTTGTTTAGTCTATTTGAATCACTGTCAAGTGTTTATGAATTTATTATTATGAATATCCTCATATAGTCAATCATTCTGATCTAATATTCTATTAAAATTCTTGTATTTTCAGCTCAAGAACAATCTGCATCACAAAATAGGCACAAATAAGTTTTTGAAACATAGTCAAATTCAATCAAATTTTTAAGTTCTGTCAATATTTACATCTCAAATGAAGACAGATTTGAGTAGCCTCGGATCTCCTGAAAATAACAGCATTTGGTATGTGTGATTATCTCCTATAAATACTTTTTTGGCCTAGGGTTGTAAAGGTTATGCATTCCACATGTACTCCCTACAGTCACCACATAAACCAGGGTTATGGCCCTGGGACCACTGTTGTCCCCCAGCCCATCGTCAGGGGGAGGTAGTAGTTCATTATGGGCTGGTAATGCCAGTTAAAGCATAACGGTCTACATGAAAATAATTTAGTGCAAGTTACAATCAAGTGAGCAATGGTATTCAATTTATAAACACTATTTACTATAATAAAAAGGCACGAATAATATATTATTCCATGTCACATAATAATGCAAAACAAATTAAATGTTGTCAGTTTCAGACAACATAGTACTGGAACCTGCAGACAATTAACGAACCAGACATGTTGATTAAATGAAGAAAAAATGGGCAAACTTCTTCAAAAAAAGCATAAATCATCTGTAAGTACCCAGACTATACGAGATACGAGTATGATGTAGGTCAATAGTCGACATGGTTTTAAAGTAACAATCAATCTAATGAACTGCAGCTGTGCATCATATTCTGTATGTAATATGAGAATAAATCTGAATTTCTGGATCTATAACAGGTTCCTGTCATGTTTAGATGTTGTTGGTGAGTGAATTTCTCTTCAAACGGAACATTTTCACTCCCTGTGGTTTAGAACTTCCTGCGTAGTCCACTTCATGGGGAATCAAGTGGGGTGATAGGAAAGTACCTTCTGATTGCAAGAGGATAATTGTCCTTTGATGATGAATCAAAGCATTTAACAAAAATTCACTTTATCATTTTGCATTTTTTCATTTGTCTTTCGTTATCTGCTGTAAAATATTTATTTAGCACAGCATAAAACAATATAAAAATAAAGTTTTATTTCAGGTTCGTTTTTTTTTCTCTCACAGTTATCAAGTGGTTCCTCTCTTGAAGAACATTGAGTCCATGACAGAAAACAAATATTAATATTAATATTAAATATTAAATATTAAATATTAATGCCCAACACATTTATACACTCCAGTCATTTTCACATTCTGATTATCATTAGATTATGCATTAGATTTTAACTAATTCATATAGGTCTTTAATTTTCAATTCTCCTTTTTCTTTTTGGTATTAGTTATCAAAGTCAGTGCCATCCAATCAGGAAAGGTAGATGTATTTGTTGGCAGTATTGAACTGAATAAAAGCACCTCAGTGTCTGACCGAGGCTCGAGTGTACACCTCCGACCCTCATTCAACAGGTCAGATAAGGGCCGTAATCAGGGCTACATAAACTGAGAGGCTGACGAACATGTGGCTGTTTTGTTAAAGATCATGATACATGGTTAGATATGTTCTCACTCACTCAAACCCACAACACCAAAGCACAATTCGCTGCTGGATTAGAAACTACAAGGTTAAACACAGAAACTAAAACTTAAAAGTAAAAGATCAAGTAAAACTTCTGCATCACTTCATTTTTCGCCACCTCTGCTCTACAGACACGACAATCACATCATTCTTTACAAACATTTCTGCGTGTTTCACAGAGTAGCTTTTCCACTGCCAGAACATATCAAATAAAATTGTAATTTCAAGTGTGTGCAGGCCTGTACTCTTCACCCCCAGCAGTGGACTGTAGACCTTTTCCTACAACTAAAGTCGTAGACTGGGAGTCAAGAAAAGTGCCCATCACAGGTCTACCCTGAGGGTGGCAGATCAAAATATGTTTACATGGACCTTTTGTTTTGAAGTGTGTACCGTACAGAGAGTTCAAAGAAGGTGCTTATTCTATCTTTCCATCAGAGAATGGGGTCAGGTGAGCAGACCGCATAACCCATTCGGATTGTGTCGCACACTCATAAGGAGTGCAAAACAGAATCTCATTTTGGTTTGAATCCTGACTGTTAATTTGCCAAGGTTTGCTGAACAGAAGTGTTTGGGCCACCAGACTTAGATATCTTAACATTTGTACGCTTGCAGGTCCTGCTTTAGATCTTAAAGCACAATGGGCATTGTTTCACTGGTGACATGAGAAGTATTACTGTAGAAGTATTTCTGTAGAGAAGTATTAAGATCTGTTCATCAGTGGTTGGGAAACTCGTATCAGTAATACATCAAGTAATATACACTGAGGTCAAAACAGTCAAAATAATAGCTGCACGCAGAAGGAATCAACTGACAGGATGAAACTTGGTGGGTAGGTTTGACCAAGAAACTTCATGAAACTTCATGAAAATGAAGTTTCAAGCTCTGCCACACATGGGAGGAAGGCTGGACCTTACAGCTGTACCTGACTGACTATAAGGTCGTCCTATTGTGGATTCCATTCTGACTCGTGCTGTTTTGTTGGTAGCATCCTTTGTGTCAGGGTTGCGAGCTGGACAGACAAAGACTAGGGAAGCAGAGGTAAACACTGGGGTTGAGGATTTCATAAAACAAAGGACAACAAAACAACTGGGGTACTCAAACTAACACAAAGAATATTAACTCTAAATCCAGACAAAGGAACAGCGTGAGAACAGACTTACAAACGTACAAACCACCAGAATTTTTACTAAAAAAAAAAAAAAAAAAAAAAAAGACTGACAAAGACAAGCTGAGACAAATGGTCTTAAGTACAACACAACATTGACCACACCTGGGACATGATAACAAGGGGACAGGGTTACAAATGAGACACAGGGAGGAGATGAGGACAAAACAAACACAACCCATGCAATGCTTAGGAGCACATGGGGAGAAACAACAAAGAGAACAAGACAGGAAGTCAGAGGTGAACAGGACTAACCCTCATCCCTGACCTAATCCTAACCTTAACCTCAACCCAAAACCGAATTCTAGCCATCATCCTGGACCTAATCCTAACCTTAACCTCAACCCAAAACCGAATTCTAGCCATCATCCTGGACCTAATCCTAACCTCAACCTCAACCCAAAACCGAATTCTAGCCATCATCCTGGACCTAATCCTAACCTTAACCTCATCCCAAAACCGAATTCTAGCCATCATCCTGGACCTAATCCTTACCTTAACCTCATCCCAAAACCGAATTCTAGCCATCATCCTGGACCTAATCCTAACCTTAACCTCATCCCAAAACTGAATTCTAGCCATCATCCTGGACCTAATCCTAACCTCAACCTCAACCCAAAACCGAATTCTAGCCATCATCCTGGACCTAATCCTAACACTAATCTCAACCCAAAAATTAACCAAACCCTAACCAAAAAAGTTTCACCCTGTGGTCAAGCAAGGCCCGTAGCTCCTCGATATAAAAGCAATTTGAAATCTGACTGTGGATATGAGAATGTGATGTGATGTGGAAATGAATAATATTATAACCACACAAAGAACCAAGCATCCAAGTTTGTTTTTCTCCAGTCACACAACCACAGGCCTTACCAAAGAACCCTTGAAGGGCAAGATTATTTATTTAATGAACTGTTTGATGGTTTATCAAATCGCCAGTTCTAAAGAACCCTTCTTTACTCAGCAATCAGCAGACTAAGAGAAACATAGAGAAGTGGTTGATTTCTATAGGATAACTTCTCTTGTTAATGAGTGGGGGAAAAACAGTTTATTAAGATAACGGTTTATGAAACACAACAGACAGTAATCAAGCAATGATCAAAGAAAATCTCCTTGGCTATGAGTAATTGGTATGATGCCATTTGTGTGATTAAACAAAAAGCATTTCCAAGGGAATTACCCTGAGATCATAATAGGTCATATGTCATCAGTCCACTAGTTTTAAATCTGGTTTGAATACATGAGAATTTCAGCATTTCGGTGATTTATATTTCTATAGTTAGGGTTTGCATGTGATAATGTCATACGCTTTGTGAAAGGAAGTTAAAAACGTTGTCGAGGGTGGTGTTACAGTGATTAATTACAGCATTTTTGATCATTACTTCTTCTACTTTAGGGGAGGTCACAGCGGATCATCTGCCGCCATCTTGCCCTATCCCCTGCCTCCTCTACTGTTACACCAACCATCTCCATGTCCACCTTCACTACAGCATTTGTGATCATTACTACAAAAAGAAAATCATTTTTATTCTGTTAAATATAATTTGTATTACAATCAATGTTTATTCAATGAGGCCTATCAGAGCAGAACTCTTCAAATGTTCTTCAGTTGAGATTAATCAATGATAAGGCTGATGATGAAGAGGGACTTAAGTGTGGAAACAGGATGTTCAGTGTAGATAGTTTCAGAATTTCAAAGGTTACATTAAACACACTTATCAACAGAGGCTGAAGACATTTGTATGTCATGCACTTATCAGACTGCACACCCACAGAGTAACAGGAACAAGAAACGTGTTAAAAACAAGATTCATATTTTTTAAGTCCAGAGAAATGAGTAGTATTTTGTAACATTGTAACTGAAAGTTTAAGAACCCTTTTCTATATTTCTCTATATTGCTGAATACTTTCGGCCTAAAACTTCATCAGGAGTCCTTAAAGTAGATCATTAGAACAAACTCAAACAAATGAGACAAAAATATTACATTTGCTCTTTTATTTATTGAGGAAAATGATCCAATATTAGATATCTTTGAGGGCAAAGGTATGTGAATCTTTCCTCCTTTTGCAGCACTAATTGCAAATAAACATTTCTGGTAAATCTCATTCCTCCAAACAAAACAGCTTGAGCTCTGTAATTCCTCCTATGAACTTCAGGTGTTTCCACAACATTTCTATTGGATTAAGGTCAGACCTTTGACTGGGCCGTTCCAAACCATTAACTTCATTCTTCTTTAACCACTCTTTGGTTCTACCACTTGTGTGCTTAGGATTGTTGTCTTGCTGCATGACGCAAGTTCTGACATTTCATGACATTTCAATGTCAGTTCATGACATTTTCCTAACCCTAGAATTTGCTGGAATCATTCAGAATTCACTGATCTGTCAATGATGGCAAGCAATTCTGGCCCAAAGCATGACACTACTACCACCATGGTTCACAAATAGGATAAGGAGTTATACGAGTTTGTTGTTTTTCTTTATCCAAAAATAAAAGGTCTCATTTAAACCAAAATCAAATTTGTTCATTTTACTTAAAACTCTACATGTACATATTTATTTATTTTTTTCATAACCATTGGCTTTGTCATAAGTATTTTAATATGTAAATATTTCCAAAGAGGTTATTCTGTTGATTTAAAGTGTTTATTCTGCAGTATTTTAATTTTAATTTTATATTTTTATCTGTCTATTCTATTCTTTATATTTTATATAGATGGGTGCAGCTGTAAGAATTTGCAATTTTCCTCTGGGATTAATAAAGTAATTCTAATTCTGATTCTGATTCTAATTGTGAAAACACGTGTTTTGCTCTCGTCCAGCCAAAAAACATTGTTTCAGTATTTAAAGAACAAATCCCAGATCCACCCACTTACACCTGATTGTCTCCCATTGATTGAAAACACCTCCAATTTCACCTTCAGATGATTTGCTAATTCTAAAATATGAAAAATTGGATATTTTGTGCCTCAATAAATAAAAGTCCAAATGGGATATTTTTGACTTGTGTAAAAACTCAGATGCATTATTAGGTCAAATTTATGCAGTAATATCAAAAAATTATAAAGTGTTGTCAACTTGTATACAACCTGTATACAGATGATAATGAATACGGTAGACCCACAGAAGTGTAGAAAACAGTAACCGTTTTGTGGTTTCTTCACATTTTCATTTCAGAACTGTGGTTTCCACCTTCCTGAGGTCTAGATCTGTGACACATGCCTCACATTGAATCTTCTGTTTCACAACATATTGATTATTGTACATATTTGTATCCCAATTTGCATTTTTTCTGATAAATTATGAGCTTCTGCGCGACAATTCATCTACCTCCTCTGGTGTAGGGGTTTTTCCCATGGTGCCTTTGAAGCAAGGGTTGAAATCAACTCTGAAAAGATCAGAAGCGTGGAGTAGACTGGCTCAGCCACTGTTAGATTCACATGCTCTAAATGGGACAGGGAACACGTGAAGACATGGTACAGTAACTCTGTTTCAGCCTTCAGCTTGACTTATAGGATTATTTGTATTCACAGAGGTTTATATAACTGCTGGGTGCCCGCGCTCAGTAACTTGCTCATTTTGTTTCAAAAGGTAAATATCAGGAGGTTGGAAAGTGATTAACTGAATGTTTCTACAGATGCTGGTAGGTGCTCATGTAGTTGTGCAGAATATGGATGTTTTGTTTGAGTTGTTTTAATTGTTTTTAAGACACATGGATCACAAAGATTAGTATAAACCTCTCAGATCAGTTAATTTATAGCATATGATCCAATATCATTGTATTTTCTTATTTTAAACGGCTTGAATTAAATTTTTCTTTATAACTCCTCAAAGCACTCTCATAATGACTGAAATAAAGAAGTGACCAATGAGAATTAAAACACTTAATGCCATGAATTTAGAATTTATTGTGTAAATAGATTTAGCCGAGAATCCCAGTCATGCTCAGTACTCCCTATGCGGTTCCCTTGGAACTGAATGCTTTCACTCCCTGTGGGCCGAACTCACATAGAACTACTAGGGTGATCTGAATGCTGACAGTTCAATAATCACTGGATATTGGTGGTACTTCGGTACCCTACTGTACGTGGCTGTCTGACAATAGCCGGTGACTGACATGTATTGGAGAAGGTATGTGCTTGTCTTCACCCTCCTAGTTTTGGGAGCAAGCAATGGCTGAGTCCTAAGGACTGAGTAGGTTAAAATATATAAATAAAGTCTCTCTATAGGTGTTAGTTCTTACACATCTCAGTTAAATCAGTTCAGATGTCCAGGTGTATAACAAGTGGAGGAATGTGTCTGGTAATGAATTCAAACATTCATTAAATTTCACACTTTCTCCATCCCCCGTCTGTCACAAGTTGACGTTAAAAAAAAGTGTGATGACTGAAAAGGAGGTTGTAAAAGTGGGACACCCTCATTCTGAGACCTAGACATGTTCCAGCAAAGACATAAAAGCCACAAATCTAGGTCACAGTCCCATAAAAGAGAGCTCGATCTCTGAGAAAACACTTGATGCTAAGCAAAATGACATCAGGCATCTGCATGAAGTGGCAGGTGACGATCTGAGCACACCGGTGGTCCTGCTTATGATGTTCTTACTCTCACTCAGTGCAAGTGATCTCGGAGTACACGTATGGATCACTCTACAGCAACAATGTGTGAGATAATCCTTTCATCTAGGAAGGAAGAAGAGCAAAGATGTGATAAGCCCTTGTGGTGCTGACCTCTGCTTGTATGTCTAAACAGTTTTGCGAGTAGCAAGAAACAGGAGATAAAGAGAAAGACCTGATATACCATGTCATTGGTCAGAGAGGACCAGAGCGAGAGAAGCATGACATGGATTTCTTCAGAGAGGTCAAGCAGATTGTCTTTCTTGTTCTGCTCGTCTGTAAACTGAGAGGTGAGTGAAATTGCTGTGATGCTCTGTAAGTCTATTGATTTTTGCCATGTTGAGTTTAACACTCATTTTGCTTCATCTGTAAATGTTGCTTCTGGACTCAGATCTTGAACGATTGAGCTGACCCATGTTCTGCTCTTTAGACTGCTACAGAATTAACTGCAATGGGGAGTTGACCATAGATAAAGACATCGTTGCTATGGGTTCCAACCTGACTGTGCGCTGTACATCCAACACCGAGCAGTGTAACAGACTCTTCATCATAGAGCTCAATAAACAAATCATCCTGCAGAAGAACAGCTGTTTGAATGTGACCACACAGCTGGTTGTCAGACAGCCAAAATTCAACCTCTTCTGCAAGGTGAAGGACGGAAGCACATACCATCGTGTGTGTGGACGACACATTGTGGCTCACCGTATGTTCATATTTTCGTTATTTATATATATATACTTTATTGTTTTCACATGCATGAAGCCATTGTTTTATAAAGGGTTCTTTGGGAATCAACTATAAAAGCACCACTTTGGAGAACACTTACCACAAAGCGCACAATGTTTTTAAATGTATATGAGATTTTAGATGTGTTAAGACGTTTTTTGGAAGGTAAATATCTTCCATTTGTCCATGTTATCAGCTCCTCTGAGCATTCAGGAGCACTTCATAGTTCTATAATTCCAGACTGTAGTTCATCTGTTTCTCTGCATACTTCATTCTCCTCCTTTCACCCTGATCTCCAATGATCAGGACCCCACAGGACCACCACAGAGCAGCTATTCTGCTATTCTGCACTGCAGTCACACTGACATGCAGGTGGTGTGTCATACATAGCAATGCTGCTAGAGTGTTTAAACCCATCAGAACAGTCCAGCAACCAGAAACATCCAGCAAACAGTGTCCTGTGGGCAGCGACCTGTGAGCACTGATGAAGGACTAGAGGACGACCAACACAAATTGGGAAAAGCTTCAGTCTCTGTCTTTACATCTGCAAGGTGGACAGTGGGTGGACACAGTGTTTAAACACTCCAGCAGCACTGCTGTGTTTGAAATACTGATTTTTGGAGTCCACGGTCCCGATTTTTGGAGTCCTGAGCTAAAAGAAAAGATGATAAAAGTATAACTGTTACCCAAAGTTCTTTAAGAGGGAGATATTGAAGGAAAACATCCAAACAGCTCTTGTAATAAGGTTCATCCATAGACGGTTTCAGTAAGTATGCATGATATAAAATATCTGGGCAAATTTGTATTGAATTGGATCAAGTTTTATTCCAAATTAAAACCCAAAACAGGACTCCTTCCACATCCAACAGATCACTACTCTACTCAACTTTTGCAATGCCAAGTTGTCCCCTCAGAACTATAAGGTTCTGTTTGTATTCAGAGCAATTTTGAGATATTACTCCTTAAATTTTTTATAGTGGCATTGACGTAGATGAAGATTTGCATACTTACAAGAAGATAATATGCAAATAACTCAATTTTGATAAAAATGTCACATAGAACCTTATAATTGCAAGATCACAAAGTGTCTGTCAGCTATTAGATACGAACCCACAAGATGTGGAGATGGAAAACCCAACACCTGATTGAACTAACTCATTATCAAACCCTTTCAGCGTTTCAGAAGGTGTGTTAAGCAGGAAAGCCTCTAAAATGTGCAGAGCAGGGTGCGCCAGGACCGGGTTTAAACTTGGACAAAATTGGAGATACATGGTTTTCATTGTGTACATTGTGGATTGTGTTGAATTGTGTTCAGGGTTGGGTTTCTCTGTGTTTACTACACTTGGATCTTGTTTCTGCAGGAAGTTAAACAACTAGAAAGAGAATAATCTCCTGAGCAAACATTATTTCAGAAGCAAGTATTTATTGAGTAAATATGCATGTATATTTGCAGAGCCATTAATATATTCAGTACACATTAGATAAACCCGTGTAGCTAAACACTGCCACGGTTGTCATGATATCAGTGTTTTAATTTCAGCTCTGAAGTGCAGCAAACAATTTCACATACTACAACAAAAAATATAAAAGCATCATCATATCCAGCACATCTCCATTTAATACTGCAGCTGACTGAACTGAACTGGGTGAGAAACCAGGTTAAATGGATCAACGGGGATGTTGTTGGGATAGAAATCTCAATGTAGTGAGCGACATTCAAAGTTAAGGTTTCTTTTTTTTGGCTTTTTATAATCTCATTTTTTGAATCAATATAATATATTGATATGATATATATGAATATTATAATATATATATATATATATATATCATATCAATATAGATAGATAGATAGATAGATAGATAGATAGATAGATAGATAGATAGATAGATAGATAGTTAGATAGATAGATATATGATATTCATATATAGCATATCTATATCTATATATATATATATTCATGAAATAACTATTAAAGAATATGTAAATTATAGTTCAAATTTTAATCACAATTGTTCCAGAAACTAATGTTTCTATACATTGCACAACTTTGGTGAGAAAAACAACTGAAAAATTTAATATAATATAAACAAATGCACACAGAGTCTTAGTATAGTATTACTATTATTTTTTGTCTCTATCATATTGTATATATGTCTTTTATTTATTGTATTGTTTCTACTTAAAAAGAAAATGCCTGAACTACAGTCATAAACGTACAGCACAAAAAGGCTTTAAACAAAGTACAGCCTTGTGTTTTCCTCCATACTCTATTGTTCTGCAGTTTATTTACAGATCTCTTTATTTATCAGGCAGAAGAAGCTGAAATTCCAAATAAATGACAATAAATGAGAGAATGCTTTGAAGGTACAAATGCAAATGTGGTAATGACTGAAATGAAGTGGTCATTATTAATGCTTATTGTCTGCCATTGTTGTGCAATAAACAGGTTTATATAAAAAGATAAAATATGTGGAAACGTTCAGTAAAATCACACATAAGGCTCCCAAACTGATTCTTCACTCTGATGAAGTATGGCTTGAAGAATATTGTGTCTATTTGAGAGTGCAAAACATAACTGCAGTACCTGCATGTTTAAAAAAAAAATTCAGACTAGTTCAGTTTCACTGACTGACTAATGTGACCCCAAAAAATGACCCGATGCATGCTTTATTTTCATTGACTGAGTAAAACCGATCTTTGGAGCTTTGGGAGCTTTTGATTAGACAAGTTCTCAGTTGAATTGTGGTGTACCCCACGTGCTGAATATCGTGGTGTTTTCATGCTCTAACTCAACACAGTGGCACTCCAACCAAGCTTGCGAATTAACCTCCTATCGTCATTCTTTTCCAAATGCAGTGATTCCAGGTCCCCCGCATATCAAGGACATTGTTTTCACTAAAGCTTCCATGCCTACACTCTTCTGGTGGAGCTCAGAAGATATGGAGCTTCTGAAACCCAATCTGAGGTTCCGGAAAACGATTGTTTCTTCAGATTGGGTGAGCAGTGTTTTAAGTTACTTTTCTGAGAACTGAGGGGGGATAAGGGGGGATGATCAAATTAAAGGAAATGTAATCTGGATGCTGGTTTTATAAGATATATAACTTTATAAAATAGAATTAGCAGTCTGACTCCTAAATTAATTGAACAGCACACCAAAATATTGCATCATTGGCTGTTATCAAGCCACCACTACGTTCTCATTATTGCAATAGACAATCATTTCTTATAGCAGGATGCCTGTTGCTGGATGCAGGATGCTGAACTTCTCTTCACTGTATCTCATTAGATGGAGGGAAATGTGACTGAGCTCCACAAAGGAAAACTACTGATGTTGGATACTTTAGAACCACTGACCTCCTATGACTTTCAGCTGAATGTCTGCACATTCCCCCTGGAGCTCAATTGCAGCTTGTGGAGTCCGATTGTCATAAAAACCAGTCCTGGACAAGGTAAAACTGTCTGATCGCAGTTTTTGACATGTTTTGTTATTGAACAAGACAATAAACTACAAGATGTGTTAAAGGAATTTCATTAAAATTAGGTGTCATAAAAAGGTACCTGAACTCTAGAGTGTCACAGTGGTGCCACAGGTAGTGCATGTGCCATACAGATCCAGGGGCCAGGGGTTGTGGGTTGTGTTACTGTGTGTGGAGATTGGTGTGTTCTTCCCATGACAGCATGGGTTTCCTAAATTGCCTTTAGGGATGAGTGTGTTGTCCTGCAATGGATTGGTGCCCTGCACCCAATGCCGGCTAGGCTTCAGACCCATTGCAACCCTAACTGGGATGATCTGGACATGACGGATATCCCAATGTCTGGCAATTCTTAACTAAAAGTTAACTACTGTCAGCTCTAAAGAGTGTAATGGCACCATTATACCATTACATTATCATTAAACCAGTGACCAGTGCTGGTCTTAAAATGACAATAATAATGCCATTATGACAGAGCCTAACTGATGCATAGACTAAGTCTGCAACAGCTTGTATCTCCATTTAAAAGCCTAAAGCCAGCCATTCTTGTCAGCTAGAAGGTTATGAAGACCCCAGCTTTGTGATAGTGAGTGTTTGCAACAATATAACTCTTTCATTCAATCCTATTCTCCTCCTCAGCACCCTTAAATAAGCTTGATGTGTGGAGAGTCGTAGTAAGAAACGAAGGGAGTGACATACAGAATGTGACGGTGATGTGGAAGGTTTGTATCAGTGCCTTATACAGAGTCACAAATGACAGCAGAGATCACCAGCCCTTCCTACTAGTCTACCATCTTCCTACTAGTTCCAGCTCTGTTAAAAATCTGACCTTTTTTGTTTTCTGCTGATGGACAGATGTATGCACACAGTGTACTGATGAACTGATATAGATTACTCACACACACACACACATGGCGAGCATACTCACAGCAAGTGTTATCTGCATTTGAATATATTCTGCATATATAGGCATTTCCAGATGCATATATATATATATATATATAGATGGAGGTGGAGGTCTATATATATATATATATATATATATAGTGTTTAGGGAACCAGCCTTGTGACTGGAAAGGAGCCAGTTTGATTCCTGGAACTGGCAAGACATGAATGAAGTACACTGAGGATAGGGCTGTCCACTCCTCCAGGCACGTGTGCTCACTGCCCCCTGGTGTGTGAACTCTCTAGTGTGTATGTATCACTGTGTGTGAATGGGTAAAATGTGGAGGTATATATATATATATATATATATATATATATATATATATACATAGATACAGGCCAAAAGATTGGACACACCTCATTCACACTCACTCACACCTTCCATTCTCGTCTTGTCTCATCTCAGGAGACCTTCTCATTCTCAGTTTTCTGTATTTTCATGACTATTTACATTGTAGATTCTCACTGAAGGCATCAAAACTATGAATGAACACATGTGGATTTATGCACTTAACAAAAAAAAGGTGAAATAACTTAAAACACGTTTTATATTCTAGTTTCTTCAAAATAGCCACCCTTCGCTCTGATTACTGCTTTGCACACTCTTGGCATTCTCTCAATGAGCTTTAAGAGGTCGTCACGTGAATGTCTATATATATATATATAGACTTAACATAATGCGCCACCTAGTTACATTTTTTGACTGTTGGTTATAACTCTGAGTGACAGCTCCCAAGTCCTTTACTGACCTCTAGTGCTCATTAAAACTGTGCTTTCTTCAGGCTCTTTCCTCAGAAGATTTTAAAGGGAACCTGCTGGGTTATGAGTTGGTCTATAAAGACAACAGCGCTACACACACTGTGAACTGCTCAGCAGACACCACGCAGCATACACTCCAGCTGCACCATGAAGTGATGGAAGTGAATGTAAGTGCTGCCACGTCAGCAGGGAACTCCCCACCAGCTCCTACAAATCTGAAATTTACAGGTCAGAACCTTGTTTGCTGAATAATTCATCCACTACTTGACTACATTCTTCCAAAGCAACTGTTAGACATACTTTACCAGACAGTGGAAAATACTGTAACGTAGAAAGAATCTAACATACAGTCATAAACATGCTTAATTTAGATTATGTTATTCGGCCTGTAAAATGATTGTACTCTTTTAAAGTTCTTTAATGTTACACATATGGGCTGAACCTTGTTTAGTATTGAAATCATAAATTAAAGTGTTGAACATAATTATGGATATGAATATGAGTATGTACAGATTAGTTGGCATGTGTGGTATTTGAGATAATTGAGGTCATCTTATCCAGAGCAATTTCCTCTTTAACCATGTTACAGATATTGGTGAATATGTTGTATAATAAAGGGTATTTTTACACATTGAATGTTTCCCATGTAGAAATTACAGCCCCAGCATAGAACATTATAGGAACAATCAACAATGCTATTAACATGTAACTTTACAGAAATAATTTTCCAGGAATGGTTTTTGTCCCAATGTCTTTAGAATGTTTCTTACACAACAGACGCAATTAGCCAAAAACTAAATTTATTAAATGGATTCAATTATTTTTTTTCTGTCAAAATTCCACACACAATAACCCATGAAGAAGTGGGAGAAGTTTGTTTCTATTTTTTAAAAATAGCAATTTTGCAAATATGCAAATTTATTAAAAACACAAAAATGTGACGTATACAGGACAGGCCGTCTGGCGTTTGCCGAAAGGTACCTAAAAGTCTCTCAGACCATGAGAAACAAAAAGATTGAACTTTTTGGACTGAAAGCCAAGCATCATATCTGGAGGAAACCAGGCCCTGCTCATCACCCAGCCAATACCATTCCCACAGTGAAGCATGGTGGTGGCAGCGTCATGCTGTGGGCATGTTGTTCTGCAGCAGGAACTCAGAGACTAGTCACGGTCAAGGGAAAGATGACTGAAGTGATGTACAGAGACATCCTTGATGATAACTGTCTCCAGGACACTCTGGATCTCAGACTGGGATGAAGGTTTATCTTCCAACAGGATAATGACCCTTAACACACAGCCAAGATAATAAAGGAGTGGCTTCAGGACATCTCTGTGAATGTGCTCGAGTGGACCAGCCAGAGCCCAGACTTGAATCCGATTGAGCACATCTGGAGATATCTAAAAATGGCTGTGCACCAGTACTTCCAGTTGATGGAAAATAGGTGCAAAGCTTGCAGCATCAGACTATAAAAGACTTGAAGCTGTCATTGCTGCCAAAGGTGCTTCAAGTTTAATGAACACAGCAATGGAAAACCATGACTTTCTGAAGGAATGTTATTTGTGCTTATTCTAATATTAGCGTTTTACCAAATCAAACCATTTAACGACTGCTTGTGACTCATAGACTCATAGACGTCATCAGGTGTATCTACCAGGTCATGTAGGCATGTGGGCCCATGCCATAACACATCCACCACCATGGTTTACAGATCTTGGGTCTTGTGGTTTTACTTTTCACCTATACACATTACTCTGACTCTGATGCAAGTTGTTCTAGGTGTCCACAGGACCTTTTTTCAGAATTCTTTATTTTATATTTTTAGTTTATTTTTTGCTTTTTTTATTACAATTTTATCCCAATTTCCCCTCGATTGTGCCAAATACCGAACCCTGTTAGGACTCTCCACTACCACATAAGACATTCCCAAAATTAAGAGGATGAAGACATCAGGCTCTAATACATGTCAAAGTGCCGAGTCCCCAGCTCCAATTCAGTGGTTAACAGAGACCTGGACTGGGCAGCATTGCACTGGGTGTGATGTGGAGGGAGAGCGCCATCTACCCACCCGTTGAAAGCATGGCCAGTTTCACTCTCTCAGACTCTGGTTGCACATGGATCATAATGTTAATGCATTAAACCCTGAGCCTCTCAGAGCCCCAGGCTCTTAAGAATCAAACTGGCCACTCTTTGTGGTTAAGACTGCTCAGGATGGCTTGTGCAGACAGTAGTTACTGACAAACACATACTGGAACCTTAATTGCCCTGAAGGAACCCTCCCAAGGGATCAATAAAGTTCTATTCTATTCTATTCTATTCTATTCTATTCTATTCTATCAACTACCTGTTTCTGTTGTTTCTGATGTGTCAGGCAGGTATAGAGATTTGCATTTGTATTAATTGTATTAATTGCTGTCATTTCTACATGATTAGAACTGAACCACATGCAGGTTATTATAGTATATGTTTATAAATATTAAAAGGAATGTAAAAAGAAAAAAAAACAACACTATAAAGGACATATTTGCTTAGAACTTCATCATGTTCTAATTCTGTTTCATTCAGGCAAACAAGTTTTGCTTCTATAGAGATGATATATATGTATGTTATGTATCGAGAAACTATATAATAAGACCAACAAGACTTTTTTTTATGTCATTTTTGCAGAAACTCCAGTTCCAACACTATACTTAAGCCAAACAGCAGAGGGCAGAATTCACCTGGCTTGGAACTACTCACATCTCTCATACGACAGTACATCAAAGCAAATACTAGGCTTTGTAGTTCAGTGGCAATGTAACCCAACAGGAATGCAATGGAAGAACATTGCAAATGATAAAAAATCAACATTCATTGATGGTAAGAGAAAGTGCTCCAAAGCCAGCACACACACACACACACACACACACACACACACACACACACACACACACACACACACACACACACACACACACACACATTTATAAGAAACATGTGAAACAGATGGACTACAGTCTATAATTATAGAACTACAAAATATTCCTGTATGGTCAGTGGAGCTGATACAATGGACAATGATTGAGGAAACAAAGTCATAATGTTATGGCTGAATCCAATTTTCTATTCTCTTCTTCCAGAGAGACCTCCTTGTACAGTGAATATCTCATTGTATATTTTGAGCATCGAGGGAGTATCACGTCCTGTTTCTGGACAAATCCATCTGAAAGATAAAAGTATGCTTTTATACACAGTCACCATAGTCACATAGTGACCATAGACACATAGTCATCATAGTTACAGAGTGACCAGTCACATAGTCACCATACACAGTCACCATAGTCACATAGTGACTATAGTCACCATAGACACAGTGACCATAGTCACCTTAGACACATAGTGACCATAGTCACATAGTGACCACAGTAAACATGGACACATAGTCACCATAGTCACACAGCGACCACAGTAAACATAGACACATAGTCACCATAGTCACACAGTGACCATCGTAAACATAGACACATAGTCACCAGTCACACAGTGACCATAGCCACCACAGACACATAGTGACTATAGTTACCATAGTCACACAGTGACCACAGTAAACATAGACACATGGTCACCATAGTCACATAGTGACCATAGTCACCATACACACCTGGATTCAATCTCCATTGTAGATGAATCAACTGCACTTTCTTTAGAGACACAATCATAAATTAAAATTTAAGGAAAATCTGGTCACAATAACTGAGCACACAGTCTGAATTTAGAGACGCTGGGCGGTCTGCTAACACAAGGCCCATTCTGTGTGATGTTAAATGCTTCCGTTTGCATGTGCACATGCAGAAGTGTGAGTGGGAGAGGCAGGAGACCGTGGGAAGGTGTGGGAGGAAGTGTGATGTGGTGTACAGTTTTAACAAACATCAGCATACGCACGTATTCCCACATCATCAGATCATTTGCAGTACTGTACGGAGCTCCAAAACCTGTCCTCATAAAATCTCTAGCCAGTGCTCAGCCACAGGTGGATAGTGGAAAGTTTTCTTGGCTTTTTAAATCAACAGAAAGAAACCCACAGTGTGACAGCAGGTTTTTCCACCATGCACTAAAAAACATTACATCCACTTCCAGTAACATGCTTGTGTGAATCACCCACCTGAAGGCAGTGTTGAGTAGTTCTGTCTTGTCTGAGCAATTGACTGGTTTAAAATTGTTGGACATTAAAGGCTGCATACAATAGAAAACTGAAGAGTAGTGTAAATATAAATAAAAAATGTAATTACATATTTATATATAAACACACACACACACACACACACACACACACACACACACACACACACACACATATATAGATAGATATCACGAATGCACACACTTATTTATTTATTTATTTATTTATTTATTTATTTATTTATTTATTCATTCGTTCATTCATTCATTCATTCATTATATTTTATCGCCGGACCAGTACATTAAAGCATAATATTTTGCATAATATTTGCTCCACAACATCAAAATTCCCACTTTACTTCATTTATTAATATATTCCATTCATTGGGCCATTAATTTAATATCACCCGAGTGGACACATGAATAAGTCCTCAGCATTTCTGGACAAGGACTGAAGCTGGCACGCTAACACTGCGGAGATGCTGGAGGATGCCAGTGGCCAGCAAGCTAATACATACTTGTGATGATTACGTCACGGTGACCAATGGCCACTCCTCCACAACACTAAAGAGGCTAAAAGCCAGTGGTGTTGCCCTTTAATTGCATTATAAAGTTAGGAAATGCAATCTGAAAACACTTCTTGTTTCTTATAGTCTTCCCTGCTTTCTTACCATCAGTCATTTTGATTTTCAGAGTGTTAGGCAGTTGCTTAGAGGAGACTTGACGGCTGGTTGCTGGGACAAGATTTGAGGAATCAGAGTATCACAGAGTAGTAAAGCTTAAATTGGCATAGCTTGGCCTTTCCTAATAATACACTAATCTTGATTTAAAAAAACAGAAGCACATTTGTGTGCCAAAGTACATATTATTTTCTATTAATTTGTTTCTTTCAGTTTGTTGCAAAGACTTCTGATACAGAGTGATTTCAAAATAAAATGGAAATGGCATTCTAAAAGGTTATGGACGACCCTAGACACATATGATTGATCTGTTTTTGTAAATAGACTATAGTTTAAAACTAGATGTTCCTCACTGCAGTCATGATGTTTCAGTGCTCTAGGCGTGAGTAAGGTGCTATTTTTTACCATGTGGTTTGACTTGCAACAGGAAGTAGGGGCAACAACGGAAGACGTGTGCCTCTATACACATCTTCTTTAATCTAAGAGTTTTCCAATAATGTCACTAATGCTTTCCAGCTCATTATTGCCATAAACAGGCCAAATGCATTTGCTCATATATAGACTGTTGAGTAAAAAAACACAGTCAAAGGCAGAGTGGCATCCTTGCCCAACTTTAATAACTGCTATGCTTGACTAGTTTTAGACATCAGTTTCATACAGCCTCTCTTTACCTCTGCATCCCCCTGGGGTATGTTCAGTGCAGAGCTCTACAAGCTGCTGCACTAAACCATCCATAAATAGATCATCATCAGTTCCTGTATGTCTGCAGAGACATTTTCTAAACAGCCTAGGACTGTACATGCAAGTGCTACTAGAAGGTTCTTCAGCAATAAGAAGGACTTAAGAATTACGAGGTATAAAAAGATCCGTAACAATTCATAATGAGGGGTTTAATCATGCAGATCAGGAGTTATCAAATTTTTGCATAATGGTTTGTGGGGTCCAGGATATAATACAGATATAATACAGTTACTAAGGAAAAATCCCACTTTTAATCTGATTTTGATATCGGATTTGTACGCCAATCCAATCTAAGAAATCATACTATGCTGTTTACATGACCAGAACTCCTTTGACTTTGACAGCCCAAAGTTATGTTAATGAGGTCCTGCAACCAGAGGTCCAACCTTTCCTGAACACACATTCGATTCCAACAGGACGACACTCGTTCACATTCTGCTGCCGTCTTAAGAGCTCACCTTGAAGACACAGATACTATGCCATGGTCAGTCTCATCTCCAGATCTATCCCTGATTGAAAATGTGTGGGATGCTATTGGACGCTCTATCAACAATCCACCCCTACCACACCATCTGCAGAACTGAGTGAGAACATTCAAGCTGTATGGGATGGAGACATCTGACATGTTGCATTAAACCCGACGCCATACTGAGAGACGCGACCTCTGTATGTGTAGATCAATAAATATTGATCAGATCAGTCTAGATTTATAATCATTTATTGGTCCGACCTTTCCAGCAGCATTGAGATCCCACATTTTTGTGTCATTCTTGTGTCATCTTCTGTGTTTCAACAATCTCCATAATGTGATTTGAATATAGTCCTTTGAATATAGTCAATAGGGTTGTCCTAATGTTTGGAATTCCTGGGATATACAGTAGAAAGTGAAAATCTGCTACCCAACTCTGCTCTCCCCTACAGTACATTTATTTCTTTGTTCAATTCACAACACACTCTTTCCTCAAAGGCTTCCTCAAAACACTTTTGAAGAATTGCTTCATTTAACATGTTCACAAAATCCAATACATGAAAATAACTGGGATTGCTTACCTACAGAGAACCCACATGACAGAGGACACAAGGCAAAAAACAACAATATACAAGCTGATCCAGATGTTTCTGCAGAAGTTCATTTTGTTGAAGAGCCTGGCGGTAAGATCACACAAAATGTTTGACAGGGAGTTTGGCCTCTATTGCTCAGAATGGATAAAGATTAGTAATACGTCATTCTTATTCTTCAGAAACAACCCATTACTCTGTTAATAATGGACTTCCAGAAAGTTGGGATCAGACCATCCCAACCAGACTTACACAAATCCCCTGACAACCTCTCAAACACCTAGAACTGCGTTGCAGTTGTGACCAGTTTCCCAGACATGGATTAGGGGTTTAGGCTGTTTTGGATTTGGTTGCAAAACAACTGCTTGTGCAGGAACTGCATGTAGACTATGAATGAGAACTTCAGAGAAGCTCATGAAAAGCCACAAATATACAGTGCATCCGGAAAGTATTTACAGTGCTTCACTTTTTGTTATGTTAGAGGCTCATTCCTATATGGATTCAATTCATTTTACCCCAATTCTACACCTAATACCCCACAATGACAGAGTGAGCAATCTTTGCAAATTTATAAAAGAATCAAACACACAAATATAACATGTACATAAGTATTCACAGCCTTTGCTCATTACTTTCTTGAAGCACCTTTGGCAGTAAATACAGCCTTAAGTCTTTTGGAGTATGATGCTACGAGCTTTGGGAAGGTTCTCCCATTCTTCTTTGCAGAACCTCTCAAGATCCATCAGACTGGATGGGGAATGTTGGTGCCCAGCCATTTTTACAGATGTTCAATCTGGTTCAAGTCTGGGCTCTGGCTGTTCCACCCCTTTGTTTTCTTGGCTGTGTGCTTAGGGTCATTGTCCTGTTGGAAGATGAACCTTCATCCCAGTCCGAGCTCCAGCGCTCAGATGTCTCTGTGCATCACAGCAGTCATCTTTCCCTTGACCCTGACTAGTTTCCCAGTTCCTGCTGCAGAACAACAAGCCCACAGCATGATGCTGCCACCACCATGCGTCACTGTAGGAATAGTATTGGCTAGGTGATGAGCAGTGCCAGGTTTCCTCCAGACATGATGCTTGGCTTTCAGTGCAAAAAATTCTGTTTTTATTTCTCATGATCTTAGAGTCCTTCAGGTGGACTCTAAGATGTCATGATCTTAGAGTCCTTCATGTGCCTTTTACTGAGGAGTGGCTTCCATACAAGCCTGATTGGTGGAGTGCTGCAGAAATGGTCCTCCTCTCTCCACAAACAACACTGCAGCTCTGTCAGAGTGACCATTGGGTTCTTGGTCACCTCCCTGACTAAGGACCTTCTACAATGATTATGGTGATTGGTATGGCACAACAGGTAACACCACCAGCAAGCCACCACACCATGTGGGAGACTGGGGCGTGATTCCCTGTCTGGGCAACTATGCTGTGCTTCACCAATTAGAGTCCTTGGACAAGACTTCCAACTCTGCTGTGGCCCACCTCTGTAATGTGACTAACCTTGCTCAGGATAAGAACGTCAGCTAAATGCCTGGGCAGCCAGCCCTATGAAGAGTCCTGGTGGTTCCAAACTTCGGAGTCCACTGTGCTCATTGGGATCTTGAATCAAGCAATAATGCTCAATAAATTATTAACGTGAACATCTGTGATTACTTTCAGGATGCACTGTATTAGTCCTGAGAGACCTCACAGTCCAACTAAAACTAGCTAATTCACCCATACCCATACACCAATCAACCATAACATTATGAACCCTTGTCCCTACACTCACTATCTATTGTATCAGCTCCTTTGATCACACAGGAGCACTTTGTGGTTCTATAATTACAGACTGTAGTTCATCTGTTTCTCTAGTTATTTTGTTAGCCTTTTATGTGGGTGGTGGGTCGTTTTCAGCACTGCAGTGACACTGACGTGGTGGTGTGTGGATCATACACAGCAGTGCTGCTGGAGTGTTTAAACTCCTCAGTGTCACTGCTGGACCGAGAACAGTCCACCAACCAGCAATGTCCAGCCGACAGCGTCCTGTGGGCACTGATGGTGGACTAGAGGATGACCAACACAAACTGTGCAGAAACAGATGAGCTTCTGTCGCTGACTTTATATCTACAAGGTGGAGACACTCGGTAGGAGTGTTTAATAGAGTGGACAGAGAGAGGACACAGTGTTATACACTCCAGCAGCACTGCTGTTTTCATCCACTCATACCAGCACAACACACACTAACGTCAGTGAGTGTAAAAATAAGATAACACATTGTGGAAACATGTGCTATTATGCTGATCAAACCTCTGTTCTTTTTCATATGGGGCAGTAATTTGGATCTGTGTGATGGCTGTTGTTCCGATAGTCATCCTATTGAATCTGATGTACCTGAAATGTACACGGCAAAGGTGACTTGGTTCTTCAATTTACAGATTTCCAAAGCACTGAATATTCTTTGAGGTTCTGTTGTGTTAATTATTTCTTTACTGGGTCTCTGTGATTAATGTGTTCACACAAATCTGTTTTCGTAGAATAAGGGAGGCGTGCATTTTAGTGGGGCCTTCTTGGCTTTTTCAAACTTTACCAAAACTTGGAAACAGCAACGCTATCAAACTTCTACAGGTACATATTTCTTCATAATATCCTTACCTAGAATATGCCTCCATTTGCCTAGATTATACATTGTATACCTCTTATCAAAAATATTGTTGCATCCAGAAGGAATAAACTGATTGCAATCATGTCAGAATGGCAGCAGGTCATCTTCAGTGAGTCCTGCGTTTGTCTTGCTGGACCAACAAATCCTTGTGTGGAGACACCAAAATCAATGGTTTGTTGTCATGCGTCCCACATCCAAAAAGCCTGGTGTGATGGTGTGAGTGCAATTTCATATGATGCCAGATCACCTTTGGTCTTCATTACAGGCACTTTGACAGACCAATGTTACGTTAATGAAGTCCTGCAACCAGTGGTTCTACCGTTTTTGAATACACTCCGGTGCTCTATTCCAACAGGATGATGCCCGTGCACATACTGATGCCATCTCAAGTGTTCACCTTTAAGACACATACTATGCTGTCTTCCTTCCCAATTGCATGGCAATCATCTCACACTTCCTTCTGGCTGCAACTATTTCATATATATTTCATATATTTCATATATATATATATATATATATATAAATACACAGTACAGGCCAAAAGTTTGGACACACCTTCTCATTCAATGCGTTTTCTGTATTTTCAAGACTACTTACATTGTAGATTGTCACTGAAGGCATCAAAATTATTGTATAGTTTTCATTGAGAGAATTCCAAGAGTGTGCAAAGCAGTAATCAGAGCAAAGGGTGGCTAGAAACTAGAATATACAACATGTTTTCAGTTATTTCCCCTTTTTTTGTTAAGTACAAAACTCCACATGTGTTCATTCATAGTTTTGATGCCTTCAGTGAGAATCTACAATGTAAATAGTAAATAGTCATGAAAATACAGAAAACGCATTGAAGGAGAAGGTGTGTCCAAACTTTTGGCCTGTACTGTGTATGTATATATATATATATATATATATATATATATATATAATTTTGATGGTGTGTGTGTGTGTGTGTGCCTTTATAGAAATGGATCAAAAGTTGTTCTTTTATGGAATTGTTTAAAGAACTGTTCTTAGCATATTCATTCCTAAGACTGTATACATCATAATATCATTTGTGCTCTTATTTTTAGAATGAAAAATGTGTTTTGGATATATGCTGGCAGCCAGTGGACAGTGATCCGCCTTTATCTCCAGTAGAGGACTTCTTTCCACCTGTGGAACACAGGGATTCTTACCCCCTTACCCAAACAGAAGACCCCACTGAGGAGAGAAAGCCTGAGCAGAACTGGGCAGTCTGTCCTTATAAACCTCAAATCTCAGTTCTTTCTCAGAGAATTGAATCAGTCTCTGAAGCAGCAGAAACAGAAGAAGATGGTATTCCCTGGCCGGCCTTCTCACCAGGCTTTGATAAGTTTGATGACGAGTTTCTTCCAAGTCAAGGAATTCAGGGCCCTCTGAAAAGCTGCCTGACTGTGGATGGAACACCGGTATCTGTGGATGTTGTTAATGGTTTCTTCTTTTTTTCTCAGAGTACTTTAGAAGAAGACACATGAAATGTGGCAGGAAATGAATCTTTTGCTGGGGCAGGAAATGGTGATGAGAATTCATGTCAAGGCCAGACAATGCTGCCCAATGGCTTTGTGAGGTGCTTAAGAGAACTTACCTGCAGCGTCAGTCTCCTCTTACCACAAGCTGAGCTAGGACAGAGTTTCATGTCCACACAGCTCTGAATATTGCACAGGCTGATGAGCAATTACCCACTGTTGTGCAACTGTTTGACATCTTAACATCTGAATCTGATTCAGTTATATCACTCAGCAAATCTGAGCTCCTGTATGGGAAAGGGAAACTGTCTGTTTCACTAACTAGACTAGACTTTCTAAGACTACAATGTCTGTGGTTTCTTCACCAGTGTCACTATTTCAGACATACAGCCACAGAGACTCTACTTTTAGCATTAATTTCTGTGGGATTTCTGTGAGAAGAAGCTACACAGCCCTACATGTACTCTATTATAATGGACCATATGGAGCTCTGGATGGTGGAATGTTCTGAAAAACGCTTTGCTACTACTTTACCCTGGGAATAAGGCATTAAAGCGCTGTGATGGAAAAGTATCATGTGATTTCTCAGCTTTTGGAAATGGATAGAAGCCCAGCAGGAACAGTCTGGTTCTTTAAAGAAACAGTGATGTACTTTTTTCATCAATTGGAGGATTTAAGACTTATTTTGTCTCTGGTGTTGTGAAAGTTTTCCACGATTTTATTTAGTGTGAATATTAAAGGACATTTTTCATAGCTCACTGAAAGTGTAAAATAAAAAAAAAAAAAAGACATCAGGTTATCTTCTGTGACGAGTGTGTGCGGAGATCAATGGTTGTTGTCACACATCACACGTCCAGAATGCCTGGTGTGGGGTACAACTTTATACAGTTTTCATTACAGGCACTTTAACAACTCAAAGTTACATTAATAAGGTCCTGCAACCAGTGGTTCTACTTTTTCTGAACACACACTCAGGTGCTCTATTCCAACAGCACAACACTCGCACAACACACTGCTGCCATCTCAAGATCTCATCTTGAAGAAGCAGATACTACGAAGTGGTCGGTCTCATCTCCATCTCTGATTGAAAATGTGTGAGATGCTATTGGACGCTCTATCAACACTCCACCCCTACCACACTATCTGCAGAACTGAGTGAGAACATTCAAGCTGCATGGGATGGATAATCACAGGACACCATTAGGAACCTCTACAACTCCATGCAGAAGAATAATTGTATTATGCTTATTAACTTGAAAATTTTGGTTGTATATGAATAATAATCCTGTGTTCTTTGAGCAATTCCATACAAAAACAATTTTCTTTATAGAACCATATTTGTAATACAGATGTGTGGATGAGAAGAACTGTTGTATTAATGGAAAGCTTCTTTGAGTGTTTATGGAACCAAACCTTGTTCTTCTATGGATTTAAAGCACCATCATCTTTAAGACTATATAGTGTGTGCTACCTTAATTCTACAAATTTTACAATTATTTATGACCCCTTGACCACTCCCCTGGTCTAGTCATATATGGCAGATATTTCAATCAAATATTGACTGCAGTTCTCAGGTTTCACCTTTCTTAAACTACATGATGATACAGAAAGTGAAATACACAGAAGAACAATTTGTATGAATTCATAGAAAAGGAAATGATGTGTGCCAAAACCATAACCTCAACCTTTTGCAACCTCTCATAAACAATGTTATGTACTAACAATAACAATATGTAATACTAGGGCTTGTCCAAAAAATTTAAAATTGAAAAAATTGAAAAAGAATTGAACTGCAAATTGTTCATTGTTCATAAATTGTAAATTGTTCATCCAATTTCATTCAAAAAGGCAAACTGTGATATTTGTATTCATTACAAATATATATATATATATATATATATATATATATGTATATATATGCTTAAATTATGTATTACTTTACATGTAATGAATACAAATATCACAGTTTATTTATATATAAATAAATAATTATGTATTACTTTATTTATTACTTTTGTTTTGCTATAGCATATAACTCTTGAAAATCTCAATTATTGGAATATTTTATGTTGTGTTTGAATAAATTAATAATCAGACAGTATCAAAGTTAAAGCAAAAAAGGCTTAAAGGAATATGCCACTTTAAATGCAATAACATAATGTAATTAATATGATAGATTGCATTATAATTAAACTAGGAACCAAAAACAATACTATTGTAATATTGAAACCCTGTTTCATCCCTTAACCTAAACTTCAAAAGTGACCGGCCCATTAAAGCTGAATTTAAATCCATAATAACACATGTTTTCACCTAATGTTGACAAGTTCTTGAGAACGTTAGAAGTTCAGAACTTATTTATGCCCTGTAGGATTTACTGACCTGCAGTAATTTCGTTTTTGAGGGGAAATGATTTTAATAATAAATAATTAATTTATTATTTTGACTGCAAATATTCAGATGAAACAAAATTACAATGTTATATAATTTGTTTAAACAAATTAAAGAACAATAAAAAATTGCAGTTCCAGAATAAAAAGCAGAAAGATTAGGTCTGAGTTATTTTTAGATGGAAGATATTTTCATTATAGAAAAATATAAGAACAAGACTCATTTTAAAAATCAAATACAATATTATTTACTGTAATGTCTTTTGCCAATAAGATTTATAAATAGTCATTATCTTATCCGCTTCGTCCTGAATAGGACTAATGGAATCATTGGGGCGCAAGACAGGAATACCCCCTGGACAGGGTGCCCTTCCAGCTCAGTGTACCACACACACAATCTCATTATCTACGGGCAATTTAACATGGCCCATTCACTAACCATGCAAGTGGTAGGTGATCTGTCCATACGAAACATCATCCCCATTATGATGGTCAACAGGTCTGTTTCAGTGTTATGTGCAACAAAATACATGATGTCCATTGCAACGGACACAGGATCTCATAAGTCGTCCTCACTTTGCTCTCAAGTTGCTTTGATATTGGCAGTTGCTTTAGTGTCCCAGGTTGTTACTAAGGTGTGACAGGTGGTGGTTAAGTAGTTGCTGTGGAACACCATGTGGTTGGGTAAGTGTTACTAGTATATTTGCGTCATCTACATTCTCCCCATTCCTGCAGACTTTAGATCCAACCCTAATCCACGTCACCTGATCCAACGAATTTCTGCCTTCACAAAATCTTGCCTGGCTGAATGGGGTGTTAGATTTGGGTTGGAGCTGAAACCTGTGGGAAGCTGGATCTCAAGGGGCAGGGTTGCAGAATGCAGAACGATTCTCTCTTCTATGAATAATCTCCTCTTGAAGAGCTTCGCCTGCTTACAGCCTGGATTCATCTCCATCCACACTACAAACCCACTGTACACACATGCATGTAAAGCTGAAAGGCTCACTCATTCATTTCTAATGGTCACTGATGACCAGGAATACCAGGGGTCAGGGCTGGACTGGCAAATTCATTTGGCTATTTATTTATTTATTTATTTATTTATTTATTTATTTATTTATTTATTTATTTATTACAGACCAGCCCTTGTTGATCAGTTTCTTTCTGATCAGGGTGGGGAGGGGGTTTCCAGGTGGGATCTTCAAGGGCCATTGTCTACTGGCTCCTTCACCCTCTAAGCAGCCTGTACACATAGCAGCCCACCAACATTTTTCCTGGTTCTCCCAAAGGCCAGTTCGTCCCTGCCAAGGGTTTATAAAATTTAAAGAAAACGCTAAAAATATAATGAATATTATGAAAATTAATTTTGAGTCTTAAGCCGTGAAACAGGCTGATGATTCCTGACTGCCAGTTTAGTCTTTTGGCTACAATTCCGATGAGCATTTCCTGTAGACTGGGATTTTTGCCATGGTTGGTAGATCCATATGAGCAAGTTGTGTGCAAAACCACTACTCAAAATGGTTCTGGGGGCATCTCTGCCTCTGAGACAGAACAAATGTAATTGGTTCAGAGAATAATCAACTAAAATACCAGTAGGTGAATGTGTATCTGCTCATCTGAGCTTTATATGAGGATACACTGCATGAAAGGTGTGCAATTCAACTGGAGATTTGTTTTTGTTGTTTTTATTTTTGTTGCTATAAAAGTCATGAACATTAGCTAAGTTAGGATTCTGAACAGTTTGCAGTCTAATAAGTATGCAATCAGAGAAAATACTGTCAGCTAATTTCCCAGAAATTTTCTGATAAACAAACACCATCTAAAAAAATTTAATTAAAACAAAATCTCACCACCATTTAAAATGGTGCATTTAAAAACACATGACAATAGTCTATATTTCTGTGGTTGTTGGAGTTTGTCTATTTTTCATTATAGACTAAATATTTTGGTTCATACAAGTACCGGTTGAGTGAACGCTGTGCGCGTATGTCTGCCGCTGCTCTCCGGTGTTTGATGTTTATTTGTTTTGTTTGTTGTTATTTGTTTTGTATTGTGTAAAGTGTCCTTGAGTGTCCAGAAAGGTGCTTAATAAATAAAATGCATTATTATTATTATTATTATTATTATTATTATTATTATTGTTATTATTATTATTATTATTATTATTATTATTATTGTTGTTGTTATTATTATTGTTATTATTATTATTATTATTATTATTATTATTATTATTATTATTATTATTATTATTATTATTACTGGATATAAGCACCATATTGAGGTTTCTGAGCCTAAGGGTCTGTATGCAGCCCGCTCTTCAGTTCAGATCCTCAGATTGGTCTCCTAAACCTCGTATCAACCCTTCCCTGGACAGAAGAGACTGTTACTCCAACGGGTTAAACTCTTTAACACCCTTGATCTGAGAATGAATGAGAAGGTGTCCTAATATTTATATCCATATAGCACATGTAATTAGTGGATATGATTTGAATATCAATATCAAAATATGTAGCCCAGTGATGTCATCTAAAATACATTCAGTCCAAACTTTTGACTACAGCTACTCCCTTCACACATCCTTTCAGCCAATCATCAACACCTGCATTGTGGTCCATTTTCCACACATCAGATGAGACATTCATTGCACTGTCCCACCTCTTCTCAATCTATAAATCTTATCGCACACCCTCCACATATTTATAGCCCCATTACCCTTGTGCAACGCCATCTGTAGGAGCCTGAATTATCAACCCCCTTTAAGATGCAAGGTGCTTTTTTTTTTTAATACATAGTGACATACAAATATGTTGTAATGTGTAGAAGCGATATGAGGAACTGCCAGAAGAATAGAAGTAGATCAGCATCTTGTAACAGTATTTAAATACATTTGGCAGACCTTGGTGATGGGAAATTGTTTCAGTACTCAGTTTTAGTCACGTTCACACCTTGCAGAACCACATGCCACATAAGGCTTTTTTTCATAACTTCCTGAGAAAGTTCTGACACTATCCAGCAGATTGTGAGAAGTTGCAACCTCTTTTTTATGCACGCATGCCAGCGTGCTGTTTACTCAAATACAGAGACTGTTTTGCCTCTCACAATAAGATTAAAGAACTGAACTTTCAGTCTTGGGTTATCAGTGATAATCATGAATAATCATCAGTGATAATTATTCAAGATTATCAGTGACATATCTGTAATATAACTACAAGTCATATACGCAAATGTATTCCCCATTGGCAACAATATTACTCAAGCTATATCATTCATAAGGTTCCTGAAAGGTCAATGAAAAGTAAACTTCACAGCGTGAAATGGTGCTCATACAGCAACAGCTACAGGACACAGTCTAAATCAGTTAACCCTACTGATCATTTAATACCTGGAAAGTAAATCTGAATAACTCTTTAAAGAGTAACACCAGTGGCCTTTTTGCACCTCCACCTTTGTCCACACTCTCCTGGGTCCTGGAGGAGTGGCTGCTGCTCATCCTGACAAAATTATGAGCGGGTCATTTGACGGAAAGATGCAACCCAATCAGCATACAGAAACTATTGTGGCATTAGCATACTGGCTACCATAATCCTCCAAAATCACTACAGCCGCATTAGTGCTCTGGCTATGGGCCTCGCCCAGAATCACTAACGCAGCGATGGCACTAACACGGCCTCCTCCAGCATTGCTATCACAGCATTAGTGCCCAGCTGCAGCCTATCCTGGCGTCCACCCTACCGAGCCATGCCCCCCTTGTTAAATCTAACAATATCCTGAGGCTTTTCTGAGATTCTCTGCCAAGTTGTTTTGAAAAACAAGGTCATACCTAATCAAATGCACACAAAACCATTGACCAGATTGTGTTTTAGTCATCATTTCACTGTTGTTACCCTTTAATCTTATGAAGTAATAACTTGTCTTTGGGAAATCAAGGTAAAAACCACTATTATTGCTTTGATTTCCTAAATTATTCACTACAATAACAATGACCAGCAGCACCATAATGTGAAACTA
This sequence comes from Acestrorhynchus altus, assembly GCA_034509495.1. Lineage (NCBI taxonomy): Eukaryota > Metazoa > Chordata > Actinopteri > Characiformes > Acestrorhynchidae > Acestrorhynchus > Acestrorhynchus altus. Next base: position 4,494,965 of record CM067504.1, on the reverse strand, counting down.
CCAGTGAAAATGAAAGCCACCAATACCATCTGAGAATTCAATTAGTTGATGTTACTACAGCCACAGACAGCAAATACAAGAGATGACAAGGGTGGCAGATCTGGTGGCATTGTACCACGACAACAGTCTTCCCATAGCACTTTTCCACAGGTCCGCAAAATACACCATTTCAAAACAGGCCACTGTGATAATTATGAAAGAAATTATGGTTAAATTAAGGACGAAGCAAGAGCAGCACACACCACGTAATACCTTCAAATTTGTTGGAACTCACATCAGTGAGGATCTTATCTGGTCCCACAATACATCTTGTCTGGTAAAGAAGTCATAGTGATTTTATTTCCTTAGAGTGTTGAAGAAGATTGACATGTCCCTTCAAATTCTGACCAACCTCTACAGCTGAACCTTTAAGAGTATTCTGTCCAGCAGGATCTGAATTTTTAACTGCACTGCATGGGACCAAAAGGCTCTCCAGTGGGGGATGAAGACTGCTAGGACCATTTAAGACCAATACCAGGGACATGAAAGAGCAACACCAGAAGGTTATTAAAGAGCAACACCAAGAGGACTTTAAAAAGCAACACCAGAACATTAAAGAGCAACACCAGAAGGTCATTAAAGAGCAACACCAATAGGACTTTAAAAAGCAACAGGGGGACTTAAAAAAGCAAAACAAGACAGTCATTAGAGAGCAACACCAAGAGGACTTTAAAAAGCAACAGCAGGACATTAAAGAGCAACACCAGTGTTCTATAGCTATGTGTTTTCATAGCAACAATGTTATGTGCAAAACAAGAAAAACACTTTCTTGAAAACACTTTTAAAACTGAGGACTCTTTTAGAGTCTGTTGGAAAGGAAACTGTTATATACAACTGTGACAACACTGGCTGCACTTTTCCCTACTGCAAAGTGACAACAGTAGTGCAGCTGTACTTGCATCCAGGATGCTAAAAACACAGCTGATCAGTGTCATCAGTGTCATAACTCATTTAGACACGTTCATCTGCTATAAACTATAAGCCAATTTTATAATCAAATTTTCCTGCATGTAAAAATGATGGAAATGTAAGTCACTCTGAATATGAATTGCAACCTACAGCCATATATTTCATGTTATTAACATTCTTTTTTTTTTTTTTTACAAAAAATAACAAATAAAATAAAATATTGGCAGTACTCACAGCAGTAATAAACATTACTAAATTGTTTAGTAATGCCTCAACTAATTATTAAATAACATTCATTAAGACATTATTAAGCATTAATAAATCTGAGTAATGAAGGAATGATGTTATATTAATATAGCTCTGCAATCAGCACTCAATCAACCACCACATACCATGATTTTAGAAGAATCAATGAATGAACAGGTGTCCCAATACTGTTGCCCATATACCACACACACACACACACACACACACACACACTAGGGGGTAGTGTGCACATGTGCCGAGAGCAGCGGGCATCCCTATCCACAGTTCCCGGGAGCAGCGGGGGAACGAAGTGCAACCTTCCAGTCACAAGGCTGGTTCCCTAACCACCAGGCCACGGCTGCCCCAGCTGCTGTTTATAACTAGAACACGTAACAGCCCAAAATAAAACAAGACTCAGCTATTAATGCAGAACTGTTTTTGCTCTTTATTTCTCTGACAATGAAAATGAGAGAATTTGGGACTGATTTATGATGTAAAGTCCATTTCTGACCGACTATGGACTAATGCCTCACTCTGAAGATGGGCCTGTGGACCAGTAGAGAGTGCTTTGTGGCCCACTGGTGGTCCCAAGCCTGTAGATTGAGAACCCCAGTAGAAACAGCATTTCACTGAAGCCGTTCACTTTGCTGAAAAGTTTACATTTACATTTAAATACTGATTACTGATCCTTACTGAACTTTTTAACTGAGGAACCTTCCCTCCAGCCTCATTCCGAAATCAAAGGAAATGTCCCTGCGAGAGACACTTTATAATAATGTAACCACATTTTCTGTAATGAAGTGCATCATCTGCATGAGTGTGTTTCTTGCCACAGTCGACTGCACATGACTCAGGGTTGCCAACTGTCACAGATTGCTTATGAGCTCTAACCTCTAGCTCTTATGCCACATTAGCAAATTCTCAAACCATTTCTTAATACCAAGATTCCGACGAACAGACTTCTGTTCTTGGGAAGTATTTTCTTGAAGGTTACTTTGCAGAACAAACTCGAAAGGTCACAAGGACAGAGAACACCTACTCAAATGTGCTGTGCCCAATTTAGCTAAAGATGACATGAGTCTCGCAACAGAACCAAATAAACAATCGTTGTTTGAGTTAAATCAACAAAGAGCTTGTGTGCAAAATCAACGTAAATGTGCACATAGACCCACTGTGCTTGCAAACAGAGGGAATTTGCATTTAACCTTCCCACATACAGTGATACACACTAGGGGGCAGTGAGCACACAAGCCCAGCGTGGCGGGCGTCCCCAGGGAGCAGCTGGGGAGATAAGTGCTTTGCTCAAAGGCACTTCAGTCATGTCCTGACAGTTCAGGGAACTGAACCGACAATCTTCTGGTTACAAGGCTGCCTCTGAAGCAGAACAAATGCAATTGCTTCTACAATCCGCTCCTCAGAGCTTTATCTGTAGATGCATTGTTAAGAACTTCTTTTCATACGGTGTCAGTTTCTCAAAAACTGCATGGAACACTAGCTACCTAGCTTTAAAGGCAGTATTCCACACCTTCAATCCAATCTTTCTTTCAAGTGATGGTGTCACACTATGAGACATGTCTTCAGATCCATTATGTAAACACAATTTTAATGCTCATGTTCAATAGTTAAGTTAGTGTTCTTCACCGTTTTCCCGCACAACTTTACTTTGGTAGATATCTCATAACTCTTAGGGACAGAGCCATTTAATATGATTTTCCCCCATTTTTTGATATTGCTTTTTTTATGTGCAATAACACAGCAATTATATGAGACAGTCACAAGCCGTATGTTGATATCTTTATGAAAGACTTTTGGCTTCTCAAACATGTAATTACTTGAGATGTAAACATTAACTGATGTTTAATATCTTCATGAAAATGGCTAAATTTTCATCAAAATTTACCAAGTGTCTGTTTTTTTATTTTACTTATTTACTTTATTATACTTTATTATATGGCTTATTAGTATAACAATATATGTCACTATATGAGTATCATCAGACATACTTTTTTTTGAAGATCCCACCAGTGGGATCCATGCAGTTTTGTAAAACTATTTGTAAAAATATTTTGTTCAAGGGTAATATGGCCAACATATCAGTAATAAAAACTGTTTTAGTAAACTGGATTTATAAAGCAACTCATAAAAATTCTAATGATTATAAAGTTGTGAAATTGCACAATGATTTACTCACAGACACTCTGCAGCACCTAAGTATTTTTAGAAATGGAAAGTTCTGTGATTTGTTACCACATGTATTGTGCTAGTGCATTCTTTTTGTATTTTTATATTTCATAAAACTGTCATGTTTTATATATTTTTATATTTTATAAAGCTGTTGTATTTGATATTTTTATATTTTATTGAACTGTCATATTATGTATATTTTTATATTTGATAAATCTGTCACATTTTATATTTTAATTGTTATAAAACTGTCGTGTATTATATTTTTATATTTTATTAGTCATATTTTATATTTTTATATTTCATAAATTGTCATTTTCTTTATAATTCATAAAACGTTCATAGTTTATACTTCTTAATACTTTATAAAACTGTCATATTATTATAAATTATATATATTTTAAATTTATATTTATTATTTTATATATATATGTGTATATATATATATATATATAAAGTGACACTTCAAGCCTATTTTTAAACTATTGATCAGTTTATCTTTTTAATATTAGAAAAATAGTTCACTTGAATAGATTGTAAGAGTGTAACTTTGTGGAGATGCACTGGTGTCTGTTTTGGATGACTGTAATGAGTCAGTGAGACTGGGAGCTTAGACTGGTTTGTTGGAGGTGCTTCTTCTGGTCCACCTTCAGGAGACCTTCGAGCTCTTCAGGCAGCACTGAAGCTCCTCCTCTGCGCGCTCCTGTCTGAGAGGGGCAGGCGCGCGCGCGCGTTTGAGGCGCGTGAGAGAAGAGAGCGACTTCAAGCGCGAGCCTTTAATTCCGACTTAAAGCGCCCGAGTTTGGAGGAACCCGCCTGGAAAAGCCTCCAGGACTATGGACAGATGATCTGGGTGAGTCTCTGCAATCAGTCACTGCAGGGTAGACAGTGCAATTCTGCTTTATGGCTCATATAAATGTCATTTACAGGGAGACTCAGTATCTCCAGCCTCATCCAGTGTCTGGCCAGATGTTCTGAAGCTCTTTCTGATTGTTCTCAGCCCTAGGCATGCCAGAAGCAGACGAGGTCCTGGGGAAAGTGGGTCTCATGCCTCTTAAATGCAGCATTTGTTTGAACTTCATTCTCCTGCTGGTCCTGGCCACTGCAACACCTGCCAACAGGGCAGGGCTGGATGGTGTGTATCAGGCTGAAGACCACTGGAGCTCACACAGCGTGTGTGTCATGCTTATGAAAGGCTGACCTCTTTGATTCACTCTTTTCTCCTGTTTATGTGCTTCCTAGAGAAAATATGCACCATACACTCCAACAAGGAGGTCCTCATGGGCGCCAGCTTCCAGATCTACTGCATCTTCAAGAAGGAATGCACCATGGTTATGTACCAGGATAAGGTGTCCTTGCAATATGAGAGGATTAATTTAACTGCAGTGAAGAGCACTGCAAACTTGACGCGGAGCAGCACCTTCTCCTGCAGGTGTCTCGACCATCCAGAACCCTGTGGGATGGACATCGCTCCAGGGTGTATGTATACACTCAGCGCAGCTCTCCTGCAAATAGGCTACAACTGGGGGGGTGGGCGATATGGCAATGCTATATTGAAATCGTGATTCATTTTGTTAGTGTGATCGGGGCTGGACGAGACAGAGGAAAAATCATATCACAATATGTAATGGGAACGGCAATATACAATTATTATTTATTTATTTATTTATTTTTGTTATTGGGGGTTCCCATCCTTTTCTATCTAGAAAGCATAACAGCCCACGAGACAACAAAATGTAACTTTTAATCTAAAATTAATACAAAAATTTAATATGAAAGTTTTTGTCTTTTACTGACTTTTTGAAAATGAAAAAGAATTTGGGCCTAAAACCAGCTCGAGAAACAGTAGTCTTCATCTGTCCAAAATGTGGCCTACCAAAACAATGACTGATTGCTCCATTTTTACTTGTTTTTCACATAGACTTAATGATAATCGTTTTAAATGCCATTTCCAACCCACTATGAACTATTGCCTCAAAAGAAAAATCAAGTTTAAATTTTAATAAGTCATCTTCATGTACTGGTACTGGTATACCACTTACCAGGGTATGAAATTGAATGGTTTTTATACTCTATGCATTTGCTTAATGTTGGTATTGGGGAAAGAACAACTGAATGCCAATTTCTTACTATTTTTAGAGTAATTATAAACAGCCCCTTCCTCCTCCAGCTCCTTACACACACCATCACATTAAACTCCACTCACTCACTGCACAGCCTGCAGTTCCTTCTCCACCTCCTTACACAGACCAGCATATTAAACTCCATTTCCCACTCACATGTATTTCTTGTTAATTTTTCTTCTGTTATTATACTTAATCCTTTCAGTTTTGTTTTAGGTCATTCTTCCTGTTTGGGAAATTTATGTTACTAAACTTTCTCCCATCATTTACTTACCAGCACTATTTAGCAGAGTAAAACAATGTTTGTGAGAAATGTACACACAACATAGTTAGAACACTTCTCAAGAATTGATCAAGAATTTTACCATGATACTGTAAAAGCAAGATATTTTCTTAGATGCTTATCCTACTGTGAAAATCTTATAGCAGTGCAAACTTAAATGTATTGCAAAAATGACATTTTTCAAACCAAAATATTGTGATAAATATTGTACATTGTGAAAAATGTCTTTATATATCATAATATGGGCAGCATGGCACCATGGTGGGTTCGATCCCTGCTCGGGTCGCTGTCTGTGAGGAGTTTGGTGTGTTCTCCCAGTGTTCACACGAGTTTCCACTGGTTCTTCGGTTTCCTCCCGCCTCCCAAAAATGCACATGGTAGGTGAATTGGTCATAGATCAATTGGCCCTGAGTGTGACTGTGTGTGGTACCCTCCAATGGACTGCTGCCCTGTCCAGAGGGTATTCCTACCTTGAACCCAATGACTCCACGTGGCCTCTGGATCATCCATGTCCCTGTTCAGGAGGACGCGGATAAGATTAGGACTGATGGACTAATGATTATGATGTCATAACAGAATTGTACCATATCACCTTCCCCTACAACACTACAAATCGTTATCTGTCACATTTGAGGAAGTTTCTGAGCTGAATGTTTACTACACAGTTAAACTGTCTGTGAAGGCTGTTACATGAACAATAACTTGTGAAATGCAGGAGTAAAGATAGGTCAGTAGACAAGTGCAGTAACAGGGTGGAGACCTGTCAAAAAAGTTCAACATGCACACAAAAAATGAAAGCTTTCTGCCTGTTTTAACACATGGTACATAATCACCCAGAAGATACAATTTGGACGTTTTCTGACCTTTTTCAGATCGACCTCAGGCTCCACAGAACCTCACGTGTGTCCAAGAAGGAGAACTTGGAAGGGTCAACTGCACATGGAAATCAGGATGGGAAACTCACATTCTGACCACATCTCGTATGTGGTGAGTAACAAGAGAACTCATATCACTTTTTAAAGGAGGATATTTGACGTCACTGATCATATGGCCAGTACTGGCACTGGCCAGTATATCGTCTGTGCTGGTATTGGTGGTGCAACATTGATATTTTGACTTTTGTTTAAGCAGTATTGATACATACAGTACATACAGGACATTTGTGGCCTGGTGGTTTGGGAACCAGCTTTGTTATTAGGAGGTTGGAGGTTTAGAGGTTGCTGTTCTGTTTCAGATTCTAATCAAGTCTATTTAAAATGGGACATTTGAAAGGGCAGCAGTGTTTATAGGGATGGGTGGTATATTGCTATTTTATCACATATTGGGCATGGGCATGATGTGGGCAAGGGCAATATCGTTTATAACAAGTTTTAAAAGATTTAAAACCCTTTTTCTGCTCCCTCACTCTCTGCTCTGAGATCCTCCACCACATTGCTCCAACCGCCCCAACCATTTGATCATCAATTGAGCAGTATTGATAAATGCAATTAATGCAGTTGGTCTCCAGTCTCAATACAATGGTTAACGTGTGCCTGTGCCAACCAGCATTACACTGGGTGAGATGTGGGAAGAGAGCACCATCTACCCACCCGTAGAGAGCATGGCCAATGAGAGTCTGGTTGCTGATGGCAAACAGCGTGACCCAGGATTCGAATCAGAGATCCTTGGATCATAGTTGTAGCACATTAGACCACTGAATGACTCGTGGTTATTTCTAGATGTTTAAACATGTTCAGGATTTCTTTCATGGTGTCACTTTTTTAATGCAAACCTAAATAACATGATATATTTTTGATTATCTTCATGTGTCCTGGTTTTACACACACTGAATTGTGTTACATATTGTGAGTCTTCTTGCTTTGCAGGGTGCAAGGGGACCCTCCTGTTAGATATGGTAAACCACTCAGTGATGGGACCCTTTCAGCCTCGTTTCCCGTCTCGAGCGCACAGACGGGGTTTACAGTGGTGGTCAATGCAAGCAACAGCCTGGGCTCAGCAACTTCGGCTCCCCTCAGCTTCATGCTCAACGAGATAGGTACAGTAAGCGTAAGACACGGGACCCGAATTTTGTCTTAATTGATTGTAAATAATGCTGCTTCAGAATAAAAAAAAGTGTGGCATGCATTTCTATTCTGCCCAGTCAGTACTTTGTAGGACTACCTTTCACTGCAATTACAGCTGCGAGTCTTTTGGGGTCTGGTCTGGTGGTTAGGGAACCAGCCTTGTGATTGAAACAACTCCACCCCGGGCGCTGAGGATAGGGCTACCCACTGCTCTGGGCATGTATGCTCACTGCCCCCTGGTGTGAGAATTCACTAGTGTCCCCACATCATGATGCTGCCACCACCATGTTTCACGGTGGGATGTGTGTTCAGGGTGATGTGCATTGTTAGTTGTCCACCACACATAGCGATTTGCATGTAGGTCAAAACGTTTAGGTTTGGTCTCATCTGACCAGAGCAGCTTTTTCCACAAGCTTGTAATGCCCCCTGCATGGCATGTGGCCAGGATTTCTTCTGTCTTCTAAACTTCTGTTGCTTTCAAGAATGACTCTCTTCTTGCCACTCTTTCTTAAAGGCTAGAATGACTGAGTGCATGACTAACCCTTACCCTGTGGACACATTCTGTCCAGAATGACCATGGCCTCTTTGCTGCTTCTCTAATCAGTGCTTTCCTTTCATCAGGTGTCAATTTAGGTGGACAGCCATGACTTAGTAGGTTTTCAGTTGTGCCATACTCTGTAACTGAGGCTGTAACTGCTTCCAAAGGTGCTTCAACAAAGTATTGAGCAAAGGCTGTGATAGTTTATACAGTATGTACATGTTATATTTTTGTGCTTTTATTTTAAATACATGGGCAGACATTTGAAATAAACTTTGAAATTGAAAACAAATTGAATGAAGACTGAAATATAACAAAATGTGCACAACATGAAGCTCTGTGATTACTTTCTGGATGCACTGTAACTATCTTTTGCTCCGTTGCCGTTCTTTCTGTGTACAGTGAAGCCTTTAAAGCCAAATATCTTGAAAGTGGAGTGCTCCTCAAGACACTGTGAACTTCACTCAGACAAAGCACGAAACATTCAGCTGGTGGAGATCTGCTACAGCCCAGACCAAGGGAGCTGGAAGACTGCATCATTCAACGTAAGTACACTCATTACATACATTACATTGTACAGAATACAACTGAACATCTTTAAACACCAAAAGCCACTACATACTTAGATAAGATGCTTAACACAATGAAAAGCAACTAAAAGTTGACTCACGATGAAGTCGGCAGCCCACAAAACCCAACTGATTAGGTTTGTCTGTAGCGCACAGGCTGATTCAGATCTAGACAGATAAATGTCACGGGATTTTACCTCCTTTTAAGGTGTCAGAAGTTCCATTTTTCACTGTAAAAAGCAGGGAGTCTTTTATCTTTTGGGTATGTTCATCAGTATAGTTTGCATTTAAATAACATTTACTCTGATGACCAGAATGACACTGTAAAATAATCACTGCAAATGAACAGTAAGATAAGAAGTAAACAGTGTTGTGAAATGCTTTGCTTGTGCATAACTAAACACCACACAAAGCAAAAGTCCTGGAAGGCATTGTTTCAAAGTAAAAATCCAGACACACGCATGTCTGCAGTAGTGTTTCTGCAGGTTCTAGCTGTGCCACTTGAATTTATAAATGCAGATCTTGTTCGAAAAGGGGAAATGTGACTGAGAGGCAGTCAAAACAAAACTCACACTAAAGTTCATCCTTAGGACCAGATCTTTACAAGTACCTTTTGCTGCAAATTATGCTGTAATGACTGCATTATGTTAATGGGCAATGGGCAGAATTATCTGGAAGATTTCATTTCTATCAGTTTGCAAATTGTGTAGTGACTGGAACTGGAATTTATGTTATTATTAATTTAGGTTTATAGCAGTGATTCCCCACCTTGGACCTGATTTGACTAATCAGCTCATTAACAAGCCTTTCAGACTTGGAGGGGTGTGATAAAGCAGCGAATTCACAAAGGTGTGCAGAGCAGGGATGCCTCCAGTGTTGAGAAATACTGGTCTATCGTCCAGCAGTTTGGATGAAAAATGAAAAATGAAACAATTTTGGGGCCATAATTTCATATTTTATATTTTAAATCATTTTGACTGTCACTGTCCAATGAAAAATACATGAGATGGCAATGAAAATGATTGAACGTAAAATAAGAGTAATTAAAAGTAATTTTGGAGCATTTACTATATATTGGTTTATTCATCTAGAAGTATTTACACAGTGTACAGAACAGCTGCAGGGTTCAAACCATGGAGAAAACTGAAAATGGACAATAATGTGGACGTGGTTTTCATTGGACAGCAGTGATGTAATCTGGAAGACAGTATCTTTGGTGAATGGCAACAGGAAGAACCTCAGAGAACGCACTAGAACATTCACCATGGGTGATTCGTACGAAGAGATTGGCATGTTTGTGGTTTCCTCGGATGTACCTGTGAAAAAATGACGTTTCACAGCAAAGTCTCATGGCTTGAGTGCATTGCGTTGATTTAGCTCGGGTGTGATTATTTGATTATGATTTCTGTTAAATCTCATGCCTGTAAAAATAGGCAGAGATGTAAGATAACGCTGAAGAAGAGTTTTTACTTAGCAACAGGAAAGGACTTTATGTTAAAGAACTTAAAGAACGTTTATGTTAGGTTCAGTAAAGAGACAGAAGAGTTATCATCACAGTGAACAATAAGTTCAATAAAATCTCACATAATTACATAAATTAATAAATAACTATTGTATATGATATAAAATTGTATGGATATAAAATTCAGATTTTCTGCACAGTGTCTTTATTTCTCTTTAATGTGAATGAATCTGTCCCTGAAACATTTGTACATTTATGTACATTTATGCAGTCATACATGGTGTTTATTTACAGTCCGTCATCCTGCTGGTTAACCATGCATGGAGGTGCAGAAACCCAACCTTCACCCGTAGACCTGCACAAGATCTGCACATCTAGAGCAACCTAAAAAATATTCACAGTCTTGTCAGATTTTGTCACTGATGTAAAATATGTTTTTGAAACAGTAATCTGACCTCCAGTTTTGAGGATTTTGGCCTCTGCTCATTATTATTGGCCACTGAGAGCACAGACTGCTGGAGCTTTGGCCTCCATAACCAATCAATACCTGTTTATAATAAATACAAATCAAAAAGATGCATTAAATCTAATGTGATTGTTCACATTCACGTCAAGTTCCATATATCCAGTCTAGGACCACATATGAAAGTGTCTCAAAAATGGTTTGAAATGATTGGACACATCCACACAACCATGACAGTATCCGATCTGGCTCACATTAAGGCATAAAATCTGATTTGTGTTACTTCAGCCTGGTAGCAATAATGTTAAAGTAGCTATAATGTGCCAGAAACAAGGCATGATTGCATTACAGTGGTTTGTCACTAGGGATGTAACGATACACTCTACTCACAATTCACAATGCTGGCCTCACGATATGATTTTCTCACGATTTATTTTGAAATAGTGAACACAAATTATAACTGGCAAAGTTTCTTTTTAATATTTATCTACAAAACAACAAAATGTATTTTGCTCATTGTTCCTTTATCAAAGGAAATGATCCCCTTTTATTTCTGAGTTTGTAGCTGCACATTTCTTTTTTATTTAAAATAAAAACACATAAAAGAAATGCTGAATCAAACAGTGAATAACACAAATTCATATCAAATATCTAAGGCTTTGTCTGTGCTCTCATCGTGGAATGTTTTTTTAAGTAGTACCAGCATGTCTACATTTTCAGGCAGAAGCAGAGATCTCTGGATACTCACATTGCCTTTTTCATTTTCTGACTCGAGGAAGCCAAAATGCTGACACAGCTCAGATTTGAAATAGGATGGGGCATTCCTCGTGTTCGACATCTTGACGCGCAGTCGACATATTGGTATCGCATTCAACTAATGTGATGCACTGGTGTCAAGCAAGCTTCCTCTACTGTTTCAAAAGGATATCGATTCATTTTACATCTCGGCCGATTTCAGTCTTGCGATGCATTGTTACATCCCTACTTGTCGCAGATTATGAGGTTCAGCAAAAACCTTTACTTATACTGTATAAACCACAACTGTTTCATTGGTTATTTTCCATTTTCGCTGTATGCTGCACTACACATACTACGAGTCCACATACTTGAATTTTACGTTTGGGGAAACACTGTTGTTCATTTGTGGTCAAAGTTCCAGTTTAGAGGGTTTTTCATACAAATGTAGTTCAGCGGTTGAGGGCATGTGCTTGTCTTCACCCTCCTAGTGTTGGGTGCATTGTATGTGATGGGGAAGGGTCCTAATGGGGTTGGGTAAATGACACTTCCAACTGGGGGGATTTGGAAAAGAATAAAGTTGTACTGTACTGTGTTTCTTCTATATTTACAGCACACAAATTCAAGCACAAGCTGGAATATAACTTGGCTGAATCCGTATAGCCTGTATACGTTCCAAGTCAGATGGAAACTTAGCCCTACAAGAGGGCTGTGGAGTGAGTGGAGCAAGACAGAGCAAATGACTGGAGAAGAAGGTAACACTTCTGTTCATCTAGTTCATCTCATGCCTTCACTCTGTCTAAGCATCAGCACTGAGAGCACGGTGTCTGATGGAAATAGTGTGTGAGAAGTATGATGGTGTTAGATAACTCCACACGGTGTTCTGACGTAGGCTTTTTAGCAGTTATTTGTCAGAAAGTCAAATCATCTTATCTGCCAAAGATATCTCCTTCATACACATAGATGTTTTCTCTCATTAGTTCTGTCTAAGTCGAAATAGACACATTGTTTAAACATTTATTTATCGAACACAATGATACAATATTAAATATGCCAGAAGACGTGTTGTGGCCTCTACGCAGAAATAAAACTGAGGTTTCCAGTAACTTGTGATCAAAAACGTCTGCGATGCATAAACTACTCTTCAATTCCTTGCATAATATTTCTACTGGATTAAAGTCTGGACTTTGACATGACCATGATTATTTTCAAATCCTCATAGGCCTGTCGACCTGTCAATTATAGTACCGTATTTTCCGGACTATAAGACGCACCGGAATATAAGCTGCACCCGCAAAGTTTAAAAAAAACCTGGAAAATAACATATATAAGAAGAAAAAGCTGCACCTCATTATGAGCCGCATGGTTTAAAGCATGGAAAAAAAGGTAGTGGCTTATAGTCCAGAAATTACGGTAAATCATTGTGGACCTAAGGAAACAGCAACCCTAAGCCTTGATACTAGTTAGGTAGTTAGTTAGTTACACTTACATAGCGCTCTTATAGATATGCAAGAACGCTTCACAGTCAGCACTCCACACAATTCTGCACAGCCGATACACACCAGCGAGAAGCGGCAGCCGGTCGTGCTCAGCGTACTCTCCACCGGAAATGACCGACCACCTGGAGGACTGCATCGAGCACTTGGGGGGGTTCACCCAGGACAGAGTGCCAAACCACATCTGTGCATACAGTCATACATTCATTCACACATTCTAGGTCAGTTTAGAGTAGCCAATTCACATGATCCATGTTTACTACCACCCCCATGCTTAACAGTTGAGATGGGATTTGTATTTGGAACGATTTTTTACATTTAATTTAAAGTTATATTTTGCATAAACATGGTATAAATGACTTTGATTTGATTTGTGAACGTTGAAGGTTTCACTTACTTTCACCCTGTAACACGTGAATGATCACTCAATGTTAAACTATTTCAAGAATTCTGTTTCTCAACATGCCCGCTCACAAAATATTAATATAACCTGGGATTATTCTATGCACGGTTTTATAGTACTAGTGCATCTTGAAAATAGACACCAAAAGCCTTTATTTTTGTTTTACTGTTGATGAATTTGGCTTATTGTTCACGAAAACCAGAAATCCAGAATCTCAAAATATTAGAAAATACCGTATTGTCATCGTTTTACTTTCAGGTTCTTTAAATTTGTGATATTAATCCAGCTGAGTGTCAAACTGACAGTGAATAAGTTGTGATACCTTATTGAACTCAGTTGTGCCATTCTCTGCTTCCTGTGTTGGACATTTTGAGCCCCCTATCTGCACCACTGAAAAAAAAAAAGATCTCACAAATGAAAGCAAGTTAAATAACAAGTCTATTCTGCCTTTTATTTAAGATCATAAACCACAGAAACACACCAGAGTGTCCTTACTAATCTTACCACCTCAATAGGCCACAATACAGACGATAATGAAACTTGTTATCAATAAGAAGTGGTAACCGCCACCTGAAAAGCAAAATATCTGAACACTCCTATGTTTGCTTCTACAGCTCCTGCTGCAATGGTTGATGCCTGGTATCTTGAATCCACACAACCATTCAAAAAGCCAGTTACACAGTTATTCTGGAAGGCAAGTATTATTACATATCACTCCATATATATAGTACAGACATCAAAAATCATTTGTAATTTAATTTAAGCTTTTTAAACACGTTTTTAAAGGGTCTGAACTAGATGTGTCATATTGGTATCAGTGCCGCTTTGTAACACATATGGCCTTACACTATGTGCTGTGATATTATTAACTGTGTTTTACTTCCTGTGAGGTGTTGTGGAGTGTTTGAAAACATGAAGCATTATGGCCTTTAACAGTTTTCAGAAATAGATGTACAGTAATGTTGAAAGGTTTAGGCAAACAAGCTCATAATTTAACCCTTAGAATCTGAGATTGGCACTTTGCAGGCAGCTTCATAACTCAGGACCAGAGTAACCTATGGACATGATGCACATATTATAGCAAACGTGCCCTATCTACCCTACCTTATCACCGTGCACGGAATTATCAGTGACGATTCCAGCTCAGAAAATCCCAGTTTAAACGCCAGAGGAGCTTCACGTGCATGTTTGCTGCTCTGCTCAACCTGCATACAGACTCTGACTGATCAGCTGCGGGGAGGTGGGGCTGTTTGCTCTCTTTCTTTGCTCACACAGTCTTCAACTGTCAGAATAAAAGACCTGAGAAGGGATAATACTGATACATACATAAACAAAAAAATAAAGGACATTCTGGTTGTTTTTATTTATTATTATAAACATCCCTGTCATTACTAATAGCATAGTTATTGCATTTCCAGCTCAAAACTATTTAACAAGATTCCTGATATGTAAAGAAAACACAGTGAAGTAAATGTTGGCTCAAACATGCTCAAAAAATATTTAAATTCTCTTCATTTTTTATTTCTCCAATGAGGACAAATACTGTTAGTAGCCTAGGATCTTCAAAAATAACAAAATCTGACATGTGACTGTCTCCTATGTGACTGTCTCCTATTCAAATCTTCAAATTTTGCCAAACTATGAAAACATAACACGAGTGTTTCTTGGCAATAAGTGTGTTTTTGTGTGTACAACATTATAACACATTGAAGCAAGTAAATATAAATACAGTAGACAGTAACAAGAATATTGAAGAACATGTCTCCTGGACACCCCCAGCCAGCACACAGATTTATTCAGTTCCATCAGCAGCTCATCTGATTTAACATTGTTAGGAATTCAACCAGACCAGGTAATGGATGATATAAATAATAGCAGACTCTCGTAAGAAAAGCTTTAATAAACATTACTTTTTTAAAACATTACTTGTAATTATTCTAATATTAGTGTTTACTGAGGAAATAAACACCTAAAGTCCAGATAAGGAGCTTTTTAATTTAGCTTTTAGGTTTTTTTTAATGGGTTCACAAATCTATGGCTTAGTGCTGTAGATCAGTGTTGATGTTCAAGGTTGAAATATTGACACAGAACACTGGTATCAGTCCAGTGAAAGATGGCGGGATACAGGCCCGATGAATACAGTGCTGTGTCTCTGTTTTCTGTACGGTACAGTCATGCTGCTACTCCACACAACCCCCTCCCCAGGAACTGCATAAAGGTCAAACCACTACTGACTTGCGTGATGTGAACTGCACTCTTTCATCCACTCTGTTCAAGCAAAATCAAGAAGGCTTTCAAGTTTCAGTTTATGAAAAACCAAGTAAAGGTTTAGAGGAAATGACGGTGCTGACTAGTATCCAATTCCGACCTACTGTCAACTTGATTTTTCATGCTTCATTGTCAGCGATGCATAATCTACCGAAGAGTTTTAAAGTTAAAATACATGTTTAAATGTGTGTTTTCCGCTGTTTGATTAGGAGCTGAGCAAATCAGATGCAAGAGGGAGAATTCTCGGGTACAAGGTGGTTGTGGTGGACAAGGGGAAGGAAATCAACAGTACCTTTATACGCCACCCACACAGAAATCACAGTGTGCCGTGTTCTTTCTGTAATGTGTCCATATTTGCTATCAACTCAAAGGGCGAGTCTCCTGCCAGGCTCATTCAGCTGCAGCCTACAGGTAGGATAACATCACTAATAACAGAACTAACATAACATCACAACCGCAGTCCTTCGGCCCTCCTCACAGATCACCTCTCATCAGCTGTCTGACGAAAATCAGTGAACATTAACTGATCCCAGATCAGCCGTTTTACTGGTTGGATAAATATGGCCCACTGCATGAAAGGAACATCAAATGTGTCTGAGGCGTTTGCGCATCTCTGTGTTTTGCAGCTTCGCAGCAGTTTACTGGGTCGTACCCATACCCATGGTGTGTAAATAACTACACTGTCGCCCTCTCCTGGCCTGCCAGTCAATCCACACTGAAAGAGTATGTGGTGGAATGGTACCCTGCTGGACGTAAACAGCAGCTACAGTGGATCAGAGTGGAGCGGCACTTAAACACTACAAATATTACAGGTTATTATTATTATTATTATTATTATTATTATTATTATTTTACGTGTATTGCTGTTTTCTTTCTGTTCATCATCATTGACTTAATTGACTTGATTTTAGTGACGTGTGAGAAGTTCATTTTATATATATTTTACCCTCCACAATATGAAAGTGTCAATTACCCCCAAACCCCCATCACGTACAAGCTCCCCACCTCTGATACAATGACTAACACATGCCTGTGCTGACCGGCTCCGCTCTGGGTGTGATAGGAAAGGATAGGAGAGGATATAACTTTATTGATCCCTTGGGAGGGTACTCTCAGGGAATTTAAGGTTCCAGCCACAACATAAGTACAGTACAGAAAAGGTAGAACGAGATAATTTAGTAAAGAAACACTATATAAATATAAAGAATATATAATATAGAGACTATATTACAATATACAATATATATAAATAGTGCCTGAGAAAAAGTAGAAAAAGAGTCCAGTCGAACGGGGTATTGCACATTATTATTGTTGTTGCACTTGAAACTGTGTATTGCATTGTTATTATTGCACTTTGTTTATTGCACCAAGTCCAGGTGTGTTGTGGTTGTTGGTTGTGAGTGAGTTACTGGTCGTTCCTACTCATTCCCATCCTCCATCCTCCTGCCATCTACCCACTCAGAGAGAGCATGGCCAATTTTGATCTCTCAGATTTGAACTGGGACTTGTGCCTTGGACCATAGTGCTAGTCCATTAAATTGAGAAGATAAGGATGGACATGTAGATTAATGGTAGAAAGGGGGATGTTTTTTTTTAACTCAATACAATGCATTATTCAGTAGTTTATAAGTAAGGCTGCATGATATTTGGAAAAAAAAATGATACGATATTTTGTTCTCCGATACACATTGAGATATAAAAAAATACAAGAAGTTCCATCAGAAGTCAATGATCCAACATTGCAATATTAATAATGCCCTCTGCGTATGGAAGACTGGAGTTAAATAAATGATAGTGCGCAGATCAAATCTGCCTCTGGTACATGTGTTAAGAACAATGCAATGTTTCCTTTTGTATCAATGACATTTATGGTTTAATTTGCTTTATTTGTCATTGCATGTACTGCAATGTGACTGCTGCACATTCTCACATTGCAATGGTGCTGAAACATGCAGCCATGAATGCATCGTGCAGCCATATAGATAGATCTCATCCGCACATGTGACCCAACTGATGTACTTAATAAGCACTTTCTGAGTTCCACTCCAGGACTAAGGCTGTGTACCAATGCTGATGGTTGACATTTTGTAAGATGTTTCTTAGGATGTCCTTTGAGAAAATAACTTTTAATTGCTTGCATGTGATGAGTTATTCTAAAAATGCTCACACAATATGAAATGTGCTAATAGTTGACCGATAAGGGTTTTTTATGGCCGATGCTGATATTTAAGGAGAACAATGGCTGATATATAATGCTGATATCATGTTAGAAAATAGAATTTGTTTAATAATAATAAGATGCAAAATTGTCTCAAGTAAAATGAACATTTGTTTAGCATTGTTTACTATTGTCTGCACTGTCTCTGCTGTGCACACTGCAGTACTCATTTCAAATTAAACATATCAGCTGAATGAATGTCCACAGGCAATAAAAACCACATCTCAGTGCACTTAACAACCACATTTACAAGCAGATAGTTTCTTACATAAATCAAAAAATATTATATTGAGCTTTTGAGACATTATGTCCAGCAATGTTTCATAATATCCACTGATGTTTGCATGTATAGTGGTGAAATGGACACAAGGGGGAGCTCCAACATTGCGCCACAGCAGCCCCACTGACGGGGCTTCCTGAGGCAGTGCTTGTAGGCATTAGTGTAGTGCCTGTATGCTGATTATATCAAAATGGCATTAATCAGCCACTAAAACACAACATTTTTGTATGTGAACCACATCGTATCACCTCATTAATGTAGACTAATTTTACAGAATCAGATCAGTTTTACAAAACAAATTGCAAGTTTTTATTACATTTTTGGTGCATTCGAAGGTATGACCTGTTACGTTACGCCATCCATTACATTGGATGGTTAAGGGTGTAGTAAGTTCATTTTTTGTTTTCAAACATCAGTGCTTACCATGAGTATTGTTGTTTTTGCTTAGGTCAGCTTATTCCACCTCCACTCTCTCTGTACAGGGTTGCAGCCCGCTGAATGTTATGAAGGTGCAGTAACTTATCTGCTCTCATCTGGGACGAGAAAGGTCGTCTTCAGTGATATCGTGACGTGGCAGTCAGGTTAGAGAGTTTCTCCCTTAAGCACGATTTCATGGATGGTTTATAATTCAGTGATAAAGTTCAGGTGTTATAAAAAAGTGTGTTTCCTTGAACCCACAGTTCCGCAACAGGGTCCCGAATGTGACGCCACAGTGACAAATAACAGGGTAGAAGTAAAATGGAAAGACATTCCTTACCAGAAGAGAGGAGGCTGTCTGATACAGTACACCATCTACCTGCAGGATCTAGCAGGCAAAATTAAACGCTACAGTAAGATCTCCTTTCTGTAGTTCATACAGGTCGTAGTTAACAGATGAATCAAAAGGGTTAGTTTAGGTGTTCAGAAGATCTGTTGAGTTTGTTGTTAAATAATAAGTCACTTTGGATATTTAAAGGGGGGAGTAACTTCAGGCTCTTGCAGATGGCATGGCATCAGGATGTTTGCTATAAATACCTGCAGGGTGTGTGTCGGGACTCATAGAGTGAGAAGAGGAGAAGAGGAAAGTGGGTCACAAAGCAGATGATAATGATTGGCTGAAAGGAGTGATAACATTTGGGCATGCCATAGGCAGACAGGGCCTGCAGCATGTTTCACAGCTTGTGAAAGAAAATCACTTCACTACCAAACAAGCGTTGCTTCTGGAAGTCAACGCAGGTCCTTCACAACCAATGTCAAAAAGAACACCTCGAAGGGAACTGCAGGCCATCAACACATGGAACCCATTTTCCCCACACCCGAGACATTCTCTGCACTATCCCACCTGTACGCACACCCTACAGGTGTTTATAGCCTGACAAGTCTCGTGCAACACCACCTGAAGTTGCTACCACCCTAATTTTGTGTTCGCTGAGCTTAAATCAACAATGTCAAATGCAGCGCAATGTAATTCCAATTGATCGAGTCTTGTTACTGAAGTATCTTGAGATACTGAAATGTGTTACGTTGTACGTGTAGTAGGTAAGCACCCACAGAGAAACAATGTCATTACTGGCCTGGCTCTGGGACAGCGATACAAGCTCTGGATCTCAGCCTGGACTAAAGCAGGAGAAGGCCCCAAAGGAAGGGAGTGCAACGTTGCAACACCATCAGGAAAACTATCAGGTATGGCATGGACAGGTCTTTCAAACCCCATTGTTACCTCCCCAAGTTTGGTCTAGGGTTTTTGTGGGATCAATAACAACATGAGGGATAAAAAACACACATGCTCAAAAAATGATACTGCTCTTTTCCTCCTGCTCCCTTCCTACTGCTCCTCTTCTACCGGTAGAGAACATGGAGGTATTGAGGAGAGGAAAGGAGCAGGAGGAATGAAGAGAACAAGCAGTAACTGGGGAAACTGAACAGTTGATCTCTTTCAATCATTTCTTTCATTTAAGGCAGATGCTCTTATCTTGGGTGACTTACAAAAGTGCTTTGCTGTTCACTCGGAAGACATCTTTAGCTAGTTAATAGATGTTGGACTCCACAGATCAATCAAGCTTAGATGCTGCCGAAACATATGTCAGGTTGGACCTCCATACCAACGGGTTTCAGTATAATTATAATTCTTTAATGAGTTAAATGCTCTTGAAAGAGATGGTCTTCAGTCCGCGTTTGAAGACAGAGAGAGACCCAGTGAGAGACCACCACTTAGGTGCCAGAAGAGTCTTCTATCTTAAGGGATGGGCTGGATTCTTGATGCTCGAAGGGCTCTTGGTACAGATCAAGTTTTGACCATAGCCATCAGGTACGGAGGGGCTGGTCCATTTTTGGCTGTATAGGTCAGCGTCAAGGTAAATCGGGTTTGAAGGCCAATATATATGATGTGAAAAATACCCAGGACATCCTATGAAAGCCTTGGTCTCTTTAACTATATTCAAACATTTACATTTGATAATAATTTCTTTTTATATATAACAAACATTTTATATCCCTCTACATGGTGTGTGGGAGAATGTGAGTGGGGGCGGAAGGGGACAGTGTGGAGGAGGAGCTGTAAGAAGCCTTCGCCCTTATCTTGCACTGTTTCTATCTTGACATATCCCAGCCCTACTGTTGATGAACTGAGCCTATCAGAATGTTTGCCTTCAGCACAGCCCTGCCAATCACAGGTCCTGCAAAGACCCAGCACATAAAAGTCAAATCCTTCCATTTAATTGGGCTAATTGTGAATGTTTAAACATCTGCCTGTTATAGAGACACAGTGACCTGTAAATTCTCATCATCTGACTACTTCTTGAAATGGAAATTATTGCCATTTTTCTCACTCTCTGGGGTGCACGCAGTTATGTCACTCCAAAATCTTTAAAAGGGCAGCATACTCTCACGTGTCCTCACTCCTGGTATTTAAACAGGTGGCAAGATGGAGAAGAGAAGCTGGGCAAAGCAGTAACATCTTGATGCACCCATGGTGTCAATTTACAGGTGCACCACCCTTGCGTGAAAGACCATGTGGCACAAACAAACCACACCTATAAAAGGTTGGAGCTGGAATGTGCTACATAAAGTTAAAACCATGCATATAAAGTGACCAAAGCCCTGCACTGCACAAACCCACCCTCACGTCAGCCATATTTGCTCCTCTCCCCAGTTACTTTAGCCAGGACTGTTAATGGTCATCTGATCGCTACCTGGTGAGGGCTGCTAAAACTGAGGGCTGGTACTCCCTACCTGCCTACCAAAGATCTAGTGTGCTTCCTCTATTCTCATGAATATCCTGTGACTGCCTTCTGACTGACTGATTGCTCCTCTAAATGAGCCACCTGTCTGTCTTTCAGCCGAGAAACCCCTGGCTCTGGTCGTGTCAGTTGGTGGTGTCGTTTTTCTGGCCTGTCTTTTTCTCCTGTGCATCTGTCAGTTTTCTTCAGTACACAGAAGGTAAGGATGCAAAGACAAAGAAACGGTCTTTTCACTTTGGAACATTTCAAAGATTTTAGGAAAGACAATATGATCCGAATTTGTCCTGCAGGTTGTCACGCTGTTGTCATTGCCTAATGCCGAGCATTGTTCCAGACCCTGCCAATAGCAAGTGGGCAAAAGAGTGCGCAAGTGAGAAGGTAAAGCATGCTTTCTATTTACATACATGCTTTTAATAACCTTTAATTGTGATGCTTCTACGACATAATCTGAACAAGACTGTATCTCAGTTTTTGGAATTAAATCGTGCACAGATAGTGACCTGCATATGAGATGTGATATTACAATATCGATTAGAGTTATGTTGCATGTTTAAGGTTGTGGTAGGCTCCTGCAGATGGCATTACAAGAGGACGATCAGGCTATAAATACTTGCAGGGTGTGCAACATGATTCATAGATTGAGAAAAGGTGGTACAGTGCAGTGAGTGTCTCATTCGATGTGTGTAAAATGGGTCACTTTAATGTTTGGCTAAAAGGAGTGATTGTACTTGGGTGAAGGAAGGAGCTGACGAAACTGATGGACAGGGAACACCAGCATGTTTCACAGCTTCTGAATAAACATCCCGGCAAGAATTGCTTCTAGAAGTCAAAGCAGCTCCTTCACAACTTATTTCTGAAAAAACACTCTGCAGGGAACTTCAGAGCATTAATATATGGAGCAGAGAGGCACGCAAGAGGCCTTTGCTCAGCTTTGCTGTTTAGCCACAGTTCTGACGAGCCTTTCCTGTAGGCTGGGATTTTTGCTTCTGCTGGTAGACCCGTATGCTTTGCAACCCATATTCCAAACAATGAACGAGACATTCACTGCACTGCACATCCTGCAGGTATTTATAAACTGGTCATCCTCGTGCAGTGGCATCTACAGGAGCCTGAAGTTTCTGAAACACACAAGGTGACTAACAGTTTGTCTGAGGAGCTAGTCAGAATTTGCTGATATTTAATAGAATGCATTCTTCTAACACTGGCTGCCACACAGCCCATGATTAACAGTTGGCAAATGTCTGCTTTGGTTGTCTAGTCAGCATACAAGCAACAGTATTAAAAATACAATAAAACGGTTCCAGACTACAGTTCCAACTACAGTTTCAGCAACAAATGTTTTTATGTAACGCAGATATTTCAGTGGCATTTCACACTAAATCAACAGGTCAAATAAAACCTTAATCGGCACTAATGTTTCTGTTTTCTACAAAGGGCGAGATGAAACTGCAGTTGTACCTGAGTGACTCCAGCATGAGTGAAGAGGAGCCAGATACAGTAGAAGTGCAGGAACTTCCACAAGAAAAGTTCAAGCGAGAAGTCGATCCCCTAGAAGGAGAACGTCACTCCGTCAGCAACCTCAGTGTGCAGGAGAAGCAGCACCTTCCATCTTCGTCCTATCAGCCAAACACAACCAGCTCATACCTCAAAAGCTTTTCTCACGAGTCCAGCTCCTCAGACACCACTCAGGCCTCCAGGAGCACAGATATGACTGTGGACTACATTTCTACTCATGGAGTGTTGAGCGGTGGAGAAGATGATGATGAGGAGGATGATAACTTCTTTCCCTGTTCAACAAGCCCTTTCCTGAACCCCATGATGTCTGTAGGAGGAAAACTGACTCTGGACACAGTAAAAATAGACTGCAGCGATTTCTTAGATTTCACATGAAATCCATTTTCTTTGCATGCAGCGAAATGCAAACCACTGAACTGCTGATCAGCTGTAGACTGAGTGCTGGACGTGTTCTCGTATCTTCATACGTTTCAGTCCAGAGGGCCATTGTTGCCGTTCAGTCTTTATGCTTTAATGTAACCATTTCAAACTAAGCCACTGTAACACTAACTAAACACTTCAGTACGAAACTACACTGTTGGAAAATCATAACTGTGGCGAGAGGGCCGAGAGGACTGTTGTAAATTCTGTTGTATATATTACTACTGATATATCTGAATTTTTTATTTCTTCTGAAACTATCGGTATTACTGCTTAGCTCCGGACAAACTATGGATTGCTCAACTTACCCGATATTTGCGTAAACTGCTGAGGGTGAGAAATTTTTTAGTCAACAGACAAAATCAGCGACTGTATACCTACACTGCAAACATTTCAGCACCCCTATGGCATTATTTTACTGCCAAAAGTCAAGAAATGTTTTACTAGAATTTATTCTTCAAAACGTTTCTGATTGAAGACTTTTGGCAGCTTCATTGCATTGAAAATCCAAGCACGAGAGCATTGAATGGTCTGCAAGCGAGCGGAAATTCATGCGCGATCATCCTTCAGCAGGTTATATCGGAGTGCGTGCAGTTTTGTACAACAGCAAACAAGTCTGCACGAGCAAGTGGTAAATTTAAGAGTACATTTTGTAAATTGCAACAAATTAAATCCATCAGTGCAATGTGAATTGTGCGCTCACTTTTGGAAATACAAATATGGCAGTGAGGGGAGGTGAAGATGCAGGTTTTGCCGGTTAATTTCCGGAGAGTGGAGATAAAACTCAGTAAGCTGGATAGATGCATTGTCTGCAAATTGAAGAATCCAAAAGAAATCGAGAGCAAGCTGTATACAGAGTAATGGGATTACTTGGATAAACTCTAGTTCTTTTTCACACCAAGAGATCTGAGTATTTCCATTGTTTACAGGATCACTTGAATAACCAAATAGTTGTGGGAATTTGAATACGACTGGATCGTTTCTCAATGTGCAAGTCAAAGCACTGAGGGCCTTTATGAATTCCTTTTTGCATTTCTACACTCGTCTTTCTGGTTCACATATAGATACATATTTAACAAGGTATTCTTCATTCACTGGTTACCACCCCCCATCCCCCCTGGCTTCCACCTGCTTAACAGTTGGCAAGGGTTTGCTTTGCCTGTCTAGTCAGCATATTTGCAGTTCCAAATTTCCTTGGGTGGAGTTGTGGGTGGTTTCTGCTTGGAGCTACTCTGGGCGTGGTGACCTTAGGCTCATGAGCAGCTGCCACAAAAGTATTCATTCAAAGCATTCTTGAAGACTCTTAACACAGGGGTCACCAACCCTGTCCCTGGAGAACCACCTTCCCGTAGATTTCACATTCAACCCGTCCACACCACCTGATCCAATTACTGCCTTCAGATGTTCTTGATTGGATGAAGGGGGTGCTAGATTTAGGGTCTGATTAAAGTGTAGAGAATTTGGAATAGAAGTGAGATGTAGGTTAATTTCCATGGACTGTGGAGTGAACAAGACCTTAACGTGTACAATAACATGCAACTATTTCAACACTGGCCCAACATATGCAACTATTGAGACCCAGTCTGACTGCATCAGCAAAAAACAAATATCAAATCTGAAAGAAAAAAATTAAAGGTGGGATCACAGTTCAGAATCAGCGGAGTAACAAAGGGGAGGACAAGGAAACCAGTGCCGTTTTGTACACACGTTGAAAACCTCCACAAAAGTCCAGACACAACCACTCAATATGAATAGACCATCTTTTAATTATGGACAGAGGTCTGAATAATAGCAGGGTTAGAATTCACACATTTTCATAGCACTCAGTTGTTCCACACTGAACAACTAGTATTTCTTTCAGGACATCTATGCAGTAGTGCTGTTCTAAAAAGCAATGGGGCAGGAAAAAAAATGAACAATTGAACTTTAAACTGATTTAAATACAGACTGCTGTATTAAAATGAGAAACGGATTCATACTGGTGTTGGTAAACAGGAGTGCACAGTGTAAACTCAAAAAAAAGAAAAGAAAACTCTAAGGGCAGTGAATGAGTGCATTACTATCCCTCAGAGAAACCTGCAACTGATGTGAATATAAACCATTTTCACAATGGTCATTCAACAAACGTCACATTCGGGATGTACGAAAACACTTCAGATTATCAATAGCTACAACGAAGGTAGAAGAATCAAAGATTTTGGCATCAAGCTACAAATCAAATTTCCTGTTACTTCATTCACGACATCAGAATCCAATCTGTTAAAGGCCTACTGCAGGGTTCACAAACTGGGCACCTACCAAGCCAAAGCTCAGCAGAGATTAGCACTTCCAATCTGAATTCAATTCATGAAGGCCTTAAGAAAGCATACTAAACTCTGTAGGGCTTCGAACTGCCAGGACTGCATCGTCAGGTGGCCTACTGTATAACTAAGACTTTGTTTCAAGTCTTTCTCCAAAATGTAAGTAACATTTTAAAGACAAAATAGTCAGACCAGTGAGCAGACACACCTGCGAGTGATCCCTAAGGAGAGTGTCTAAGGCATTAGAAAGCAAGCCAAGGGCCACCACAAGCCAACTGATGCACTCTTCACACCTATTTGGAAACGCATATTTTCAAGCAGCAGTACAAAAAGTATTCATGGAGAATGCATAACCTCTGAAAAAAATACTGTATGAAAACATCCCTGCTACCTCATACTGAATACAAAACCTCTACCAATAATTTGCTTCTGAGTAGCAAGAAGTCCTTCCTTTTTTTTTTGTAAGATTTTTTTCCTTTTTTTTCTAAAACAAGTAAAATTCAGTCCTCAGGGGTGAATGGGATGGATGACAGTCTTCCACCATTTCATCTGCTGAAGGATCCATTAGCATGCAAGCCTCATAGCGAAGGGCCCTGGGAGGGGGCTCAGTGGCATGGCTGGACATAGCTGCCGATCAGGCAGTTTAAGCCAGGGCCGGGAAGGCCTCCGGGTCGTCCACATCGGGGGCAGATCCTCCGGTTGACTGTAGAGAGACAGAAGAGTCAATTCATTTATTTGGAAAAGAACTTATTAATTAATTAAGACGTTATTAATGTATCAGAGAACAGCCTACAGAGTCGAGAAGGTTAATGACTCAGAGGTCTCATCAATTAACTCACCTTATCTGGCCTGCGCTCACGAGGTGGTCTGGTAACACCAGCTCCACGACCTCCTCTTCCTCCACGGGGTCCGCCGCGACCACGTCCGGGGCGGCCGAGGTCCCCAAAGTTAATCTCCAGCTGGGACGTAATGTCATTGGCTGGCTTGCGGAAGTGGTGATCACCAGCATCATCGCCACCAGCCTGAGCCTGACAGATAGGGGAGGGGACCGTTAGTTTATCTTTCTGAAGATTATGAAATCTTATTTACAATCAGAAATAAATAGGTAGTAACATTAATCTAGGAGTCACTGCACCATTACTCTAAACTCTTAATCCATCGCATGCTTCTTTTTTCGTCAAACAGTGATAAAATCAGTGATTATAATCTAGACTGCCTGTGAGAATGAAAGATTACGTGCATCAGGCAGAGAAATTGCTGACCACCGTTCAGCAGGCACATTTGTCACTTCAGCAGGCTTTCAGAACCTGCTTAACTTGGTGCTGATTCATATGGCAAACAAATGGAACGAGCTTCGACAACAGTTACAGACGAAAGCAAAACGTAGCATCTTGGGGTTCACACACCGCAGACAATCTAATCCCTAACCTAACTTTGGTCACTTCAAAATCAGACCACCCAAGTGAATTTGTTTTATGGAGAGGGACTGGACTCCAAATAAACGTACACTGTTTAAAGGTACAAGCTCTGGGTACATTTGAGGTTCTTCCGTGGAGAAACATCAAGGTGCTTCAAGGAACCTTCAAGAAACCTTTCTCCTATTATTGAAGGTTCCCTAAAACACCATAAGAGGTTCTTCCACAGTTTGAAACTAGAATCTCCAAAAAAAAAAAAATAAAAAAAGAAAGATTAAACTTACCTCCTTGGCCTTGGACTTGTGCAGCAGGTACCCTTTCTTCCAGTCAGTTCCCTCATTGGCCTTACGAATGTTGAAGTCTGAGACCTTGGCTCGCTCTTTATCCTGCTGGGCCTTCCATTCATCTAGAGTCATCTCCTTAGGCTCCTCCTCTTTTACCTCTTCAGCCTCATTTTCCCTGAGAAAGATCATAAACCAACAGGTCAGTGTGCAACAGAAAGTTCATCTGAGCATGGCATTAAAAGAGGACAGTACATTTTGAGGATAAAAAGAGAGATTCATCCTGTATCAGGAAAAGGTTTCCGTCTCAGAACTTCACCACAATAAATTTGTAGGTGGAGGAACATTTCCGTCAAGGCTGTGCAGTCAGCCGGACACTTTAAACAGACAGTGAACTGGTATTTTACAACCAAACAGTACTTTCACAGTATTAGATAAATGGTCTTGAAATTACTATAATTATACAATGGCATGTTCATTAAAAGCATTACTGTCATGTAAATCCTTGACCGTCTTCAATTTCCTTCTCCTGTAAAGTTGATATCAAAGATACAAGGTTTCTGTGCAACAGTGACAAGATACAAAGTCAGCAAAATCTATACACACTTGTTCTCGGAGTCAGCAGGTGGGTGCTCCTCTCCCTCGTGGGTTTCTTCTGTGACGTTAGACTGGTCAAGCTCACTGTAAGGACAAGAGGATTTTAGGAAGTACTTTTTAAAACATATCAATTACAGACGGGCAATTCATCAGAAATATCAACGCTCCAACCAACAATTTTGAGCCATTATTAAAAAAAGAATCAAAGATTGGCTTTTTAATAAGAGCATATTTACAGTGAAATCCTTGACCATGAATTGAGAGCCAATAATTGTTCATTAATCACAATCAAGAAAACCACCATTTACGAAAACGCAGACCATTCGTTTCAATCATGTTTTAGAAATCAGTGTCTTGAGCACACTAATGATTGTATATCAAGCATAGCATGTGTATCAGAGTGTGAAAGGCAAGATGGATTATTTTAGGAGACAGTCTTTAACTGCAGGAATGTCAACATATTGGTATATTTCCATTTGCATGCAATACAAATTAAAAGCTTGGACATTGAACACATTATAGAAAAAATAATGTCGCTACTTCTTTTGATAATGAAAATCATATCCACCATTTACAACGTGCTAAATGGACAAAAACACTGGGACACCTTCTCATTCATTCTGAAAGGGTTGAAGAGCAGCTGTGTCCAAACGTAACTGGCACTGTACGTTAAGAACAATGGGCTACACTCACCCTAGGCCATTAGTAAAGACATTTCTGGTTTCCAGAATGTGATTCTTTGAGTTCAGAACAGGACAGGCTACACTGTTTCCCAACCCTGTTGCTGAAGGCACACTACCCTGCATATCTGGCTGTTCGGACAGCAGGCAAATCAGATCAGTTCAGATCACTGTCCACACTGGTATATTCCACTACCAACCTAACTGCATGGGACATTGTGGGATCAAGCTGCTGCAATGCTCATCTTGCATCTGCACACACATGGCAGCAATCGAATTTCAAATACACCAAAAGATTTAGCCTAAACCTAGTCTGAACATTGCTTTTTAGTGCTTTTCCTGCTCTTAACACACCTGATTCAACATTTGTTATGAAGCCGATTCATAGTTACAGGGAATCCACTAAATACATTAAAATCTGCAGGGCGGGGTGCCTTCTGAACCAGAGTGGACACTGCTGAGCTCAAAATCATGTCAATTCATTCCACTCTGACCCAGATATTGATTTATTTTCACAGTATTTTACATAGCTTGGAAAGTTAGCTCCCTGAAGACCAGGTACTGCAGTCTAGGTGAAATCAGCTCCCTGATCACACTGGAGTGGCGAAAAGGCCTGAGCTCTTAAATCTCTTAACTCATTTATTCTGCAGCTAATCTGCAAATCCTTTAACGTATTTTACACTTATCTTTGTGTTCTATATATCCAGATATCTTTGCCTGTTTTACACACCGGCTTATCAGTTCTTACTGTTAATTTCACAATAATATAGTGTATGTACGTACATTTATTTTAATGCTGTTTATTACCCAATGCTCAAGTGTGTGAGCTTTAGGTGCCGAATTAAAATTCTTTTTGACAATAGGCCCGACTAATCTATGAACACGTACCTTGAGTGCCTCTGAACAACCATCCCAACTTCACTTTAAACATTTAAAAGGTCCATCCTTTAAAAACCTGTTTACCTACTTCACCAGACCTCTAAAGAAAATAAATGGCAACTTCCACACTGATGGAGACGGTGGACGTCCAAGTCAAGTGTTTGTAAACTAAAGAAGCATCAGATACCAAACCTGTCTGGGCAGCTCAACAGCCAATGTGCTAAGTGAATGTTAATTTGACTGTTTTGCGAACTGTTCCTTTAACAGCCTACACCAACAGGTATTTATTTCGTAACGGGCTGCAGATCTTGTATGTGAGCCCAAAATAAAAGGTTTAGCATGTTAAATTCCCGCCCACAACTACAAGGGGTTTGACGCTCCTGCTGTACTGACCTCAGCTCATCCTTCACGGTGCCCCAGTTGTGAGATCCACTGCCTCCTCGCTTTTCCTCTGCTTTCAGGCTGCTGAAACAAAAATTCACACTTAGCTTTGAGATACTGGTGTTGGGGTTAGTTCTGCATCTGAAGTGAGACATCTGGACGGAACGAAACATCGCCAGAATCAGCACTGGAATGACTTACGAACGATCGCTGCCACTGTGTCTGTCAAATTCTCGTTTGCCGCGCATGTCAAATCCATCGTTTCGCCCAACGCCTCTGCCACGCCCCCCGCGTCCGCCTCTGCCGCCACCACCACGACCTCTGAACGGCCTGTCTGTACCAGACCTGGACAAAATAAGGAAAATAGGGTTTGAAGAGTGAGCAGTAAATCCTGATTCAACACATCATTATTATATATTAAAAAAAAATACCCATTTAGTTAAAAGCACTTAAATGTTAGCACAAAATCAAACTTCGCACTTGGGGACAATAAAGCAATGCACTTTCATGTATCATGAAAAACCTGTTGGAAGACCGATCTACAGAAGGGTACAACTTTCAAATTGCTCATAGTATTATTGTGGAAAATCTTTGCAGCATTTAGGGACTAAACACAAAACATAAGTCTTTGTGAGTAACATTGAGACCATGGCCTAGCGGTTTGGGAACCATCTTAGGTCACTGGTTTGATCCCCTGAACTGGCAGGACGTGACTGAAGGGCCCTTGACAAAGCACTCAACTCCTCAAGCACTTCAGATAGGACTGCCCACTGCTCCAGGCACGTGTGCTCACTGCCCCTAGTGTGAGTTTCACTATATGAATGGGTAAAATGTGGAGGACCAACTTCCGCGTGCAAGCACAGTGGATCTATATGCATGTTTACGTTAACCTAATAATACAACACATCTTTAAAAAGACGTCTGATTTGTTTGAGGTATGAGATGAAGCAATGAAAAAGCTGTTTACTGTCATTTTCACTACCAAACTACCAGAAATTCAGAGCATTTATATCTGGAAGCAGTAAACAATTAAATAAAGTTAATTTAACATATACACATTTGCACCACTCACTTCTCCACAGAAAACTCGCCACCCTCAGCGGGCTTGTCCTCAGCAGGTCTGTCCGGCCGGCGCTCACGAGGAGGCCTCCTGTCAGGCCGCCTTTCTCCCTGTGGCCGACCCTCACTCTGCCCACCCTGTTGTTGCTGGGAGCCCTGCTGACCTTGCTGACCTTGCTGACCTTGCTGCTCCGGTCTGCGGCCCATTCGCCTCACGCCTGAAACAAAAGTAAGTCAGTCAAGAACAACACAAACACAACAACCCCCTCTCCTCCGCAAACTTACTTCTGCATCCATTCTACAGAAAATGCGAACGAGCTGACAATTTTACGGACTTAACGGAATGGTCAGACTGGGAAATTTAAGGACTGCCTCTCGCTGCATCATGCCGAGCATCTACGAGCCACTCGATTATTCGACTAAAACCGTCGAGAGGGGATTTGTGGCTTAAGGACTATTGCACATGCTCATCTAAGCTCTTAAAGGAGATGGAACACCTCAGCAACGGTAAGGAATCCAGATCCCAAACAGATTTTGGCTGCTGGACTCGATAAAAACCAATAAGGACTTCAACACAAGACGTTTCCCAGGTGCAGACAGCCTGCGACTGAGGCCCGCTGCTTGGGTAATCAGCCTTGCTGCCCGTTTGATCCCCTGATCCGGCAGGACGTGACTGATGCGCGGGTCGGCCCACCGCTCCGGGCATGTGTGGTCACTGCAGGGGTGGGCAGAACACAGAGGACAGATTTCACAGACCGGTAAAACTACACAGCCGTGATTTCAGGAGGTGACTGCACAACTCCTCACACACAAAAGGATTTGAGGCTCACCTACAATTAAGTGGTGATGGTGCAGCACCAGTTTGTACTGGGAACATACCTACCAAAATAGCAGCACAGTGCAGTTGCACCTGTCCACCCCACCCCCACAAGGAACCCCCAGCCGCCACCCCCCACAGCAAAACAGACCCCAGAGCAGGGGCAAGACACTAACCACCACCAATACACCCCACAACTAGAAGTTAAGCCACTTCCAGGCAGTACAGCGAGTTAAGGGGGTGGGTGTGGGGTGTGAAGGGGTTAAAGCTGCTCAGCGTCGAGTCGCCGCGCGGTTGGCGGGTCGAGCGCTCGTGCAGCAACTTTAGTGCAAATTGGTGAGAAAGTGTGAAAAACACGCGTTTCGGGGCACTTTTTGTGGGATCTTTTTGCACCACTGAAGCAAATGTTGGATCTCTATGTCCAGATCCGCGCGTGAGACGTTCACTCGAACCTCCTTCTCACCACACACGAGGTTTGCGCGTGCCCGTGGCCGCGGGCCTCACACACATACACAGACACACACGCGCGCGCGAGCTCGGACTAAAAGCCCACCGACACGCGGAGGAGCAACAGGCTGTATGCCATCAAACGCGTGTCCCCGCGGGTCGGCGCGGTGCGCGCGCGCGGCTCCATTGTAGGGAGCGCGCACAGTAGTGTGACCTCATGGTGCCGCGCGGAGCCGCCTCACCTTCCTTCTTCTGGGGCACTGGTGCCTGCGTCTCCTCCTTCTTGTCGGGGAGCGGCGCTCTCCTGTCCTTCTGCGACTCCTTCTTGGGCTGCTTGGCCGCCTGCGCCGCGCTCTTGCCGGCCGCCGCTCCGGGCGCCTCCTTCTTCTTGGTCTCCGCCTGCTTTAACACCTCGAACGGATCCTCCTCGTCGTCAAATAGCTGGTCGAACCGATTGGTTACGACGCAGCCGAAACCTTCTTGCAGATGTCCGGGCATGATGGCGCCCCTTCAGCAGGATTCTCCTCCGATTCTGCGAGGATCGGCGCGAACAGCTCGCTGCTAAAGGCCACAAGATGGCTGGAAAAGACTGTCGCTTCTCTTCCGGCGAGGAAGACATCCGGGACCTCGGCGCAGAGGGTGCTGGGATTTGTAGTTCTGCAGGCCTGGCGGATGACAGGGGAGCACGTGCTGGGAGTTTAGGAAGAGCGCCGCTGTGACCTTTGGAAAATGTTTG